>CM040242.1:49787596-50192203 GCA_022545495.1 Chrysanthemum lavandulifolium | reverse complement strand
GAATAATTTACGTGTGAAATCTGTGGAAAAGGGCCTTTTTCCACGGGATTTCCACAGATTTTTGTGGGAAAACCCGTTTGTGTAGTAGTGATTGTGGTTTCTTTGGTGATTGGAAGGAGATGGGTTGATGATGATAGTTGAAGATGAAGATGTATAAAGGAAGAAAATAATGTTAAAAATGAGGTGGTAAAAATACTAAAATACCCTCACGTGGATATCACATGAGAAGACTTAACAGGTGTTAGTGTGGCCCGTTAAAGCAAAGGATTAACAATGCATAACGTTTCGCATTTAGGGACGAATGGTGCATTTTTTTTAGTCAAAGGACGAAATTTGTCGGTCAACGCAAACCACAAGGACGAACGGTGTAGTTTACTCTTGTTTAAATAAGGCTTTAATAAACAATTAGCTGTGAGCAGTATCATTTAAATAAGACTTTAATAAGCAATTAGTTGTGAGCAGTATCATTTTCCCTTGAGCAATATTGCAAGAAAATTAAGAATAACATCGTATCATACACACCAACCTATGTAAAAATATTGAGTAGGTCAATTAATTAAGAACCGGTGCTAAAAATAAAATGTCGATGTCACTTAGACCTCGGGTGTGTTTGGCAAATTAGCGATGTGATGAAACATTAGCTATAAGCGGTAGATGTGAAGCGATGGTATGCGATAACATTTTTATAAAACATTTGGTAACGTGGTGAGGTGTAATCATAATGTATAAAACAATTTCATAAATGTTCAACGCCTTAAATGCTACTTCATGAAGCTTTGAAAAATGAACATTCGAAAAAATAGATAAAGTTACTTGTTGCTTGTCAAACGAGCATTAAAGATTAAAACGTTCAACGCTCTTAAATGCTTTGAGCCAAACACGCCTAGTAGATTTTAATTGAGATAATAACAAAGAAAATGTATTTAACTTGTTCATTTTTGCTGTTATATGGATTTTTTTTTCTATTAATCACAAGAGTTAAATAAATATAGATTCAATATTTGTCATATATCCTACAAACCAATCTTAGTCATCTATTTTTCATCAAAATTAATAAAAAATTATTTTTCATTTAATAAAAAAAACAAAAATATCTTGCAAACGGTAAATCTTCAAGGTACGAAAAATACACCATCGCGGCGAGAATTAAATTAAATTTCTATAGATATATGCACTTCTATATACTTTCGATGATTTTTTTTTCAAAACTTCCGACGAGAAATATCACATGTGATTTCTAAAAATCACGTGTGATTCATTTTAATAATAACATGTGATTTTTCCGAATCACATGTAATTTTTTAGGTGGAAATTTAAAAAAAAAATTAGTCGAAAGTATATATAAGTGCATATCTTTAGAAAGATAATTTAATTCTCATCTCGATGGGGATGATTTTTTCGCGTAACGATTAACGGTTTACTGAGATATTTAATTTTTTTAAATGTGATTTTTTTATCAAAAATGAATGGACATGATTGATTTATTGGATCTATGTCAAATATGGGATTTATATTGATCTTTCTCTTAATCACAAACATTTCAAATTTTGACATTTGTATGTATTTTGTTCATGTACAATGTCCATTTGTCACTTCAATGTTAACAAGGCGGTTAAAAAACGTACAAATAGGATGGTCACAAAATATACACAAAAGTCAAATTTTAAAAGATTGTGTTAAAAAAAAAAAGGCCTACACATAACCCAAAAAAACACGTTGTTAGATACATTCTTTTGTTATTATCCAATTTTAATTAGTGTTTATGTGATAGTTGATAAATGCGTCGAATTTAATAGAATTTGATAGGTTATGATGTTTTCTATAAAAGATAAATGTTGATGTGATAGTGTACGATTGAACCATCCATACAGCTGTTGTTCGTGTTAAAATTTTCACTTTTGAATCTCGTTTTCCATCGTTGATTCTCCCATTCACGTTATGGTACCCAATCGTCAAGCCTTAAAACCCAATCGAACACCGTTTCCAATATTCCTCAACTCCGCACAACAACCATTATTAGGCATGCATGCTAGTTATAGCATATTCATGTATGGGTACATGATCAAACGAGCGATGGCTATGCGGTAAGCATATCAATGGGTTTGTGTCTTAATGAAACCTCTTCTTATGTGAGAAGCTTCCCAACTAAAATGGTTACATGTTCAATTTTTGCTTAAAACATGTGATATTGTTTGTGATGCTGGGATAAACTAGAAGACAAAGTCCTTCCCCTCCTAGGGCTTCAACAAGGTGTTTATTCTGAGGCTTAGGAGTAAATATCGTGACACAAACCAGTATCGTTAAAACTAATTGTCCATTCTAGTGGCAAAATATTATATAAAAGAAAATATTTGGGGGTTGAAGGTGAAGCGTGATGAGCATAATCATGAATTTGCAGATATGTTGGAGGGTTTCCCATATGCAATGCGATTAAAGGATCATGAGTTCAGTTTGGTGCAACAATTGTTAGAGTTTAACGTAGCACCACGTCATATACTTTCGAAAATAAAAGAGCGTAATCCGGATAACGTGTCGAGTGTTAGAACTATATATAACGCACAAATTAAGATCGTGATAGAACTCCAATCCAAGTTCTTTTGTAACATATGATGCGTTCAAGTTATACATATTACAAGAGGGTAAATGAGCTCACTAATGAGCTTGAGGAACAATTTTTTGTTTACCCCACATCATATGTGGTATCGTGTACATTCCCAGAAATCATGCTAATGGACTCCACATGCAACACCACGTTGTTGAAATTGCCGTTTTTTGAAATTGTCGGAGTTACTTCAACAAACAAAACATTTTCAATGGCGTTTTGATTTTAGACAAAGAAAAGGACCTAATTTTCGTTGGGTATTGAAATATGTGAAGGAGGTAATAGACGAAGAATATTACCGCATGTTATCATCAGCGACGAGATTTAGCGTTGATTGGGGCATGCGAGAAAGAATTCTCGAACGCTAACAAATTACTTTGTCAATGGCATATTTCACAAAATGTGCTTCAGTATTGTAGACCAAGAATTGGGACGATAGGAGAGTATGATTCCATTAAAGGAACATGTGATTGTATGGTTAAAGATCCGACACGCGAAATATTCTTGCACTATTATGAACACGTACAACAGTTATTAGTCGAACATTCAGGTACTTATTTATTAATTCATTATTTTTACTATTTAATAAATAAGTACTTGAATGACTTTTTTTTATTAATTTATCTACTTTATTAATTCATTGTTTTTTCAGATATTTCTTCATATCTGAATAACTGGCTGCAAGGTTATCAAGACATGTTTTCTCTCATTTATTACCGATCAATATCACAGCTACGGTCAGTCAACAACATGTAGAGTTGAGAGTCAACATGCGTTGTTGAAATTATACTTGGGCACCACAGTCCAACTTAGACACGTTGTTGACTTCGATCGATAAGATTACCATTGCGCAAGAAACTGCCATAAAAGAAACTTTAAATAGAAGCAAAAACGCGAAAAAACATAAATGTAATATATCACTATTTTAAGAATTATGGTATAAAGTTTCACATTATGCTTTGGAACTCATTTTCCAAGAACTCCAACGGCCGAACAATGAGGAATGTGGTCTACCATGCTATCACGAAATGCTTTACTATCGATATCACGTTAATTATATTAAATTTATGACTATCAAGTTATTTTCCCCATTAATATCAGTAATTTATATGTGTCACTTTTAATGAATGCAGAAATGTCCATTCCACTGGAGTGAATTGATATATTTGGAGAACCCTAAATGTTCCATGGCCTAGTACTCTACGCCTGAAGATGGTCCTTCTTGTGAAACTGGCATGCAAAAATTCCAGAATGGTTTTAGCACAATGTCATCGTTTGTCAAGAAAAATATGTTAACGAAGGTGAGAGGGATATACGATCCCGAATCTGTATCAACTCGTGAACCTGCTGTTCACAAACGTACTCGTGGACGTCCGAGCGCAAAGGACAAAAAGTCATAGGCTACAAAAGTCCCAGACTTAAACAAAGAACCAACCACAGATCACTCCAGAAGTTATTCAAGATCTACAAAAGTCCCAGACTTGAACAAAGAACCTGCGAGACATAGTTCATACGTGAGACAAAACTCATACGTCCAAGAGCCTGCTAGAAACAATACAAGATACATGTTATACATTCGAGATCCTGAGAAGGAATATTTGATGTCGCATATTCCAGAGCTTTTCCATCGATACATCATAAGTTTTTATAATGTGGAAGGGTGATGGAAATTGTGGATTTCGGTCTGTTGCCATCGGTATTGGTCTCCACGAATATAATTGATATCAAATTCGAGCTCATTTGTTGCAAGAGTTAGACACTCGCAGGGAATGTTACACGGATATGTAGTGGAATGAGGGCTTTCAACAAATTCGGGGCTCGGTGAATTGGTTTAATTCTGTATTTTCACCGCATGACTACTAGATGATTATGCCAAACACGGGGTTGGCTATTGCTTCACTGATTAACCGGCCAGTTGTATTTATATCTTCGCAACAAAGTTTTATGTGTTTTCCGCTTTGGTCCGGTCCAGCCTCATCACAAGAAAGTGGCCCCCTTGTGATTTCCCGTGTGGGGTACGGGGCGGGTGCTCACTACATTTATGTGATGCTAGATGAAAATTCACCACTCCCGGATAATAACCCACAATGGGGGGTACATACATAAAGAGGCATCTGCATGGAAAACTTTATATTTCGATCAACAACGCGTGAATACTGAAATTATTCGGAATATAAAAAGACAAATGTAGTAAATGATTACTGATTTATGTTGTAAATAGTTATACCAACAAACATAGTAAATGATTAGTGACTTATGTTGTAAATAACTATTTGTATTTTGACACCGACAAAACATAGTAAATGTTTAAAAAATTATTTAAATTAATAATAACATTATTGATTTATGTTGTAAATAATTTATTTTAAGGAATCCTGAGGATCACACATGTCAGTCAGGTGCAATACTCCACCACCTTTTAGATGACATAAAAATCTTCATATGAAGTAGGTGTTGTTGCTATTAAATAATGTGTTAACATTGTTAAAAATTAAATATCTCACAAACCACTAAATAGTTGGGTCCACCGAAAAAGTTGTCGTCACTAAAAAAACTCCGTCCCCAAAAGTGTTTTTTGCTTGTAGTGAGTGCGCGCATCGTAGTACGACAACATTAGACGAATTTAGGTCAATCTTTTGGCAAAGACGTGTCCTCGCCAAAAGTCTGCGTTTAATTTTTCTTAAACTTTTACAAAGTTTATTAATCATAAAAAGTTAAAAAAAATAAAAATAAAAATAAACTAAAAAGTAAAAAAAAAGAGTGGAAAAAACACCAAAACCAAAAGACAACAAAAGGGAGAAAGACAACAAAAACACAAAAAATTAATAATTTAAAACAAAAGGGGTGCCCTTTGTATTTTAGGAGGAGGTTTGTATAACATCTCCTTTTATTTATTCATATTTTTCTTGTTGAGATTTAACCACTCAAGTTTCACAATTGTTTCATTTTTATTTATTTTTTGTGTTTGAGTGATTAAAACGGAAAGGTTCTCAAATTTTGTTATTATTTTGTCACTTATAATTTTTTTTACGTGTGCATAAGTTGGTTATACATTGAGTTAGTTGAGATTAGTGAAAATCAGGGGTGGGGGTGGGTGTTTATTATTAGGAAATATGCTACTCAATAATGCACTTATTTTGAGCATTTACATAACAATGGTACACTATTGAAACTTAAATACTTTTTGTGGTTAATATGAAGTCTCATTGACTGAATTAGAACAATGATGAAACTTTGTTACTATTAGACAACATTTTCCTTTATTACTTAATGTGTGGTTAATCGTATGCCTATGAAACTAACGATGAGTGTTACACTAAAATTTCCTTTTAGAATCAAAATCTCATTAAATAAAAATAACTCACTTATAATGTATCTTAATTAATTGTGATTTTCAATTTAATACATTCAAAATTTTCATATATTCGGAGGTAGAACTAGAATGATGGTTCGTGAGTGATGGGTCGCTCTAATATATCAACTTACTTTATTTATTAGGTAAATTCCATTTTGAATCCAAAAAAAAAATACTAATCAATGTTTTGCCACAAAAAATGGTTTTCACATTTGCCCCACCCAAAATTGAAACTTAAATACTTTTGTGGTTAATATGAAGTCGATTGATTGAATTAGAACAATGATGAAACTTTGTTACTATTAGACAACATTTTCCTTTTATTACTTAATGTGTGGTTAATCGTATGCCTATGAAACTAACAGTAAGGTGTTACACTAAAATTTCCTTTTAGAATCAAAATCTCATTAAATAAAAATAACTCACACTTATAATGTATCTTAATTAATTGTGATTTTCAATTTAATACATTCAAAATTTTCATATATTCAGAGGTAGAGCTAGAATGATGGTTTGTGAGTGATGGGTCGCTCCTAATATATCAACTTACTTTATTTATTAGGTAAATTCTATTTTGAATCCAAAAAAAAATACTAATCAATGTTTTGCCACAAAAAATGGTTTTCACATTTGCCCCACCCAAAATTAAGCCACTTCCTCTTAAATTGACACGTGTCTAAGTGGTTGGTGAGGTTTTGTGCGACTTTGTGATAATTTGTTGTGACTTGGCGACTCACTCAAAAATTGACATGTGTCAAAATCCAACCAACCATTTGGACACGTGTCAATTTTTAATGGAGTCGTCAAAGTCGCTAATTGGGTGGGGCGAATGTAACTCACTTTTTTGGCCAAAACTTTAATCGTTATTTTAATTTTGAGGAAAAAATAGAATTAGCTCTTATTTTAAGTTGTTCTACTCAAAAGGCATGATTTTGATCTTGCACACGAAATGATTTGTGTTATTTTGTTCGTTGTCCGATAAGGTTTAAAAATGTTATAGTTGTGCAGATGATTTTTGTACGTGTACTAACCAGGGGCGGACCTACGGCATTGGTAGGTGGTGCCCGGGAACCACCTTAGACACCAAATTTGTATAGAAGCGATGTATAAAATTATTTGGGACCTACCTTAGAAATAAATGAGGAACCACCTTAGATAGAAATTGAAAAGCAAAAAAAGAAAAAAAAAGCAAAAAATTCAGTCCATAGATGCTTGAGAAGATGAAGTTCTAATGTTTGTAAAGCTTTTCAAGAAAATGTGAAAAGATAGATGCCCTTTTATTATTGGATGAAAGAAAAGTGAATATGTATGAGGGGACGGGGGATGTGGTAGGCAATTTGTCAATGTTTAATGACTAATTATTATTAGAAAAATTACCAAAGGGGACTTTTTCTAAGCATGGTCCGCTTTTAGACTTTTTCTAGCCATTTTCCCAAAGAGCCACGCCAACCGCTCAACCGCTCAACCCCATTCCTTTTTCGACACGTGGCAAATCTGGTCTTGTTCAAAAGTACACTAAGTGTCAAATCAAATCTTAAAGAAATCTCTTGTTTTGTTTTCTAGCATAAAGTCAACGCTCAACTGCATGGCTCGGCCAACCGACGGTTTCAACTGACCCTCATTATTTCACCTAGGAAATTGAAAAAGTAACCCAAAAGATTTCCCAAATCCAATGGATATGACTATTATTATTTTCTTTTTATTTTCTTTTACAACTTTAATCATTCAATATCTTCAAAAAACACACACTCAACACACACAAACACACACTAACGATTGCATGGATCCGTGTTGTTGTTTAGATCATTTCGATGATCACACAACTCCCGAACGTTTATCACACTACCGTTTTGTTGTTTAGATCATTTCGCACGAGATCCGTTGATGTTCGACTCGATTATATGATAATGGCTTCTAGACAAGTAAGTAAAAGTCACGATTTTCACGGTAACACATACATCTGTTTTATACCCTTTGATTTTTAATCGATTTTTTTCGATTTGTACAGTAACTTTGATTATATATTTGTTTTAGGGTTTTTAAAAATTTTAGGGTTATTTGATGTTTAGTGTGGTTATTGTTACTATTATTGTTAGAAAACCGACTACGTTAGTATACATGTTAGGGTATGCTTATTTCTGCACAATAACCCTCGTTTTGTGCTTAACATATATGAAATATATTGATTATCGAAAAATTGGACACCGCATCGTGAGATGTTTAGGTTATTAAGATATTGGTCAATGACTCTATTTTTTATTGGTCATAAGTTTATAACATATGCTAATATGTGTATGCATCTAATGTTTATTTTATATTTTTGTGTATAGGTGTATTCTCAGAGCTCGGTGCTAGATCAAAGTTGCACTATATCAAAACCATAAGACAAAGTCGAGTTTCAAGCCCGATCGTCTTGAACTTTTAAAACCACAGTTTTGGAAATGGTTAGACATAAAACATACGAGCTTGATAACCATTTGCTTCATTATTTGCTCCAACATCAACACTTTGTTGAAAACCACGATATAAACACTCCATTGTATTTTGATATCCGGGGACACAACTTAGAGTTTGGTCGTGAAGATATGTGTCTAGTATTAGGTCTTCGCTTTGGTGATGTTTCTTTAGAGCATTTTAAAAACGGAATCTGGATTTGGTAAGCGTATGCTAAGTTTTCTTAGAGAGAGGCGTACGAGAGAATCAACAATATAAAAGTGAACAACTAGTTAGGGTTCTTCTTGATCAAGTTGAGTTTAATGAACTTTCGATGATGATGATCTTTGTTACGCCTTTGTGCAGTTACGATGTTAGAGAATGTTTTTATCGGCAAACAGGAAAGAAATGTGGTGTCCCACGAGATATTGGTTTTAGTAGATGACATTTATGCATGGAATGCATTTCCATAGGCGCGAGTACATTTGGGTTGAGTTTCACAATAAGATTTGTAATGCTATCTCAAAGGTTAGAGATAGACATTTGTTGAAAAAGGCTACTAAGGCGATGGTTACATTGCAACTTATACATTGAATGGATTTGTGTTCGCTTTGAAGGTGCGTAACTATTGTTTAAATACTAAGAATTTAAATCAAGATTGTAGTAATTTTTATGCTAATAGTAATAATAATTCCTTGATTTGGCTTTTGGAAACTGCCGCAATTCTAACAATTGGTGGGTTAAAGAAGATAATGTGATCCCTCGGGGTGTTGCATGGGAGGATGCACGAGTTTGAAAAAGACGGATTATGATCTTCTTTTTCGTAATGCGTAAATGGTTCGCCTTTTGCCGACGGGTTATACTCTCTTTTTTGGAAAAATTGTTTATGATTTTTAAGGTATTTGCGTTAGTGTATAATAATTTTTTATATGCACGATGGCGAGATGAAAGAACTTTGGTGGACATCTAGTTTAGAGTTTTTCAAGAAGTATAACGCAGACACACCAAGATCAATATATCCGGCGACCGGAGAAGTTGAGACCACGGAGAAGGTGTTCATTCTCAAATGCGGATACATCACCGGTCATTAGGAAGGCGACAAGGCATGCCGGATATGGGGATTTGATGCCATCTGACAGCAGATTGTTTCTCGGATGGCTAAAATGCAACAACAAATTAATCAATTACATAAATTTGTCAAGCATTTGAGGCACGATTGGGATAGGCGATTCGGTATGGATGGAGAATTGCCACCTAGTGCAGTGCTTTTAGATCGATGGCTAATATGCAGCGGCAAATTGATGAACTTGAAATTTATCCATACAATTTGAAGCTTGATGGGGTTAGTGAGAAGAATGGGGTGAAACGCATCATCAGCGCGTGTCTGTTAAAAGGTTATATTTCTTGCAATTGTTTTAATCTTTATCTATATTTTGTTTTGCTTCTATGCCGACTCTATTGATGTATTACTTATTCATACGTGTTTTATGTGGTATGATGGTCTTTTGGATATGCATTTTAAAAACTTCACGTAAACTACTATAGTTTATGTTGTTAAAATCTGTTATTAAAAATTAAACCAAATTATAAATTTTTAGTTTTGTAAAGTTAATAAAAACTACACCTAAACTAGTAGTTCATTAACTTCACCTACACTAATAGTTCTCTCACCTACACTAGTGCATTGTATTTAATAACTTCACCTACACTATTAGTTCATTAACTTCACCTAAACTACTTACTCTATAAATAAGGCTTCTACACTTCTACACATTCATAATGCTACACATTCACAGTCTTTATTTTCCACTGTTTCAAAAAAATGTCCGACAACATTCCCTTTGAAATTCAAACTGAAATCATTTCTAAACTTCTTGTACATGCTTTACTTGGTTTAGAACTGCTTTCAAAGACATGAAGTCGTTCATCGACGACTCAAATTCTGGTTGGTTTCGGTGTTCGCATCGTCTTTGCCTTGTAGTTTCCTTATTCACTATCGCAAGGATTTGTTGAGTCGCGCTTTTAGCTTTTGTTGATGATAATGTCAATTTGTTCCAACGACGATGTTTTTCCAAGTTTTCCTAACGTCATCTCTAATACAAGTCTCATGTTTTGAATCTTTTGCCTATTGGCACCTCTCATGGTTTGTGGTGTTTTCTCGATTCTTATAAGATGGGCATTCTTTGGAACCCGTCAATAAGAAAATCGATTGCTATAGTTCTCCACTTGTTTGTTAAGTCAATCAACTCGAGAAAGTAGTCATCGGTTTTGGTGTTAATCCGGTCGGTTTTGACCCTACCATTTTAAGGATTTCATATCCGCTTGATGGACACGGACCATGGAATGTTTCGGTGTTTACATTGAGCTCAATGCTACTGGAAGAAGTTAGAAAGTCAACATATGCATTGTCTTTCATTCCGACTTAAGCGGTCAAGTCAGTCAGTATTAGGTAGTTTTATTCTTGGGTGGCTTCTCAACGGACTTTAGGCTCATCGAAAAATCTTATATGATCGTCTCTTTTGATTTGGTTAACCACACTTTTCGGTATTAGATATACCTTACAACTTACTTAATCGGATTGCAAGACCTTTCTATATTTCAAAACTAAGAGACTCTCTTGTCATTTTTGCAACATGATTGGAGATCGATGGCACACGGCTCATATATGGGAGATATTGTTGGATGGTAACAATATAAAATCCTTTAAAACACTATTTAACATTTTCACTCACTTACTAAAATTAATTGGATTTTGAAGTTCGGGGATCCAGCTTTTGAATCGATCGGCCTTACCAAATGGATCACACTCTTGAAGTCTTCCAAGTTCGGTCACAAGGATTAATTAATCTTCGTGTTGAAGGAGACCTGGGGTCCTTCTTCATGAGTCCTTTCAACGAATCGCTACTTACCTTACGCATCCAGTTATTCGGTTTATTAAGTTGTTTGTATGTTATAGTTTGTATGTTTTTATCTAGTAGGTTGTATTTTAGTTTCTAAGTTTTTACGTACTTGTTATGTATAATAAAACCATATTATTTATGTAGCGGTAATAAATCTCGATCCTAATTAACAAATGTATTCGGTACTTTTAATTTTTTCAGAGCGGTACTCAAAATGATGGTAGTATGGATGTAGATGATGATTCAAAGGTTTGTTATAACAACGTTTTTTCATGATTCGGTACACATCAATTAGTTGACCAAGTACGTAACATAAGTATATATTTATTTTTCGAACGGGTGGTCAAAATGACGGTGATATGGATGTAGATGATGTTGTGAAGGATGTTAATGTTAATGCAAATCACGAATGTGCAAGATGATATATTTAGTTCTAAGAACGATTTATCTTCACAACAAGTGCAAGAAGTAATAAATGACTTTTTGACTCACCGCAAGATCATCTGATGTTCGGGTAATGTATGATAGGAATTACATATGAATCTTATGAGTTAATACATACCCAAAATTTGAGATATTTACACGTGCATTTGATTAGGATGGGAATCTTTGTGGCGTTGATGAAGATGTGCCAAACAAGCAAGAAATGAACGAGCCCCAACAGATGGATTCACTCTTGATCCGTAAGTATGTGTTGTCCGCTTTATATAATGATAGATTCACCTTTTAATCGATAACACGCACATTCAAAAATATTTATGTATTTTATAGGTTGAGACTCATTGTGAAGTTGAACATGTTGAACATGTTGATCGATGAGTGAGGACAAAACTTACATTCTCCTTTATGCAAGGTAAATATAGTTTGAACATGTTAAGTATGATATCTTACATTTAAAAAAACGAACATGACATTAACACAAAGTAAACTTCTTTTCGGGATGATAATGTTCTTAAAGTTGATGAAGATGTGGAAATGAAGGCCGTTATGATCGACGACAAAAGCTTACGCCTCACATGCGCATGGTGAGTATACTCGTAACATTATAATATAATAAAAAAAAATGAACCAGCCATTCACTCGGACATGATATTGACACACGCTTTTTGTTTTCGGGTTGAGAATAGTGTAAAAGTTGATGAAGATGTGCAAATGAAGGGTGCGACGAGTGAGGCACAAAACTCGCGATCTCTCTTCTTGAGGATGAGAATGTCGTGATGACCGAGGCACAAATATCGACTCTCCTTTTAATCCCAGTAAATATTCGTTGTAGATGTAAATCTAATAAAAATTTAACCATACTCACTTGAAGATAAACTGCTTTTAGGGATGTTCTTCTTTTGACGAGGACCAACATGTTCAAGAGGCGCAAGAGTCCGTCTCTAGCCACAGAATTAGCACTCCGTTGATGTGAAGTATGTTGAGGCGTTTGACCGTGATGAAAAGAAGGTAAAAGCAGACGCGTTCCTTTTGAGCGGGAGAGGAGGCGAGGCAAGCTCCTTCAATCCCCATATACTCAACAACCTTCGACCACACCAAGAAGGTCTCTAAGGCGACATTCAAACTGTATTTCCATCGTCATTGGACGGATGGGAAAGAAATCAAACTCAAACCGTTCAAAGAGGTATTTTAGTGATAACATTTTTTTGATAATGTTAATAACAATGATATAGCTTCTATAATTTTATTATATTCCTTATTTCCATTGCCCAAATGCGTAATCTATGTCGTCTTGGTCTAGGGACAATGTTCGGACCTTTGTGCATCCGAAATAAAATTCTTTTGGATAAACAAAAAGAATAAGAACAAGGAGTTGTTTATGTTCCCATGGGCGGCGGAGGGACATTGCAAATCCAAGTTTTGGCTAGGATTATTGGGCGAGAGGCGGGACACAGAGGTTGGCTAAGTGATGTGGTACGTATTTATTAGATGTGGTACGAGTTCAAAGCTTTATTGCGGGTGGTTCGTGCTTAATAGATGATCTGTTCAATTTTAAATCACGACATGTTGGATTGTTTGTGGATTTAATGATGCATTTCGACCGATGATCTTTGATTGGGTCATGGTTAGCCCATTTTGGGCGACAATGATCCTTGAGGAGCAAATGCCGCTCTATTATGCAGACGGGTGACGACGGCATCCGTGGTTTCGTGAAGGCGTCAATAAGGTGTCTCTTTCTTTAATTATCACATATTATGATATATATTATTACGCCTTAAGAGTAGCGATAATTTAGTTAGTGAGGCGATGATGAAAGTTTTACGCAAATGGTTTGTCGGACTATAATTCAATGACACCGTATCTTGGCGGGTAGCCACGATCTTAGGGCATGTGGTTGCAGCCATGGTGGGTGTTTTGTACCGATAATACATTTTAAGATCTGAGCCTTACTTTCCAATGACACCCGTATCTTGGCGGGTAGCCACACATATAGGGCATGTGGTTGCGACCATGGCGGGTGTGTTGTCTGGATTAATTTTCTCCTATCGGAGAAAATTACCAAAAGGGACTTTTTCTAAGCATGGTCCGTTTTTAGACTTTTTCTAGGCTCTTTCCCAAAGAGCCACGCTCAACTGCTTCAACCGACCCGTACATATTACTACATGTGGCATTTCCGGTCTTGTACCAATTGTACACCAAGTGTCGCATCAAATCTCCCGTGTTACATTGCGTTGGTGTATAATAAATGATTTACTTTTATTACTTTAAAAAAGACTATGTGAGAACATAAATGGCAAACAGATTTACTTCTAAATAAGCATCGGTATTTAACAATTAATGTACAAAAGATTTGAAGAACATAAATGGCAAAGCAGTTCGTCCGTAGATGAAAAGATCCTAGACAACTATGGCCCCGTATAGTCGATCCTTGTTGGAAAACATGGTACATCTTTATAGGTGAATTGACTTTCTCGCAATGTGGTACCTTGATGTTAGTAGTACCACGTGGTTTACCACCTTGTACTTGTTGATCCATGTAAACTTGTTGTCTTAGCTCTTCTAGAATTTTAGCCGGTAATCGGTCCCTTGGTTCGACATTTGGGCCATATCTCTCTTCAATCTCGGGAAATATGACCTCTCTTGGTGCCTTGATTGACCATTCCATATCATCGACATCGACCTTGAATGTAACTTTTTATTTTACGTTTTGACATATTTAGAATAAAGTGAAGTAGGGTTAATGGTGAATTAAGTGTGTCCACTATTAAATAGAAAAACCACACTCAATCTTGTTTGGTTTTGAATGACAGATTGATTCTGGCCGACGGTGAATATCTCAATCTTGTTTGGTTTTGAATGACGCTTGATTCCACTCTTATTGTCAAAAGCGACAGTTGAATATCCGAAATCACATGCAAATATTCACGATCAACAATACGATATATACTCTATATATTATTGTCAAATCTTGTATCATTTCAAATAGAGTAAAAACAAAATAAACATTTTGATAGCAGCGATGATGCGAGAATTAAGAGGTGTGATGACGATGAATCAAATGATGCGATGTACCATATCTTGGCGTGGCAATTTAATATCATTATTTTTGCGACCATGGGTGGTTACATCGATGTTGTTTTGCCGATCCGAGCCTTGTTGTTTGTGTGTTTTTTTGATGATATTCAATGGTTAAAGTTGCAAAAGAAAAAAAAAAAAAAACAAGTGTGTCATATCACTTGGATTTTGGGAATCTTTTGGTTTGCTTTTTCTTGGAAGCGATGATGCGAGAATTAAGAGGTTTGTGATGACGATGAATCAAATGATGCGATGTACCATATCTTGGCGTGGCAATTTAATATCATTATTTTTGCGACCATGGGTGGTTACATCGATGTTGTTTTCTTGATCCGAGCCTTGCGATCCGAGCCTTGTTTTGGTTCGACCATGGGTGTGTTGTGTGCGTGTTTTTGGTTCACATGGATTTGGGAAATCTTTTGGACTACAATTTCATAACCAGTATCTTGGTGGGTAGCCACACCTCGTGGAATGCGGCTGCTGACCATGGCGTGTGTTTTGTACCGTTCATACATTTCTAGATCGAGCCTCTTTTGGTAAGTTTCTCTTGTTTTATGCATGTTGCTAGATTCGGTCCACAAAAGGCCACGATCGGTGATGAGTGCATTTCACCAAAGAAAGATGGGACATCAAGAGAAATCTTGTGGCAAGTAATTTGGTGCAGATTACTTTTTCGCAATATCCTCTTTGTTTCCCATCTTTCTTTGAGAATTTCATTGTATTATTGATCGGGGCCTTTTGTGGGCTGGAACCGAAAACATGCAATAACATATTGTATTTTCCCACCCTTTTTCAATTTCCTAGGTGAAATAATGAGGGTCGATTGAGCACCGTCGGTTGGCGCGCGCAGTTGGCGTTGACATTATGCTAGAAAACAAAACAAGAGATTTCTTTAAGATTTGATTTGACACTTAGTGTACTATTTGAGCAGTTAAGCGTGGCTCTTTTGGGAAAGTGGCTAGAAAAAGTCTAAAAAGCGGACCATGCTTAGAAAAAGTCCCTTTTGGTAATTTTCTCTATTAATTATCACGGCCTTTTCGATGAATCAAGAGATGAGAAAAGAGTCTTAAAATGGCACACACTTGGTAATATGAATGTAGTTTGAGCGGTTGAGCGATTGAGCATTGTCGGACTATAATTGAATGACACCTTCATATTTATGCGTAAGGCGATGATGAACCTTTTACGCAAATGGTTTATCGGACTATAATTCAATGACACCGTATCTTGGCGGGTAGCCAGATCTTAGGGCATGTGGTTGCGGCCATGGCGGGTGTTTTGTCCGAATAATACATTTTAAGATTTGAGCCTTACTTTTAGCGGTCTGATATAAAATTGACTTTTGAACCCATCAAGCAGTTTTAGTTTTAGAAAGGCGATGATGAACCTTTTACGCAAATGGTTTATCGGACTATAATTCAATGACACCGTATCTTGGCGGGTAGCCACAGTCTTAGGGCATGTGGTTGCGACCATGGCGGGTGTTTTGTACCGATAATACATTTTAAGATTTGAGCCTTACTTTTAGCGATCGGTTGATATAATATGTGTGGTTATGCCTTTAATACTTTCTCCTACCCTTATAAATGATCAAACCCACCTTAGTTGCCACACAAACCACACCTTAGTAAAATGATCAAACTCATAACAAAGCCACAAGTATCAAAGATGGATGGATGATGAGAGATGGATGAGCAGACACCACTTTCGAGTATCAACATAAACTTGATATGGTGTTGTTCATCCATCTTTCATCCTTCATTCTGTTTGTCATGATAGAATAATTGTATCCAACTCGAAACCCGGATACAAGTATTAACTTGGTGACCCGTAAGATCAACTAGCGGAAACATTTGATGGGTTGTTAGTTTTAGAAAGGCGATGATGAACCTTTTACGCAAATGGTTTATCGGACTATAATTCAATGACACCGTATCTTGGCGGGGTAGCCACGATCTTAGGGCATGTGGTTGCGACCATGGCGGGTGTTTTGTACCGATAATACATTTTAAGATTTGAGCCTTACTTTTAGCGATCGGTGATATAAAATTGACATTTGTAATTGGGGCTTACTTTTTCGAACCCATCAAGCAGTTTTACGGCCTTTTCGATGAATCAAGAGATGAAAAGAGTCTTAAAATGGCACACTTGGTAATATGAATGTAGTTTGAGCGGTTGAGCGGTTGGCGTTGTCGGACTATAATTGAATGACACCTTCATATTTATGCGTAAAGCGATGATGAACCTTTTACGCAAATGGTTTATCGGACTATAATTCAATGACACCCGTATCTTGGCGGGTAGCCACGATCTTAGGGCATGTGGTTGCAGCCATGGCGGGTTTTGTACCGATAATACATTTTAAGATTTGAGCCTTACTTTTAGCGATGGCGATGACGATATAAAATTGACTTTTTCGAACCCATCAAACAGTTTTAGTTTTAGAAAGGCGATGATGAACCTTTTCTGCAAATGGTTTATCGGACTATAATTCAATGACACCGTATCTTGGCGAGGTAGCCACAGTCTTAGGGCATGTGGTTGCAGCCATGGCGGGTTTTTTGTACCGTTTATACTTAATGTCTAAAAAACGGACCATGCTTAGAAAAAAGTCCCCTTTTGGTAATTTTCTCTTCTTATTATTTCTAGTCTTCTAGAGTGAGTCAAAGCAAGTGTTCAAGTTGGTGTGGTTTTACTTTTGAGATCTGAGCCTTACTTTTGACTGTAAAACTTCCAATTCATATGATCACTTTTTGTAATTGTAAACATTATATAATCATTTTGCTTTCCAATGAATGCGATGCAACTATTTACATTTTAGGTGTTCTTTCCCATCAATGAACACGAAACACCTGGTGCTGGGCGAACTATCTATCAAAGCAGTGTTATAACTTTATATGATAGCCTTGGGAGCCCGAAGTTGAAACACATAGGTGGTGGCTAACTTTGAGGGAAGTCTTTACTTGTCAACTACCCGTATATCTGTTGAGAGTGAGGTGATGAAAAGAAGAAAATCGATGCCAATAAGTATCGTGTTTCCTTTCGATGCATCGATGTCCCTAAACAAGGTGGTCTTTATGGGATTGTGGTGTTTGGGTGCATATACTTTTGTGCAGGTTGTCTCATAAGCTATCATTGAAGGTGAAGAATCTGTCCAAGTTGCTTTGGCTTACCGTGAGTATTTGGTGAATATTTCGAAATACAAGATTCGATTCTGATGACATTTGACATTTAAGTTCGTAAACAATCTAACTTATGTAAACAATATAACCACGCTATTGGTATGCTCTTGTATGGTCGGTTGCCATTTACGAATGGCTTATTTTGAACATGTTATGTAAACATTAATATGCTAGACTATGGTCGTTTTATGTGAGCAGTTTATGCAAACATTAATATGTATATATTTATATATTTAACTTATGTTGCTAATGTATCATGTTGCTAGTGTATGGTCGTTTAATCTACTTGGTTAAATGTGATGTGGTATTCAACAATATAAGATATAAATTATTTGGTGGTTGGGGAGATGGTGCATTTAATGTTTCTTGTGTGATTGTCGATATAAATATAAGTTAACAACATATGAAATTTCCACACAAACAATTATATACCTTCTAGTGTTTTAGAAAGTAAACAACAAAATGAATTCACCCCCAAATTGGGAAGAATTACTTGATATAGATGACTCCGATCTCCGAATGTCAGCCACCTCCCAACTACCATTTTCATATGGAAACACTACATCTCAAAATAATCCTGCAGGTATTGTTCAAGCGGCGAATGATGTGGGTGTGGATGATGGTATAATGGCGACACAGGAGTACATTAGACAAGTAGTGTATGATGTGGAGAGGATTCCGATTTTAATAGTGGGCCATGGGTTAGTGCGGTTGAGTATATCAAACCCGATTGCGGTATCATGATTGGTTGTTTCACCGATATCGAAAAATTTACCAAGAAAGGGAAACTTGACATCGTTGTTGCTATAATTAAGTCTTGTACCCCAAACGTCTTGGGTGATCTCACAGTATCGTTGAAAGATGTTTCAGGTTTTATATCAGGTTCAATACATCACAAAGTGGTTAATGACGAGAGGTATGAAAAGCTGCTTCTTCACGAGCCGTTTTGATCCTTCGTAATGTTTCTGTGTTTTCTCCGAAACAATATGGAAATCACTATCTTAATATTACTTTAAAAAATGTTGTTAAGGTTTTCTCCAAGGATAGTGTTGCTAACAATGAAAGTGGAGTTGAAAGTAGTGGAAGTGTAATCAATTTTAATTAATGTAATTTTCTACATGTTTATCCATGTAATTTTCTATTAATTCAATAATTTAATCGACTTGGTTAAATGTGATGTGGTATTCAACAATATAAGATATAAAATAACTAGATGGGACGCATTTGATTCCAATTTGACTAACGTAGAACATAAGTCAACACATTAAACATAGGTTTGTTACTACCCCACACTAAGATTTCCTACCGAATCTAACAGCTCATTTAGCAATGCACCTGACATACATGCGTGGTTTTCTGGATTCGTTGCCAATTCGAGTTTGGTCTCTAACATCTTTATTCTTGTCTCTAGCATGCTTATTTGCAAATCTTTGAACTGGCAGCCCCAACATTCTGTTAGTTCAGATGTACAAGCTGCTGGAGTTGAAGGTCCCGGAGTTGAAGGTCCCGGAGAATTAAAATTTGGCTGTTGTGAAGGATTATAACCGGGATTGTTATCAAATTCTTCCTTCCACATAAAAAATCTACACCCGTATTCTTTTTTTGCTGGCTGTTAGGTTATGCAAAATAAGAGATGGTTATGAAATAACATTTTAACTATACGGGAAACATAAGATATCTAACCTTTGAAAGAGGACATGAATACCAAAGTTGACCATAACTATGCTCCTTGTATGATTTTCGTAGCACTATGTTTCCAGCTCCACATCGACACATATATCGATCCATGCGAATTTCTTTGGGATACACTTCTTTGAGATTCAATATAAACGTGCTCAACTGCTCAACTGCTCAACTGCTCAACCGGTGGTTGGGGAGATGGATATATTTAATGTAATGTAAATGTGGTGAGGTAATGAAAAATTTAATGTGGTTCTTGGTTATATTAAATGTGGCATTAAATATGCATCTCCCAACTACCAGTTGAGCGGATTGAGTTGAAGCGGTTGAGCGGTTGAGCGGTTGTTGCATTAAATATCCCCATCTCCCCAACCACGGTTAAGCGATCAACCAAGTCATATTTCGACACGTGTCCCATGCTCAATCTGCTTCTCAGCGGTAGTTAGTGGAGATGGATATTTAATGTGTTGCATTAAATGACCCCAACTACCGATTAATATAAATGTGGTGAGGTAGTGAAAAATTTAATGTGGTATTAAATATCCATCTCCCACTACCGGTTGAGCGGTTGAGTTGAGCGGATTGACGGTTGGCGGTTGTTGCATTAAATATCCCCATCTCCCCAACCATCGATTAATATAAAATGTGGAATTAAAATCGATCGCTCAACCGATCAACTGCTCAAGCTGCTTTCGACTCAATGCTCAACTTTTACCAAATTTTTCAATAGATATATATTAGAACGGAAAATTATTGGCCGATTCTCACGTCCATAACATTCATATGGAAAAATTTCGTGTGTTTCTTGTCTTTGAAGATGGCAATAGTTATGGTGTTTCGCTAAAAGAGATATTAGATATCTTTGGGTTAGTTTCATTTGTGAAGAAAAAGTTGAAGATTAGCAAAGGATGCGAGTTAGGTTTTCATACAAAATGCCACACGGTCCGGTCCGCATAGGTGATGACGATGATGTTGAATTTTTGTTAACGAAGTTTGTAAACCAAACGCGCATTGCCTAAACTTTTAATCAAAATGATTGTCAACAGTTCAAAGGTAAATCCATCTTCTTCTAATGATTTTGATGTTAATGATCCACTTATTTCGTAATGATTTTGATCCCCGATGTGTGGATAATCATTCGGAAATACCACAAACGAACCTTTGACAATTACGAACCTTTGACAATTTCAACCAATCTAACAATGAATGTGCCAATATGTATATAAACCGGCAAAAAAATGATCAAATTATGCTTAAATGGCAAACAACAAATAATTTAAAATATGCCTCCTCCACCCGATCCACCAAGTCTTGAAACTAAGATACCGAATACATTAAATACAACAACGACTCTATAATCCTCAAAGAGGGTGATGAATTTGATAGTAAAGAATTATGCATGTTTGCAATCGCTAAAAAGCTATCAAAGATGGATTTGAATTTAAGGCTAGGAAAACAAATAAGTCTATGTACGATGTAATTTGTGTGCAAGATGGGTGCAAATGGAAGATCTTTATCGGTATGAACAAATCGGTGTAAAATGGAGGTTAGGAAGAGTATCGATGTTCACACTTGTTCAAGAACACAAATTCACCCTAATCACCGTAATGCTACCAAAAACTTTTGGGACATTTACTCGAACCCAAAATGAAAGATAGCGATCAATTTATACCCCAAAGGACATAATGGAAGATATTAGTCAAGAGTATAAAATTGACATTTCTTATAAGAAAGCATGGGGTGGAAGAAACCGAGCTTTGGAATTGGTAAATGGTTGCCCTAACGACTCGTTTGACGATTGCCATTTATTGTCATAATTTAAAGATGAAGAACGAGTGCGGTAACACATATTGATACCGATGATGAAGGACACTTTAAAATATGTTTTATAGCATTTGGTGTTGCGGTATGCATTTGTATTTATTTTTACATTTTTTCCTTTTATGTTTTGTATTTATTTTTCTAATATATTATCGTTGTGTCACTAATAATTTCTACATAAAGCAGTTCGGAGTTTCTTACGGTATATCGACCGTTGCTTATAATTGATGCAAGACATCTTAAAGGGAAGTACCTTGGGACAAATTTGCTTGTCGTTGGAATGGATGGTAACAATCAAATTATACCTATTGCTACGGTGTTTGTCAAGGTGAGGCTGGGAGGCATGGACATGGTTCTTGTCCAAATTGAAAGAATGCATAGGGGAGCGACCGAGGTTTGGCTATTATATCGGATAGACATTATTCTATTGGACAAGCGTGTAACACGGTCTTCCCAAATTCATTTCATAGTTCTTGTTGTAGACATTTGATGATCAACTGCAGTTTGAGCGGTAGTAAAAGTTAAAGGCAAAATATTGGAAAACATGCAAAGCTTACCTGCGGAAGAATTTGATAGAGCGATTTCGGATATTAGGGTATATAGAAATGGTGCGACACAACAAACTTCTTCAAGTGGGTTTGATAAATGGTCTAGGGCACATTGCAATTGGTAATCGGTACAACTACATGACTTCAAACGGTCAGAGTCAATAAATGCATTAACAAGGGATGTGAGAAAAGTACCAATAACAATGCTTATGGAGTGGTGCGAAAGCTTTTACAACGGTGGTTTTGTGACCGTCGACACAAATATCAACGTAATGTACTTTTAAAATATGTTTTCTTTTCCTTATTAGTCAATATAAGATGAAGAGAACATTATGTTATTTTATCTTGTAAAATTATTTCGATGCACCCAGGAGAACTTAATGATTGGGCTTCCGCGAAAGTTAGGGACGAGAATGTTGAAGAGCGTTAAGCGGGTTGTGTATGGGATTGAGCAGTTTAAAGCGTACATGGTAGATGATCATCGAAAACAACATACCGTCGATCTAGTTAGTAATTCATGTACTTGTCGTAAATGGCAACTTTCCGGCATACCATGTGGTCATGCGATAGCGGTAACTAGACTTCTTAGATTGTCTGATTGTAATAATTTGGCTTTTGATTGGTTCAAGAAAACAACACTGGAAGGTACGTACCAAGGATTGGTTTATCCTGTAGGAGAAATGTCAAGTTGGGAACTTCCTGATGGCTTGCAAGTTGTGAAGCCACCAATACTCGTAGTGCGTCAATCTGGAAGACCAAAAAACAAATATCGTATAAGATCTCAAGGAGAGGAACTAACCCCGGTAAGGTGTTCAAGGTGCCAATCCGTTGGACACAGGCGAACGACATGCGAGGAACCATTGCCAAAGAAAAAGCATGTAAGTGAATAAAATTTGTATTCAAAAACACAATTTTGCTTGGTAACTAACGAAGAAAGAAATCTCACAAATGTTGAAACTTTGTAGGAAATGTATCTTCAGAGGAAGCTCAAGTAGGAACTACCATCGTTGGAGATTGATATGGTGCAAAGCTTTGATCCTATTAACTTGGTGACCAGTAAGATCAACTAGCGGAAACATTTGATGGGTTGTTAGTTTCCTTTTTCGTTGATCGGAATCATGTAAGGCGCTTTTGTTTTTGTTTAGTTTGAATATGTACTAGTCGTAAAACAATCTATGGGTCATTGGATTATAACCGGGATGTAACACGCTTAATGTACTTGTTTAGTTTGACTATGTTAGGCGCTTAATGTTGAACCTTGTTTGCTCACGCTTATGGTGCACCTACTCAATCTAACAATCCAAGAGGAATAAGAAACAATTTAGAAACATACAAACAGCAAAATATATACAGAAAATTAGGTGCCAAAGTTAGCCAGGAGGGATACATACATTCATACAATATTCAGCCAATAAACCATACAAGTTATCCAGCAGCAAAACACAAAAGTGACCATACCATGCAGACGTGTTTTAGACCCATTAGTTCTCCATACAATTGTTTACAAATTCGACACCTAAATGTTTAACAAAACAAGCACATAAAACATTCAGCCAACATGGATCTTGTGCTTGTAATAAAACCTAACCATTCTTTCACGGTACGCCAATGCAGCCTGGACTGGATCATCCACATCCAACAGTTTGCCATTCCCTAACCTGTACATTTATACGCTTGATTAAGAGTGTGATTTTACGTCGCATAATAGGGCGACTTTAACTCGTACAATATTCATAACAATATTCATAACTTTCAAAATATTAACTACTATAACTCAACTTCTCCATAGCCTCCCCAAACACCTCAAAAAAAAGCCTTCTGATCCCTCGCGTTCCACTCCACATACCATCTCGTCCTATTATCCATAACCAAGCCCCTATCCGACTTCAACATACACCCCTAACTCTTTTGGGCAAATTATGAAAATAAACATTATCAAACACCCTAGGAGTCATGACATGATTAAAACACTCAAACTCGGATCCTTCTTATACTCCCTAACGCATTCCACAATCATTCAAAGATACCTTCTATTATAACTCGTATCACTATAATTAAAACATTCTTAATTAATTAACAATCTCGCTACAATGACTAAAACCAATAGTATGTGCACCGATTAACGCCACCGTCTCCCGCACACTAAACCCTAATTTACTTTCAAAAATATTCCTAACACTGTACATTTATACGCTTGATTCGAGTGTGATTTTACGACGCCAATGCGACTGAATGGACACCTACTATAACAATATTAACCTAATGTAGTGCTAAACTAGTAAACATGTTTTACGTTTCACATTCTGATTATATCAATCGAATTAGACACCTAGAAATCCACTACTACACCTATTTTACGTTCAAGATTACATTCATACTAACATCACAAATAGTACATTAAAAGAAGATGCAGACTGAATAAGAAGATGCGAGCCACACACACATCATCATACAATCCACCCCGCTTGGGAACATTCATAGCATTGTTAAAAGTAATCCTATAGGTCATAGGATCAATTCCTTCTTCTCGAAAACACCGCCTCTTGCAACACTTCGGAAGCCTAGTCTCTAGACATTTCCTCACACTCAAATAGAATGGACGAGTCTCGGGATCATATCTGGGACCACCGTCATAAAATGTAACTCGACCGGTCGGATATGATACGACTAGGGACCAATGTGTTTCGGCTCATTTATGGAATGAAAACTCTTTCAACATCACCCCAACCCGGAGGGTAAGTTTCTTTGGTTGCGTGCAGACATGCATCCGTCCGTTCATCGGTAATGGTAGGAAAAGCGACTTACCATAGACCACTCCATATCGATGGTCCGGTATGCCACATGTAGCTTATCCAAACATCAATGTCTCAGTAGGTAAAACAAATTGACATATATATTCGGTCATTTATAAAAAAAGCGTGCTTTTCATTTTCTCTACATACTAGATATCAAGTAAGATAGTGTTCGAGACAAGCATCATTGCCACACCTTCCTACTTTTAGCCTCGCTCAAAACCCATCCCATGACGGCGTAACATGTACAATGGCTTACACCAACACCCATTGCTACGTCGTCATGGCAATGGATTTTCGAGGAAACTCAAAATAGAGAGTTGGATCAAAATACTTCAAGAAAATTAGGCATCTTAGCATAACATCCACCAAATTCACAAAATCATTTCTCAAATGATATCACTACTTGGTTCAAAATATTGTTGAGTACAAGAAAAAAAATGAAGTGAATCAAGACTTGTAAAATCAGTTTGCTAAAAGCATCAAAGTCATGAATAATATACTCTTCTCTGTGGCTACACTACAATTTTTTAACAAATAATAATGTCATTTATGAAAGAATTTAATGGATTTGGTGGATGCTATACTAAAATACCTAAAGTGGTTAAAGTAAATGATGGATTAATGATACTTATATCTAGTATCTCATGTAACACTAAAATGTAAAATTACTTATAATCAAATGGCGGAGACAACCAAAAGCATGTTTTATAAAAAGCGAGTAAAGTAAATAAAATTTACTTTACCTCGTCACGTAGCCATCCTTACGATTATCGTCGAAACCGGTTAAACCATCCCGAAGCGACGATCAACAACGATATCGGACCAAGGAACACATGATTCGCCAACCGTGTTGTACCAGAATCGATCAACTTCAAAGTTAACATAAACTTTATCTAGGTTTTGGTATGGGCGTTGTAGAACCTAAAAATAAAGACAATGTAAATCATGCATGTAATAATCGTTTACACGTTGACGGTTAACTCTTGACCGATATATCAAAGCAAAGGAATCATTTCTCATACCTCACCCATGGTTTGACTTGTACTAACATCTCGACCATCGTGGAGTATGAACAGTAAATACTTTCGACCCTTCAACATATCTTCTAAGCTAGTAACATCGGAAGTTTTACACCTCTTCTCCACATAGGGTGACTTAGGAACATGTTCAAGTCTCCTCTTCTTTGTTTCAAGATCGCTCTAAAGCCCTTTTGAAGGCGTTGAATTCGATTCGAATAACCTTCAACTGCTTTCGACTTCAACACTCGACTTCTTACTCGCTCCCTCCGCTCCTCCTCTTCCTCGTGTTTTCGACTTCAACACTCAACTTCTTACTCGCTCCCTCTCGCCTCCCCATCCACGTCAACATGTGGCGTATCAAACAACTTGAAAAATCATTGACTTGACTGCAATACTCATTAGCAAGATCTACAGTGCGGATGATATGAAAAAGGTTAACAAAATTTTATTATCGCAAGTTATTAATTATATCACAAATGAAATAAGAACAAAACAAAATATCATTAAATTACACATTCTCCGTCAATTTGTGTTAACTATGTCTCCATAAACACATAACATAGTGGCGGACACTTATTAGTATAAAATTATAATGAAAGGTATAATCACATAAATACCATTTAATTACATTTTCATATGCATCATTCTTCATTTTGACTCCATCAACTGTGTTAACTTTGTTTCCATAAACCTACATACAAAAGTTTATAACACCTATTAGTAGAACATTAGAATTAAAGGTTTAGTCACATTATTACAATTTATATTTACCTTTTCATAGGTTTCTTGGTTCATTTGTCTCTGTCACTCATTATGACCGCAGAATAAAGTTTTTAGAAACAAAATCCGTATTAGCATACCACATGGTAATTGTTTGATAGCAATGTAACTTGCTCGGGAATTGATAAAGGTAAAAACTAACTCGAATAATAGTCTCAAGTTTCAAAGTGCGGGCTTCCAAAGCCTTAACCCGCTCATCAACTAAAACAACTTCTACCTCTTTACCCATGCTCTCCATATCATAACCCTCGGGTATACCACTTTCGCCTAGCTTTAATCGCGGCCACTTTACGAAAATGTTCATCCCAGGGTCCCCTTTGCAAGAGGCGGCGCTCGGGGTATACCACTTGAAAAAATCAATGCTTCGTGTGAACCATTCACTTGACCTCAAAGCATGTTGGCATAATCACGTTGGGTTTCGAGTCCTTACAATAGATTTATAAGTTATATGGTATCTAAAATTGTCTATATGTTTAAAGTTAACCAATCAATAAAATACTATATATAATTACCTTGTCAAACAGTTGGTCGAAATAATCGGTCTTTCTAAATGGTGTGTGTTTCGACCATGCAAGTGCTCTTGGGATCACCCGGAGCCTTGTTCCACCACCTGTTACTTTTACTCAGTCAACACACTCTATCATCCATATCTACAAAAGTTAACACAACAAATATAAGTTACGAGGACGAGAAACATATGAAGTTAATTTTCAAGCCCTACAAGAAACTAATGATAGCAAATTTTTGGTGTTAACCTTGAAAGCAACAACGAATCCTTCAAGCTATAGGTAGGAACATCGTTGGATTCTTTATCACCAATTCTTTGACGATAAACCACTGGATGATTTGAAGAGACATTTCTAATAGACTCATAAAGCGCCTCCAAAGGAGTTCCCCATGGAAATGCATTCCATTCATCAAGATCCTCGACCATCCTCGAAAAATATCATCAATGATAGACCCAAGTCTTTACCCATTAATATCACCTCAAGCGTTATCAACAGACAAACACGATCGCATCCTCATCGATGATTTAGAACAACTCTTCATCTTCAATAACGGATAATAGATCAATTGATTTAACATGTTGACCTACATGGTTTGGAAATACTCGGTGACGGAAAGGGATATCACCACTACGCCATTTCCTAAAACCCACCATACCAAATCTAAAATCAAGAACTGTGCGAAATTCATTTCGACCAAAATAGAGAGAATGTCCATTCAAATAGTATACAAGTGGAAGATCATAGTTATCATTGTTTTGATGGAATTGTTTCAAGCATGTAATGAACAAGACCTTCCTCGTTATCGACATAGGTAAGATCAAGCCATGGTCCAAAACATGTGGCTTTAAACATGGAACAGCGGGTGGGTCTAATCGATCATTCATAAGTAAGAAGTAATGCACTTTGCTTTTAACAATAACTCTAGCATCATACGCCTACAAGAAATAACATATTAAAAAGTTAAAACAAACAAGAAGTGTCTCACAAGCACACTCATCAAGTCGTGCATACAACACCGCGAAAAACCGAATTGTCTACAAGCACACTCAACAAGTGTCTACAAACAAACAAGAAGTGTCTACAAGCACACTCAACAAGTATCTACAAGTACAAGCATATCCGCAGAAACCCGATGTATTGGGACTAAGATCAAGTGTCAATACACGTTAATTACACCTATTTGACAACTAACCCTAAAACTCTTATTAAAAACAACAAATACAGCTTTCAACCCTCTCATTTAACGCATGAAACAAAACATGATGTAAAGGGATCCAACAAAACCGTAAGTTGTAGGAAGAAACGAAATTAATCAAGTGTGAATACTTACCATTTTTAACTGCGGAGTCGAACATCAACGGATCTCCTCCTCGAAATGATCTAAACAACAAAACGGTTGTGTGATCAAAGTTTCGGTGTTGTGTGATCACCGAAATGATCTAAACAATAACACGGGTGATGTCTGTGGATCCATGCCTTCACATCGTGTGTTTGTGTGTGTTGAGTGTGTGTTTTTTGAAGATATTGAAGGGTTAAAGTGGCAAAAAATTAAAAAGAAAATAAAAATAGTCATATCCATTGGATTTGGGAAATCTTTTGGGTTCTTTTGAATTTCCTAGGTGAAATATTGTGGGGTCATTGAGCACCGCGTCGATTGAATAATACGGTTGGCGTTGACATTATCTTAGAAAACAAAACAAGAGATTTCTTTAAGATTTGATTTGACACTTAGTGTCTATTTGAACGATGACCGGATTTGCCAACGTGTCGAAAATTGTGTGGGGTTGAAGGTTGAAGATTGAGCGTGGCTCTTTTGGAAATGGCTAGAAAAAGTCTAAAAAGCAGACCACGCTTAGAAAAAGTCCCTTTGGTAATTTTCTCTTATTATTAACCTATATTTGTTATCCGCTGTCTAAACATTTTTAATGATAAATTAAAGTCAAAAGTAAAAAATTACTAACTAAAGCTTTTCATTTTCTGTGTATTTTCAGATTAGTGTTAAGTTAAGCATTTGCTATTTTGTTTGTGTTTAGTTACAAGATTATAACTGCTCCTAAAGTCCTAAAGAACAAAAGTTGTATTTATTTGTCTACATGGATTGAACAATTTTTGAGTTTGAATATAATGCGTGGTTACAAAATTGCCGCGTCATTAGTTATATGATGTTTTTATATCCCAAAAAATAATATTGAATTTTGGTCATGTTACAAAAATACACACATATAGTTTTAACTATGGCATTTAAACCGACCCGACACACCAAGACCCGTTGACCAATTGACTTGTTAACTAGTTGGTTTCGCCGCGTTAGATAAGTCAAGGAACCACCTTGGATTTACCTCTGGGTCCGCCACTGGTACTAACATTGCCCTTTTTGAGATTTCGATTTCATGGTTATTTTTGGCTGTGAGTTAATATGGATCTGATCAGAAATGAAAATGCAACTCTAACTGTATATGTCAAGTATACTGTCAAGTAATTATTAAGCAGCAGGATGCATACTTTCGAGCTAAGATTGACTCAATAATATATGTACTTATGTAACCACAAACTAAAACAACACACAAAAACAAACTAAAACAAGTAAATAGCACGAGTTTGATACGTGCCGGTAACCATTCATACAGGTCAAGTAATTTAGTTCTGAAGCTCGGCCTGCAAGCCTACTAAGTATACATATTTATAGAACATGGTTTCACATTGTTGCGGCATCTAGTCGATCAATCCCTCCTTTTTCCACACACACAAGAATAACTAGTAGAAAATTTAAATCAACATTATTATGGAGTAATTCATCAGATGGAAACACAGCACGGGTAAGTAAAATTAAACAATCGAATGTTTAAAAACCATATGTGAATATTTTAATCGAGAACAATCACGCACTTTTTACTTTGAGAGCTTTCACGCAAATTTTCTCTTATTCGCAAACCTTGCACGCCTTGAACAATTGTCCCGTCACTCACAAGTTGGTACACAACTTTTCACAGCATGCCCTTCCTTAACAATGACTAGTGTCTCAGATCCATGTTCCGTCACACTAACCATTTCATGGTCAGATCTTTGATCTACAATTTCGCCACCACCTATATCACTGGCAACTTGCACTTGTTGAATATTAGTATCACCACATTCACTTCTAGCAATGTCATGAGTTCTTACGTCTCCTTGAACATTAGCATCAGTAAACGTAGCAAGGCGGGATGTTTCTGCATCCCGACCAATATCAGTTTTTTCAGCATGTAGTACGATATCTTCAGGGATTCCATTGATGATGAACCTTGCGATAATTTCGAGATAATTTTGTTCTTGTGTTGTATTACTATCTATTGAGCGTAAATCATTAGCGACAAGATTTACAGAGGGAGGAGATTGTTCTTGTTGACCACTTAGGCTATGACAATCATCATTGAAGGAAGCCGTTGCTTCCTTGTTTGAATCATAAAGCACATCAAAAGGTGTGACACAAAATAAATTGAGCCTATTTATATCCCGCCCAAACTCAATATTAGATCTCGAGGTTTCGCTATTCACAGCGCAGTGCTGAGAAACAGACGGTCTAGACAGTAGATGCGGCGGTACATATGGCGATGGTGTCGGTACATATGACGGTGTCAGTACATCCGACCGTAGAGACCTAAAAGCAAAATTAGTAGGTTTTACAGATGATAGATGTAAAGGTACTATATCAACATTAGACATAGCAGGTGACCACAAATACTTATCATCTTCATTGTCACTAAGATCTTCCTGACCACAAATACGTACTTCTCTTTCACTATTTACACTAGCACCAACTGATGCAGCAAAACCTCCATAAGTAGTGATCATCTTTTCACCACTTCCAGTTTTAATCTCTGAGTTTGAGTATTCCTTATTGCTACTCATGTGTAAGATGATTCTTGCAATTTTTTGTCGACTTTTATGGGGGACTAAAACGCGTACGTATGGTACTAACATTCCAAGAAAATCCTTGGCACTACTTTACTATATATCCTCGGGCGGCAGTTTTCGAATCTTTTTTACTACTTCCGTCCCAAAATCCTTGGCACTAGTTTACTAGATATCCTCGGAGGGACGTATTTAAATTGTTAGAGAGCTTTTTGGAGTGATTGGGAAACTAATGAATATCGATTAAAATACTTGTAACGAGTGAGAACATGTCTGAGTAAACGATGCATATTGCAGCATGACCGGCCAGAATATGTAGAATAATCAAATAGTGTATTTTGATAAGTGTTTTATATATGAAGACTTGGTGAAATGGTCACCCTTCACCTTCATTCTCTCATTTTTTAATTACCTTAGTGTCACATTATCACTCAACATGCATATAATTGTTGTTTGTGTTAGATTCTTCATTTTTGAATCTCGTTTTCCATCATTGATTCTCCCTTCAAGTTGTGGTACCCAATCTTCAGGCCTCAAAACTCAATTGAACACCGTTCTGATATTCCTCAACTCCGCCCAACAACCATTATTAGGCGCATGTTAGTTATAGCATATTCATGTAAAAGGGCATGATCACACAGACGATGGCTATGCGGATGGCATATCATTGGGTTTGTATCTCAATGGTTTCTTTTGTAGTGCGAGAATCTTCCGACTAAAATGATTGTGAGTTCAAGTTATGCTAAACACGTGTGAGATCGTTTGTAATGTCATTATTGTGACATAATTAGTTGCCGTTAAATAATAATAAAATATTAGATAAAATGCGGAAAGCATAATCATAAAACAAAAGGAAAAGACAAAAGAGAAACACAAGATTTACCTGGTCCTGTTTTATTCATTAACTTCACAAGCAAAAGATCATCCCACTTGACAAAACTTCACCACTCCATCCATTGCAGTTTTCAAACCGCTAAACCTGGGTCTCGATTCTTCACTAGATTCTCAGTTCCTGACACTTAGGTGCAGCACCTCTAATGGCCTCCAGTGTAGCTTCATTTTTGATGCTTTCCAAACACTTCTTGCTGACGGACCCTCCCAAACCTTACGGGCCCACCCCTTAATCCTATTTGTGTGTTTCGGTATTTGTTTGGTGGTTCCAAGATGAACCCCTACTTTTGTAGTCAGAAAAGCCGTTGTATTTGCTTAGTGATCTTCCGAAAGATTCTTCAAAGGCTTTCATATAACAGCTAGTTTTAGATTGTTCATAGATAATGATAAATTACGAGCCATGTCTTCGACGACTCTTTCTAGACCCCACACTCGTTCTCCAAAGTTACCATACCATCATGAGACTCGCCCTTAAAATCCTGCAAATATTAATAAATGAGTTAACGGGTATCATTTTTGAGGCATCAACAATGTTGGAACAATGGGAGGATGGATTTGTGTTTGGAAATAAAAAGTTTAATGGAACTTGATAAATGATAATTAAGCTGAACAACACTAGGGTACTTTGGTCGTCTAACTTTTTACTTCGGAAATTCAGAGTTATATTACGGTAAGGAGTAATAAGTAACGCATTAAGTATCAAAAAATTCGACCAAAAAAGTGTGTGCCAATTTGAGCTAATTAATCTGCCCATTTTCATACCTGTAACATGTTCATGATATGCCCTGTTGTCTCTCCAACTGTAGTAACTGCCTCTGAATTCCTAACCAACTTCCGTTATTATCAACTTCTAGTCTTCTAGAAAACCGACCACCACCTCCCTGTTCCAAACCACGGTCCTGCAAGTTGATCTCTCCATTATTTATAAACATTAGAAGCACATTCAAGCACTATTCTACACGCAGCTATTTATTAATACCAGATATCACATAATCACATTCTAATAACATTATTTATAAAGCTATACACAGATTAAAAAACAATAGATCTAAATTCGTAACAAGCTGACCAATATCAGTTTTTTCAGCATGTGCACTCTCATTGGTGCATAAACTACCAACCTCGAGATAATTTTGTTCTTGTGTTCTATTACCATCAGATGAGCGTAAATCATTAGCGACCAGTGGGAGTAGATTGTTGTTGACCACTTTGATTACTATCATCATTGTAGGAAGTGGCTGCTGCATTTTCTGATACGTAACACACATCTAAAGGTCTCACATTAAAAAGATGTGGTCTATTCGTATCACGCCCAAATTCATTTTCTGTACTTTCTCTGTAACCACGGGCTTCCCATCTATAACCATAACAATCATAAATTGGAATGATAGGTTGAGTTTTTCCATCAATTTTGAACTCCGAGTTCATGTTTCCAAGTCTGCTAGTTGCACTTTTTTTTGGGTCTGCCATTACACCGTGGATCAAGATGATAAACGCAGCTCTTAATTTGCAGACTTATGTAGCCACAATGGTCTCTTATAGAGGGCTAAAACGCTATGCCGTAATAAGTGGCACTTGTAATAGTCAATGACTTCCACGCCCGACTCACATATATTCCAGGAAAATCTTTTGGCACTAGTTTACTATATATCCTAAGACAGTTGTTTTAGAATCTTACTTATTTATTAGTTAGGAATTTTATAAGTGATAGGAAAACTATAAAATAACTTTATATTCTAATTTTGTGACTATGATAACAGGAGGTAATCTTTTTTGTATTGTCGCAGTTTATAGGGCATCCAATGATGAAATCAAGAACTTCATTCTAAGTTATTCTGCTCAAAAGGCATATTTTTGATCTTGTACACCCAAAAATTGTTGTTGTTTATGTTTTTTGTCAGATAAGATCTAAAATGCTGTAGTTACGCAGATGATTGATGTGCATTGTAATTGTTCTTTTTCCATTATAGTTTCCTTTGTTATTGTTTTAGCTTTGAGTTATATGGCCAGAGCAGAAATGAAAATGTAATCGCTGATATCATCTATTTGATGTTGGTTTAGTGGGCTCCGAAGTAATGATGGAGGGGAACTAGATACTTTTGAGCTAAGCGCGACTCGACCATATGATACACGTAATCATGTATACACACACAAAGGATCAAAATGTAAATAACAGAGTTTGATACAAGCCAGGTAACCACCTTTACTAATCAAGTATTGTAATACTCAAGATTATAGAAAATTAACGGATCACAGATGTTGGGGGAATACCTTCGGAAATGAATAGGGGGACATTGGTGAATCTGAATGAAGATTTATCGCCTGTTGAACTCCTGGGAACTGAGAGGGCTTGATGCCTTACCAAGTTTTATTGCAGTTGGCATCAGCCTGGGATATGAATCTGCAACAAGCCCACACAAAATACAGTAGTGATTAATTTTGTCTATTATATGATCAACTATGGAGATAATTCTTTCCCCACGCATACACAACATATATCAACAATAACTAGCTGAAAATTTATTAAACATTATTATTAACTAATTTGTTCAAAATACAATGTGGGTAGATAAAATCAAGCAGCCAGATGATACACATTCAAACAATGTGAAAAAATAAACCGCAAGCGATTACACACTTTATTTTGAGTACCACGCAATACTGGCAAACTTTGACACAACTTTCCACAACAAGTCATTCCTAACAGTTAACACCGACCAGTGTCTCAGAAGCATGATCCTTACGAGTTGTTTTAGTTGGACTATTTGGTTCATACAATTGAAATAGAAACCAATACAAGGCTTCTCTTTAAATTAATCCAGAAAACCAAAAAGCCAAACCAAGTAGTCCAAACCAAATTATGCAATTGGACAATTCATTTGTGTCAAAATAATGAACCAACTTGGTATATTTATCCTGTCCAATATCGGTATTTTCAGCATGGACATTCTCTATGGTGCCTAAACCAATATTGGGAATATTTTCTTCTTGTGGTACGTTACTATCAGTTGGGCGTAACTCATCAGTGTCGAGAATTATAGTAGAAACAGATTGTTGTTGTTGTTGTTGTTGTTGACCACTATGACTACCACCACCATAGTAATCGGATTCATCATATTCTGAATCGTAAGAGACTTCTAAAGGACTGACAGGAAAATAGTCCAGTCTATTTGTATCCCGCCCAAACTCTTTATCGAATTCTCCACCGATGCCAAAATTAGTGAGAAGATCTACAGTGTGAACAGATTGTTGTTGTTGCCCACTTTGGCTATCATCATCATTGTAGGATGCCGCCGCTTCATTTTCTGAATCGTAACGTGCATCCAAAGGTCTCACATTAAATAAATTGTGTCTATTTGTATCCCGCCTAAATTCATTTTTGGATCCAGATATTTCGATTCTTTCATCTAGCTTCACATGAATAGCCCAACCAGAGGTAGTAGATCCTCCATTTTCACAACCATCGGCATCATAATAAGTTGTGAACTTTTCAAACGCCTACTGAATTTTTTTCTCTTTCTATTTTTCTTTCTTGTGCAAGTATGATAGCTTCACTTTCTTTCTGGTCCGCCATCACTACCAAGAATCAAGTGAACATTGCAGCTCTTTGCAGACTCTTGTAGCCACAATGATCTCTTATAGGGGACTAAAACGCATCCCTTATGTAATAAGTGGCACTTATAATATACACCTGACTCACATTCCAGGAAAATGTGGCACTAGTTTACTATATATATATCATCAGGCGGCTTTTTCGAATATTTATTATGTAACATGTTAGACTTTTGGAGTGAATGGGAAAATACTGAATACCGATTAAAATACTTAACTTAACTTGTAACGTCTGAGAACATTGCTGAGTCAACGATGCATTATCGCAGCAAGACCAGAATAGGATATTCAAATATATATATACTGTATTTTGATAAGTGGTTTAAAACTACGATCAACAAAAATAGGTATGTTAAAAAGTAATAAATAAAAATAAAAATAGATAATTACATATATTTTTCTTTTTTGATATTATCTCATTTTAATCTAAAGTGTTTATGAGATAGTTGATAAATGCATTGAATTTTATAGGATTTGATAGGTTACGATGTTTTTTTAAAGGGTTTTGGCATAGCAACGTACTTTTTCAAATGTACCGATCTAGTACGCGTATTATTTTTTGTTCCACTTAATGTAACGAAATTTCAACTTTTGTTCCATTCTACCCATAAGATGACCGCCACGGAAAAAGTTTGGAACCGCTATGCATCATACCCGACATTTTTATTAAGGTTTTGGTTGTATAATAGCAACGTCTTTTTCAAATGTACCGATCTAGTACGCATACTATTTTTGTCCCACTTAATATAACATACTTTCATTTTCACACGCTTTTGTCCGTTTGCCCGCTTCGTTTGTTTTGCACATTTTCACACGTTTTGCATGTTTTTCATCCGCTCACACGCGTTTTGTTCGTTTTACACATTTTCATTAGTTTTAACATGTTTCCTTTGTTTTGCACATTTTCGTCCATTTTGCACGCTTTCATACGCTTTTGCATGTTTTGCACGTTTTCGTTCGTTTCACGCGTTTTACTTTGTTATCGCACGCTTGAACGCTTTTTTTTACACATGTTTTGCTTACACGCTTTTGTTCGCTTTACGCATATTTATTCGCTTTTACATGTTTCGCCTATTTTTGCACATGTTTGTCCGTTTGTGCAAAACGCGAAAATGTGCAAAACGGATGAAACGGGCAAAACGGACGAAACATGCAAAACAAACAAAACGTGTAAAAGTGGACGACAACGTGCGAACACGTTTAAAAACGTGCTTAAACAGACGAAAACGTGTGAAAACATACAAAACGGACGAAAATATGCAAAATAGCCGAAAACGTGCAAGATGGGCGAAATGTGTAAAACGGACAAAACGGACAAAAAAAAAAACGCATGAAAACGTGCAAAACAAGTGAAAACATGTAAAACAAATGAAAATGCGTAAAATGAACAAAACGTGTAGAACGGATGAAATCATGCAAAACGTGTGAAATGTGCAAAACGCGAAACGGCAAAATGAATGAAACCCGCAAAAGCGGGCAAAACATGCGTAAGCAGAAAAACGTGCAAAAGCATGCAAAACGGATGAAAACGTTATAATGTGCGGCGCAAAACATTTAAAACGGACGAAACGTGTAAAAGCGGATAAAACGCAAAAACGGACAAAAGCGTGCAAAATGGGCAAAACAATTTTGGTGCTTGGTTAAACAAGTTTGGTGGGGTAGAATGGAACAAAAATGAAAGTACGTTACATTAAGTGGGACAAAAATAGTGCGCGTCTAGATCGGTGCATTTGAAAAAGTCGTCGCTATCAGACGGCCAAACCCTTTTTAAATGGAATATGATTTGCACACTCAAAATTTTGTGTGATGACATTTATACCTTTAATATTTGTGAATTGATTTGAACACTCCACTAAATGATGTAGGGAATAAATGCCATAACACAAAACATTTTGAGTGTGCAATCAAATAATTGAGTGTCTGAAATCACTTCTCTTTCTAAAGACTAAATTACATCATTAGTCCTTGTGGTTTGGTCGATTTCATCGACATCTAAAAACGCTTAATCTTGCAACGTTAGTCTAACATATTGAATAGATTACGTGGGTGGTCCAATTTTGCTAACGTCGTTACTTTTCTCGTTATCTTTTCGTCAAATCACACAAAGGTACTTTTGTCCGAACACTTTTTTTTCCTTTAGTGGATTTGTTTAATATTTTTTACTTACCACTTGTTTTTATTTGTCCTTTTATTCACATACCCCACATACAAAATCTTCTTCAAACCCTTATATTTGTCCTTTTATTTTTCTTTTATTTAAATTAAGTTCATATACTCCATCACAATTTTCAAAAATTTCCAAAAAACTTCATGATAACCTTCAAAAATTCACTGAAAACTAACAACTCTAAAAACACAAATAATAATTTTTTTAAGTGCTCATATAACACATGATTTTTACTACAATCATGTTTGTATATTACTACTAAACAATCCACAACGAACAATAGAAATTTATAACAACTTTCATGAACAAATATAAATAATATTTTATTAATATAACTAGTTATAATACTTAAGCAAGCACGCATTTTTTGACAAAAAATTATTCTCATTAATACTTAATATTGTGTCTTTAAAGGTAATTGCATATAATTATATAGTTATAAGTTTCATGCACGCACGAAGTTTACACATAAATCAAATTTATTTTAACATTTTAGTTCGGTATATACATATATAAGAATTTGCCCATGAAAATTGTGATATAAGTACAACTAATACTTATGCACGAGTTTTTCATTATGCATTAATATCCATTAGAATTTGGTAAAATATATGTAAAAATTTATGTTAGGTAACTCAAAATTTAATTTTATTTAGCTGACAAACATGTTGATGTTGTTATTTATATTTCATTATTGATATTATGTTGTAGACATGATGCAAGTTTAATAGCACATAATAAGCGTTGATAAAGTTAAAATGTACTCCTTAAAATTTTTTTAAAAATGTTGTTCTGGTATAAAGTATAAGGGGGTATTTGTTTATAATCTAAAGTTATTAAAAAATATGGAGGCTTATAATATTACACTTAACTTTATATAATTTTTAAAAATTCAACCACTAAAGTTTTATTAATTACCTCATCTTTTTTTAAGTTTTTGTTTTATCAAATTTGACACCTATATTTTTATGTGTTTTTTTTATCAACCAAATTTCTCCACCAAATTTATTATAGTTTGACCAAAATCAATTTAATTTTGACTTTTATTAACCAATCAAATCACACAATTTTGCTTACGTGGCGAAATCGAGCTCTCCTATTGGCCCAATTGTTTTTTCAATAAGAATGAATTGACAAAATCACTCCGAAATGATGTAATTCATTTATTATATAAAAGATTGGATCTTTTGTCTAACTGTTTATCGTTTGAAAATGGGTAGGACCTAATATTTATTTGAGAAAATTCTAACTAGGCCAAAAACTCAACCATGGTCCCTTTTGTGGTCACTTTCATTTCCCTTTCCCATTTTGTCATGCTCGACTTCTCGACCGCTCAACTCCACTAGATTTACGCCACGTGTCCACCCACTGTACCTTTTATTAAAATTTTGTGGCCACCAAATCTTAGTTATTGTACACCTTTTGTCTTTTAATAAAGGTCAACGCCGACCGACGACGCCGACTTCAATTGCTCAACTTAGTCAAGATTTTTTGCATGAGAAATGTAAATAAAAGCTTGGGAAATGACACACAATCTAAGCATAAGATTTTGTGTACTTTAATTTTAAATTATTTTTTTACTTTTGTTTTTTAGTTTTTAATTTTGTTTAGTTTTAATTTTGTTTTGATAAAAATTAAAAAAAACACACACTAAACACACACACACACACAAACACAATCACACTTCGGATATGTGCTCGATCATCGGCTAATCATCCGGGTCGTTTACACAAGGCAAACACAACCCGAAACACACCTTAGTGCTCGATCCGTGCTCGATCATGGTCGCTAGACAAAGTAAGTGTTTTTGTTTATTATTTTGATTATTTTGTTTTAGGGTTTGCTTATTACGGGTTTGATTTGGTTTTAAATTGCTAGTTTATGGTCACTCTGCTTATTTCGTCATTTGTTAAAAATATATTGTGGGGAATGTTTGAGCAAAGATTATTAAGGTTTGTAGGTCACTACCGCTTATTTCGTTTTGCTTTTACGGTTTTGATTTTGTTTGTTAGGGCTTTTTAAGGTTCATTAGTGTTGACTAAGTTTTAGAAGTTCTTTTTAAGGAAAACTTATCTTTTGCTACAAGCATGATCAAAAAGATCATATATTTTTTACATTAGTATGAATCAATTCACTAAAAAGCTTAAAAAGAACAAGAATTTCCATAAAAAAGATCATATTTCTAAACATAATAGATCACATTTTTTACATGGGTATGAATCATTTCAACAAAAAAACAAGAATTTCTAAATTTCTAAACATAATAGATCACATTTTTTTTGGGGGGGTTTGCTTTTGCCCTTTGTAATCTGCTTATTTGTAATGTCTTACTGTCTTAATTGTAAATATAAATTCCCCTTTCAATTTTTTTGGTTTATAGGTGTATTCTGCCAAGGTTAGTACGAGAACGAAGTTGCATTTCCTGAAAACAATAAAGCAAAAGTTGAGCTCGAACCCAGATTATGGTGAGCGTCTTAACCTTTTAAGAGTACGCTTTTACCAATGGTTCAACTTAAAATCCTATGACCATGAAAATCACTTGTCGCATTATTTATTTGCAACATCAACGACAAGTGGAAAATCATGATATAAATACTCCTTCGTATTTCGATATTGGGCAAAAGTTTTACAATTTGGTCGGCAAGAAATGTGCTTGATATCGATTTCAATTTGGTGACATTTCCATGGGTCATTTTAAGTGGTCGTGAATATGCTTTTGCTAAGCGTATGTTACTTTTTCTTAAAGAAATGCGACATGCCAAAATAACTAACATAAAGACCGAGCAGCTTTTACTGATTCTCAATGATCCCTACGAGTTTTCTGAGCTTTCGAATGATGATGTTGTACGCCTTTGCCTTTTGATAATTTTAGAGAACATTTTCATGGGCAAACAGGAAAGAACCGCTATTCCCGACGAGATTCTGTGTTTAGTAGATGACTTGTATGCTTGGAATTCATTTCCATGGGCGAGTATATTTAGGTTGAGTTTCACCACGGGGTATACAATGTGGTTTTGAAGGTTAGAGATGACACTTGTCCGAAATTACTACCAAGGAAAAGGATACATCGCCACATATACTCTTTGTGGATTTGTGTTTGCTCTCAAGGTTAGTATAATTATGATAATGAGTATTTAAATAGTTTAGCACTAATAAGCTGATGTTTATAACTTTGTATTCTACAATTTTTGCAGATACAAACTGGTGGTTTAAAGATGATAGTGTGCTCCCTAGAGCACTTGCATGGGATGATGGGCAGAAGTTTGATAAGACAGATTATGATTTTCTTTTCTCTGGTAATCAGATTGTTCACCTCCTGCCTACAGGTGATAATATACGCTTTTACAAGAATTCAATAGGATTATTATATTGTATCCTATAGCATGGGTTGTTGGATAATAATTTTTTATACACAGATGTTGAGAAAAATAAGCTTTGGTGGATTTCAAGTATAGACTACATCAGGAAGTTTAAACCACCAGGGTCTTTGAATGATGAACCACATAGTCGAGCCCACGATACACCACATACTCCAGGCCACAATACCACAACAGATAGTACATCAGCTCAACGGGTGAAGATGACAAGACGCAAAAGATCTTCTCATTGCGCGATCGAAGTTCATCGATCGACACATATCCGCATGCAGGTGCGTGGGTATGTGGATGAAGTCATGCCTCATATTGATGCACAGATGCCATCTAGCGTAAGCCTTGCTGGTCAAGTGTATAGTATGCAACAGCAGATTCATGGACTTCGTGAAATGCTCAAACAATTGAAGCCAGATGTTGTTAGTGAATTGCCAAATATGGATGACATGCCTCCTAGATCAACCCTAGTATCTCAGATGGCTAGTATGCAAAAGCAGATTTTCCAACTGAAAAAGTTTATCCTGAATTTCAAGACTGATGGTGTTAGCGAGCAGATTTGTGATCCACCGACTTTGCATCAGCGTCCGTTGAAAATGTTTTATTACTTTTTAACCCTTTGAAACATTTATTTCTTTTTTTTATATGTTTTATATAAAATTGTTGGTGGTTGACTTGTCAGTAACACATTAGGATAGGTATTTATGTCATTAGTACACTAGCATTTATGACACTAGTGAGAGTGTAGTATTTAAAGATTTCTTTAGCTAATTATTATCACACTACTTGTTACTCAACTCATTTCCACCTCCTCATTATTTCACTTAAGTTCTAATTTCCTTTATTGTAAACAAATGTCGACAACATACCTTTTGAAATTCAAATGCAAATAATTAACAAACTTCACCAAATCTTTACTTCATTTTAGAACCGTTTCAAAGACATGGAAGTTTGCGTTGAATTTCTCCTACTCGGTCAACGAATTTGTGTCCTCGCCCATCCTACTGATTGTTGTAGTTAAGGTTTAAAATGTTATAGTTGTGTAGATGATTTTTGTACATGTACTAACATTGCCCTTTTTGAGATATAGATTTCATGGTTATTGTTGGCTGTGAATTATATGGATCTGATCAGAAATGAAAATGCAACTGTAACTGTATACGTTTAGTGTCAACGAGTGTGGAAACCCGCGCGATGCAGCGGGATTGCTTTTGTAGACGTGAATTTGGAACTGATGAATGACCGGAAAATTTGTTTGTCTATTTATTTGGTTAGTCCTTGAAGGACCTACGTTGCAAAGACAACTCAAACCTTAGGAACTATTTTTCGTGGCTACAAAGGACTTACTTTGCAAGGACACTTAAACCTTAGGGACTATTTTTGCCAAATTGCTATAGATAGCAATTAATGCTACAAACTTTATTTGGTTAGTCCTTGAAGGACCTACTTTGCAAATACAATTCAAACCTTAGGGACTATTTTCGTGGCTACAAAGGACTTACTTTGTAACGACACTTAAACCTTAGGGACTATTTGTGCCAAATTGCTATAGATAGCAATTAATTCTACAGGACTTACTTTGCAACGACACTTAAACCTTAGGGACTATTTTTGCCAAATTGCTATAAATAGCAATTAATGCTACAGACTTACTTTGCGACACACTTAAACCTTAGGGACTATTTTTGCCAAGTTGCTAAAGATAGCAATTAATGTTGCAAAACTTGTGCTCGCTCTATAGTATATACTGAGTGTGGAAACCGCATGCGATGGGATTGCTTTTGATTGATTTTGTAGACGATGAATTTGGATAGGTTTGTCTATTTTTTGGTTAATCCTTAAAGGACTTACGTTGCAAAGACAACTTAAACCTTAGGGACTATTTTTCCAACTTGGACTTACTTTGCAACGACACTTAAACCTTAGGGACTATTTTTGCCAACTTGCTATAGTTGGCAATTAATGCTACAAACTTTATTTGGTTAGAACTCATGTCCCTACTATAGTTATATTAACTAGTCAAACCTTAGGGACTATTTTCGTGGCTAAAAGGACTTACTTTGTAAACGACACTTAAACCTCGGGGACTATTTTTGCCAAGTTGTGAAACTTTGCATTTAATGTTGGACTTATTTTGCAACAACACTTAAACCTCGGGGACTATTTTTGCCAAGTTGTGAAACTTTGCATTTAATGTTTGACTTACTTGTGCTCGCTCTTGAACCTAGGGGCTATTCTTGCCATGGAAAGATTGCATTTAATGCATGTTTTGCAAAACAAAGGCTCTACGCTTTTTAGATATATAGTAATAACGAGTATGACTAATTTTGCCAAGTTGGTATAGATAGCAATTATTGATAGGGACTTACTTTGCATCGCCACTATAAAGGACTTACTTTGCCATGACACTGAAACTTTGGGACTATTTTTGTTTGGACTTACTTTGCAACGACACTTAAACCTCAAAGATTATTTTGCCAACTCATGAAACTTGGCGATTAAATTTAATGTTTGGTTTTGGCGTGTGGAGAACGATTCGCCGCTTTTAGTTAATATATAAGAATAATAATAATAATAATAATAGATAATAATATACTTTCGAGCTAAGATTGACTCAATAATATATGACTATATGTACTTATATGTAACCACACACAAAAAAGAGTTTGATACGGTCTGGTAACCATTCATAAGGGTCAAGTAATTTAGCTCTGCCTGCACGTCTATTAAGTATACATATTTATTGATCATGGTTTCACATTGTTGCGTCATCCAGTCGATCTATCCCTCCTCTTTCCACACACACAAGAATAACTAGTAGAAAACTTAAATCAACATTATTATGGAGTAATTCATAAGATGGAAACACATTGCGGGTAAGTAAAAATTAAACAATTTTTATCTCTTATATGCAAACCTTTCGCGCCTTGAACCATTGTTCACTTCACTCAAGAGTTGGGACGCGGCTTTCCACAGCATGTTCCTTATCACCGACTGGTGTCTCGGAAAGATGACCCGTCACACTAACTATTTCAATATCTTTAGCAACTGGCACTTGTTGAGTATTATTATCAGCACACTCAAAACTAGCAATTTCATGAGCTCTTACATCTCCATGAACACTTACATCAGATAACGTCACAAGGCAGGATGTATCCTGACCAATATCAGTTTTTTCAGCATGCACATTCTTATTGGTCACTAAACCAACAGCAGTATGACTAATAGTTGAATTTTTTCTTATTGTGTTCTATTACATTAGCGACGAGATTTACACTGGGAGCAGATTGTTGTTGACCACTTTGACTACTATCATCATTGTAGGAAGCGGCTGCTTCATTTTCTGAATCGTAACACACATCTAAAGGTCTCGCATTAAAAAGATGCTGTCCATTTGTATCGTGCCCAAATTCATTTTCTGTACTTGACATTTGCCTTTGTAACCACGACGGCCGCAGGCCTCCCATCTATAACCATCATCATCATCATAATCATCGTAAGTTGAATTGATAGGATGAGTTTTTCTATCAATTTTGAACTCTGCGTTCAAATTTTCTATTCTGCTAGCTTCAATTTCTTTTCGGTCTGACATTACTACCGTGGATCAAGATGATGAATGCAGCTCTTAATTTGCAGACTCATGTAGCCACAAATTGGTCTCTTGTAGGGACTAAAACGCATAAGCCCCGTAATAAGTGGCGCTTGTAATAGCCAATGACTGACTTCCATGCCCGACTCACATATATTCCAGGAAAATCTTTTGGCACTAGTTTACTAAATATCCTAAGACAGCTGTTTCGAATCTTACTAATTTATTAGTTAGGAATTTTATGCGTGACAGGAAAACTATAAAATAACTTTATATTCTAATTTTGTGACTATGATAACAGGAGGTAATCTTTTTTGTATTGTCGCAGTTTATAGGACATCCAATGATGAAATCAAGAACTTCATTCTAAGTTATTCTGCCCAAAAGGCATGATTTGGATCTTGTACACCCAAAATTGTTGTTGTTTATGTTTTTTGCCAGATTAGATCTAAAATGCTGTAGTTACGCAGATGATTGATGTGTATTGTAACTGTTCTTTTTCCAATATAGTTTCCATTGTTATTGTTATAGCTTTGAGTTGTATGGCCAGAGCAGAAATGAAAATGTAATCGCCGTCGCTGATATCATCTATTTGATGTTGGTTTAGTGGGCTCCGAAGTAATGATGGAGGGCAACTAAATACTTTTGAGCTAAGCGCGAATCGACTATATGATACAAGTAATCATGTATACACACACAAAGGATCAAAATGTAAATAACAGAGTTTGATACAGATAACCACCTTTACTAGTCAAGTATTTTAATACTCAAGCTAAACATGAATGTCTACTTACGGATTGCATTTTTTAAGTAAGATTATGAGTATAGTTGCTAGATAAGATTCTAGAAAACGGATCACAGATGTTGGGGGAATACCTGTGGAAATGAAAAGGGGGATATTGGTGAATCTGAATGAAGATTTATCGACTGTTGAACCTCCTGAGAAATGAGAAGGTTTGATGCCTTACCAAGTTTTATTGCAGTTGGCATCAGCCTGGGATATGAATCTGCAACAAGCCAACAAGTACACAACATAGTAATTGGTTTTGCCTATTATATGATCAACTATAGAGATAATTCTTTTGCCACTCATGCACAACAACATATATCAACAATAACTAGCTGAAAATGTATAAACATATAATATTAACTAATTTGTTGGAAATACAGTGCGGGTATAGCTAGAAAAAATCAAACAGCCGGATGATTCACATCCAAACAATGTGAAAACTACAAATCGAGAGCGAATACACATTTTACTGTGACTTTCTACAACATGTCATTCCTTAACACCGACCATTGTCTCAGAAGCATGATCCTTCACATTACGTGTTGTTTTAGTAGGACTATTTGGTTCATACGATGGTAATAGTAACCAATACAAAAACCAAAATAATTCTTTGGTTTATGTTCAAATCAAATATTCCAAACCAAAAAACCAAAAAACGAAAACAAATATTCCAAACCAAATGATACAATTGGACAAATTAGTTGTTGTATCATTATCCTGTCCAATATCGGTATTTTCAGCATGGACATCCTCTATGGTGCCTAAACCAATATTGGGAATAGTTTCTTCTTGTAGTACATTACTATCAGTTGGGCGTAAATCACTAGTGTCGAAATTTATAGTGGGAGCGGATTCTTGTTGACCAGTATGACTAGTACCACCACCATAGTTATCGGATTCACCATATGCTGAATCGTAAGACACTTCTAAAGGACTGACACGAAAATAGTCTAGTCTATTTGTATCCCGCCCGAACTCATGTCCCTCATCAAGAGGATCGAAATAGCCACAAGGACGCGGTATCGCACATTGAGGCAGACAATTAATAGGCGGCAGCAGCGGTCTCCCACCATCATCATCATCATTAGTCGGGCCTTCCACAGAAAGACGATTAAACTCCGGGAAGAACTTTTCTGGTGCAAGTCTGCTAGCTTCAGTGTCTTTTTCGTCCGCCATGACTACTGACAATCAAGATGATTAATGCAGCTCTTTCCAGACTCGTCCAGCCACAATGGTCTCTTTTAGTGGACTAAAACGCGTACATTCGACTCACCTTCCAGGAAAATGAATTCCACACCCGACTCACCTTCCAGGAAAATCCATGGTACTTTATTTTTGGAATAAAGGTTTTGCTACTAATACTTGTTGAAAACATGGGTTGTTTTAGTGGTTTTATGATAAAGGTGGGGCATTTTTTTTTTCTTTTTTTTTTTTTTTAATTTATTATTATTATTATTATTATTATTATTATTATTATTATTATTTAAATCCCACATTATTAATATAAATAATTTTAATTAATATTTTAATATCCTCTGTCGCAAAACTTAAGTCTATTTTAGTTTTTATTTTGCAACTTTGACTTTAATTATATATTTTCGTGTTATATAATATTTGATAAAAAGTATACCAATAAAAATACATTTAAAATACAATCAATTTATCTATTTTGTATCAAGTATTATATAACACGAAAAAAATATTTAAAGTTAAAGTTGCAAAAAAAATTTCAAAGTGAACTTAAATTTTAAGACGCATGTTAGTATATAATACATTTTTAATTTTATTTTCTTTCTCTTATATAAATTTAAATTCAAATCCTAAACCAAATTTAAATCTAAAATTTATATGCTAATCATATATCCATCTACAAACCAAACAGGCCATGAATCTTGTTGTAATTTATATGTTTGTCTTTTGAAGTGATTAGGAAATTTAACAAATATCGATTAAAATCAAGGTTTTAGATCGTGTGAGCGTGGCGTGGCGGCGTGGTCGGCCTCACGCCTTATAAGCTACTGACAAAGCATTAACGTTTTTAAGGCGTGTTTTAAACGGCAAAAATATGAAATTATTTAAATTTATATATTATTTATCATATTTTATATATATCAAGTTTACAAAAATTGTTATACATAAAGAAATAAGTCATTAAATTATCCTTACATGTACTTTTCTTCACTTCTTAAAAAAAAAAAAAAAAAAAAAAAAAAACACTTTTTCATCGTAGTTGAATTTAAAAAGGCCACGACTCACGACAGCGACGCCTTATCGTACATTTTCATGCCTCATCCACTCCACGCCTTAAACTGACACCTTGATTTATTGCGTAACGTGAAGGTCACGCCTCGCGCATTTGCGCCGTCATATCACGTCTTTTAGAACCATGATTAAAATACTTGTAACAAGCGACAACATTGTTGAGTAAGTAAACGATGCAAATTGCAGCAAGAGCAGAATGGGATAATAATAAAATTCAACATTTTGGTCGTATTTTGGCAAGTCTTTTAACTTGTCAGTATTGTTGTTACTTTTTTCTTTTTTTTTTTTTTTAAAAAAAAAAAAAAGAAAACAAAAAAAAAAATCATTCTAATTTTATTGCAAATATTTATTACGGGGTTATGTATATTGAGTTAGGATCAAACGAGAAACATAATTAAGATGGTAAGAACGAGAAGAAACCACAACTACATATATTAGATCTATTCACAAAAATTTATGCATCTCCCTATTATTTTTCTTTTCTTATTTAAAATGTGTCCTAACTATCAATTTTTCATCAAAATTAATAAACAATTATTTTTCACTTTTTCTTTTTAAAATAAAATATCTTGCAATTGGTAAATCGTTACTGCATGACGAGAATATATTTATCTTTCGAGAGCAAGAGACGTTATACTTTCGACGAACATTTTTTTTCGAGTTTTGTTTTGGTGTTAAAATTTGTTGTCTTAAAAAGCACATGTAATTTGTATGTTAAGAATCACGTGTGATTTTACAAATCACATGACATAAAATCACATGTGATTTGAAAATAGCAAATCACGTGTGATTTCTCCGGACGTAAATTTCAACATTTACAAAAGATGTCGAAAAAGTTCCTTGAAAGTATAAAGAAGTGCCCTTTATGGATAGATGATTTAATTAACGTCGTAATTGTATGAATCTTTTCGCGTAACAATTAACGTTTTGCGACATATTTAATTTTTTTCAAAATTAATGAACGTTTATTATTTTATTTTTATAAAAAATAAATGGCTATGAGTGGTTTATTGAATTTTTATAGAATATTGGATCTATATTAAACTTTTCTCATACCGTAAGTAATACACATTTGTAACATTCATCTCATAATAAGAATTCCATTATTTGTGTCACATACGTCATCTATGTATGCAAACGAGTGAAAGGAACCCGTCGCGTTGCGGGGGTTTGCAAAACAAAGGTGGATAGTTACATACTCCCATACCAGTTGTTGTTTACAAAGATCTAGTTTCCAAACCTGCTGGCACGGAACCCGTTACACATTTGAGCTCCCTAAGTAACCCATTTCAGAATCCAAACCCACCGTTTCAGACCCTATATCGACACGTATTAGCTCCCGTTTCAACACCCAAACGTATTGATTTAAGTCCTCATTTCAGCATCCAAAACCCACCAATTTAAGTCGGCAACCGCACCCAGTTCAGTCCCATTTTAGCAGCCAAACGCACTCACTTCAACCACCGTTTCAGCATCCATATCCACCCTTTTCACTCTGCGTTGCAGCACCTAAACATCTGGATTCCAGCCCCAAAGAATGGACCTGCAGGTAGGCAACGACAAATTATAAGTTAGAGACATTCCACAAAATCTTTAAAGTTGCATTTAAAATTGAGCCGAGAACTAATACATATTATGGGTTAAAGATTGAAGGTATTACTATATATGGACCTAACACCATGACCTATGACCTGTTGGTTTATATGTATACAATTACAAAAAATTAAAAAATACAAATAAAAATAAAAAAAATAAAGAAAAAACGCGACTTGTCACCAAATTGTTGTGCCATAGGTCATAATAGCAAGCCCATAAATCGTTAAAATGAAGTGTCACCACCAATCAAAACTCTACGGTTTCAAGTTGCTTATATAATTGTGACGTGGATAAACCGAATCTATTAATGCATTTGTATAACATAAAGTTAACAAACCCAGAACTGTTTATTTTTACTTTTGCACATACATAATACGCTTTTGATTTAGCTTCCAACCCTTGGTTAGCATTCAATATTTCTGGTGTCCTTTCTTCCTGCGATAACATATAACGATTTCAATTTAATGAATTACGAACATATGATGATATGAACTTAATGCATTACGATAGTAAGTTAATATTTGTTTTGATCAGCTAACCCATTGCGGCTCCACGTCTCATTATTGTCGTTTTAAACACGTCTGATGTTTATTGACCATCCCCTTCAAGAATCGCAACTGTTTCCTGCCCATTTGAAATCTGTTGATATCCCTTATTTGTATCTGTTTCAATATTGCCTATATCTGCAATGCATAATAAATCAGACAAAACGTAAATAGAAACATCAATGAAGTAGACAATTGCTAAATGTTTATTATTAATAACGGAAGCTACTGATACTTACGTGTAAATTACATTTTTATGCCTCAATCTGGCTGATGTGAACACGCAGTCTTTATCATGTATTACCACCTGCAACAGGACATGAACGCATTTACATCAGGATCACAATATCATCAGCACAAAAAGTCAGTTAGTAAAACTTAAATAAAGTAAATTCCCCATTATTAAAAGTATACATGCTTATGTGTATGAACATAAGCCCTCTGTATTATCCCCTTTGTGTTATAATGAATGTCGATTAATTTCCCATGGACCACATTAAAATCTAGTGAGACACCTTGAGGTAATCTCACCCTTGTTAAGTACTAAAATGATTCAGAACTCACAAATCGGCTAGAATTTTTATTCCTAGATGTCTTTGCATTCCCAATAGCTTTTAGGATACATCCAGATTGCAGTATTCTGCCAGCGAAATCACTATCACCGTCTCTAGCTTCTACCAGATACAATGTCGCTAATTTTGTTGTTACACTCTTTCCACCTCCACATTCCCCACTACATATAAAAAAGGAGTTGGCAACATATTATAATTTCAGCATAGACGTTTTGGATGTCATACACTATTAATTGAAAATGTTGGAAAATGAAACGTTTGTAGCTCGATTGGACAAGAAAATGACAAAGTCAAGAAAACATCACAAAAGGGAATGTGACGGCGTCCGAAATACTAAGTGACACTGTTATTTGAAGACTAACGGAGATGATCTAAGTTTTGAATTTTCCAAGTGGCACTTCAGGCGATGGAGATGACCTTGAGTTGACGGCATCATGACCAGAAAACTGAAGAGCGACGGCGTTACAATTCATAATGTGACACCGTCACATTAAGTCGGTGCAAATAAATGAAACCTCAATGACGGCGAGCTGACGGCGTCACACTTTGCAAGTGACGTCGTCACAATTATAAAACTATATATATTTTCGTATGTTTTTCATTAAAAAGAGTAGAAACTTGGATAGAGGCTTTGTGTGAAATTGGAGGTCCGAATTTTACAGCTTTTGTAAGGGTTCTTAGCCCCCATAACTCCATATTTTATTGAAGATAAGTTATTCAATCCTTAATTATTACAATATGTCTATGTATTGCGTGATTATTTGTTTGTCTTCTCTTCGATTTAACATACTTGACTAAATTAATTAGTGTTTTCTTATGATTGTATGAAACCTAGTTATAGTCTTTAATATTATTGCTTCGTGTTAGTGGTGTGCGCATTAGGTATTAGAAAACTAATTGTATCCCGTACCACAGTTAGACGTCTAGTGAAAGGTGATTAGAATTAAGGATCCTCCCACAACCATAAGTCGACTGAGTGGAGATTCTTCTTAAGTATTTAGTGTCTGTGAATAATTATTGGGAAAGAGCGTGTCTGTAGGTAACACTTACCTAGGTTGTCACATAGATAGCGGACTTGACCAACCCGTTATAGAATTATGGAATATTGACACATTACACTAACGAGAGTGACATGGAAATAAGTTAGAGAATTCAACTAGGAGTATAACATGATTAAGTGAGAACGTTTGTTTACCTATACGAGTTTCTATCAATTTACCTTTCCTTATCTTTAGTTTAGTTTAGTTAATTTAGTTTAATTATTAGTTATAAAAACCAAACTCTTCAAACCGCGATATTTACTTGCTTTCTAAAAAATATAAAAATACAAAAATAATCATCCCTCAACCCTTAGACTTAATTCATCGTACCACTTCGAGCCTACCTCACTATTACCCTAAAGAACGATCAATCCTCTGTGTCTTACATAAACTACACTACAATGGTTAGGTACTCTGCATAGGAGGATTGTAAAAATTCTTGTAGTATAATCCGCCGCATTAGGTGTCTAGCCAAACACCCAATGTTCCCAAATGATATGGGTCCGTTTACCCAGTTGGAGCGACCAACCCGAAATAGATCTATTCACGACACTCCTGCTTACTATGTAATTAACGGTCCATAATATTGGGGACTTAATGGCAATATGGTAACTTAGGCAATCCGTAAATGTTTTATGTACTTGTGTCCGTATGTAAAAGCAAGTAATGTATTCTTACCCTAAGTATTTAAAACGAATCTAAACATGTAACAATGAGGCCATGAAAGTCATCTCAAGTAATCAATGTATTTGGAATAGTATAACGAGAGTAACGACGGAAAATCCTAAACACGACCTAGGATAATAAGTTTTTTTTAGGAAAAAATGCAACATGTACTAAATGCGTATTAGTTTTACAAAGTTTTATCATCCTTATATACTTGTAGTGAGGTTTTACGACTCAAAACATAGCAAAACACAAGTTTCACCTTTTAATATCAAGTTTTCAAAAGTCTCCAAAAATGAGTTTTGCTCAACTTTAGAGGGTTATAACTTCTTCGTCTCTTATTGGTTTGGGCCATTTCAAATTTCAGTGTCAAGTATGCCGCGAGGGCTGTAAAAAGTTCAACTACCGCTCTTAGTTATTCTAAGCCTAAGGTTCTCGAAAGCAGACCCGAAAATGGTCACTCGTGTTTTTAACACTTAAAAACCCTAGAAAACGAAGTGTTACTTATTAAGTTTAACCCGACCTCAAGTGAATGTATCAAATTCGTTTTAAGCCTGTTTTTCTTTGTTAAACTCTCTAAACATAGGTGAACATGTCTACTTTCATTATTTTCTGGCCTCGATTTGTGGAAATATGATTTGGGTGTCGGTTTATACTAAATCAAACTTGGACCTCATTACACATTTTCAAAACATTTCCGACTTAATTGGGCTATTTCTAACTCATTTTCTAATGAAACCACTTGGTTCAAAAGCTCACGTTCATCATTTTGAGTCTACTTTCCAAAAATGTAAGCCTCTTGTATCGCTTCTACACCAATTATTTTATAAAATAAAAATATGTATGTCAAATTTATCAAAAAAAAAAAAAAAAAAAAAAAAAAAACCTTAACCTATCTTGTCGGGACCATATCTCCTTCGTTACTTAATGTAATGACTCCATCAACATTGTTGTGGTTAGGTCTAGGTGTTCTCTACAATAGTTATGCTTACCATTTTTACTCATCTAGTATTTAAATTGGTCGTTCTCACATATTGCAAACGGGACTCAGTTTCTTGTTGGTTTTAACTAACAGTTACATATCATATATTAAAAATAGTAAATCTACTTCAAAAATTAAGAAAATTTTCACGAAACATACTAAGTCATATATTTAGGTATGGTAAATTGGCTTGTCCCATAAAAATGTTTAAGATGGTTTTCAATGTTGATGTTCACGACTGAAAATTCTGAGCAGAAAGTATGTTCACTAATTTATATTTAATTCAAATTTTAACAAAAACAAGTATACATAAGTGATATAATAAGAACATGGAATGATATATAAACATGAAATGAGTATGGAAATGAGTTTTAGATGCTTACAACTGATTGATGAGTGATTAGTGCAAAAGAAACTAAGAATCACTAAGAAATCCTAGTTTTGAAAGTATAAGCCCTAGCTTTTCAAACCCTTAACCAATAATCTTGCAAAACCCTTAACTAAGCTTTGAATAATTCTTGTTCTTGGTGATTTTACTGTTGAAAATAGGTAGAGAAATGAGAGAGTTTGTGTGTTTGTGTTGAGGTAAAATGAGAAGGAAAGAAGTAGTAGTATACAAGAAAAGAAAGTGCAAAGACTTAGGAAAATATCTAGGAGACAATAAGGACATGAAATTAATCGAGAAGTAAGGGGAGGAAGTGGGGGCGTGGGTTTTGTGTAAGAAGGAAGGGGAAATGGTGTTGTTAGGTTGTGTAAGAGAAATCTTGAAAAAGAAGTATACTATTTAATGTTTATTTAAGTGTAAGAGTAGAAAATGGTTTGGTGATACTTTGTGTAGAAAACACATAAGGGGTGGGTTTTAATAATGAAAGGGGGAGGGAAATAATACATTTTTGAAAGTAAATAAGTATTTAGGGTATTGGTAAAGGTGGTAAGGGTATTAGGTAAGTTGTGCATGCATGCGCGTAAGTTAAAATGATTTACGTAACGTTTTGTAAAACCGTAGTAAACGACTTGTAAATCATGCTTATGAGAATGATAATATACTTAGTTGACGTAGACTAAACTTAGTCTCGTGCCTTTATACGTTCAATGTTGTTTTTCCGATTTACGTGATTTAACCTAACGGCTATGCATCAAAGTAAATGTTCAAATATTCAAAGTAAGTTGTTTTGAGTTTATAATTGTGTAATGACCTGAAAAATACGAGTTGTGACATTTGGGAAGAGATGTGGAAGAATAGGAGAGTAAAAGAAACTTTATTGCTTCAAGTTGTAACCTCCCCACTTTTCTAGCCCTATTTATAGGTAAGGAAAATGAATCGGCGAGTTACACTTGAAAAAAGCCCATTGGGTCAAAACATATTTAAATAGGCGCATGACAAACACTCTGCAAAGACGCGAGTATATATGACGTCAACACATACGTCATGTGCAGCCAAAGGGATAAATCGTACACATCTAACAAGAAATGTCAGGTTGACGCCGCCTATAGTCACAAAGACAATAAAGACGAGTCAAATCCCAAATATAGCGAATAAAAACAAAGAGGGATATTCCTACACTTCCCCATGTAAACATTAAGTAACCATATTTCCCAACAAAACTTACAATCCTTATGAAGGTAAAAGCTTGCTTCTAGTCATCAACACAAAAAAAAACAAATACGATAACAACACGAAATGAAGGACCCGAGAAGGAATCTTGGTAGCGCATCACGGACTGGGGGGACTCAGTTACACAAAGTCCAACATCATAGCATCAATGCATATTATACTAAGGGGGAGGGGGTTGGGGGACTTGATAGTGTATCAATATTAGCGACCCAAGCCTATGAATTATACGTTTGAATCAAGCCCATTACCAAGGCCCATCAATAAACACTTGATGGAAGCCCGACTTAAATCCTAGGCCACGTAGGGCCTGGTAAAACCTCTCAGGCCAGACTGAGCACGCAAGTACTACTGCTTCCCAACTGTCACTGACGGTTAAGATGTACCATCTTACACTGTACCATGGGGACGCACGACAAGCACCATTTTGTACGAGCCAAAGAGTGTACAACACTTGTCCTCCTTGTCTGCTCTCGGATGATCTACACCTGGCTCTCTAGCAGTCGTTCATCATCCCCAACGAGTTTATCTCTAAACCTTACAAGCCTCTCTATAAAAGGAGAGCAACACACACAACTTCACAAGTTTCACACACTTGGGCAAATACTACCTCACAACAGTAAAATATGGTCTTTATTTAAGTGTTACCCGAGCTTGTTGATCCTTATCAATCTCATCGGGTCCTTACCGTTCTACATGGGAAACCAAACAACAAAACCATTCATATCCCATCTCTAAACCGATTTACATACCATACGTAAACACAATTCAATTCCCTTTGACTTGTCTCCCTTTATGCAATAAGTACAACCAAACATATTAGGAGGTGGATTAACTTATGTTATTGGTTTATAAGCTAACTGAAATTAAAAAGAATATTGATAAGCTTATTTAATATTTGAAGTAAAAAGAATGGTGGGAATGGAAGTAGAAAAAAGTGAAGTAATGAAAGAAAGTATACAAAAATATTTGTATTCTTAAGTTAAAATGAAAATGAAAGAAAATAAAAGATTATATACTATTTCATGTTTAAAGTTGAAATGAAAATGAAAGAAAGTAAAAGATTATATACTATTTCATGTTCTAAAGTTGAAGAGGAAATGAAATAAAGTTAACATAGTTACAATAATGCTCTTCACATTCACTTTATCATACAAGTGGTGAATTATAACAGGGGAATTGTGATATTTTATATTTTTTCTTTTTGGGAGATGATTTGCACATTTAGTTTTGATTTGCACACTCTAATTTACAATTAATTAAAACATAATAAACAAGACAACTATTTAATGCACAAATTGGTGTGTCTATCAAAAAGCGAAGTGTGCAAATCATTTCGCTTTTTTTTTCCCCACGTTTCACACCAAAAACGAGGTGAAAGTTTTGAAATCAAAAACTTCCTCCTTTTACCGTTTTGCTATCATTTTCTTTACTAGAAAAAAACTTAAAAGCATGAGTTTTTTTTTTTTGTTTTTTTTTTATCCTTCACTTTCTTTTTCTTTTTACCCTTTCACTTAACTTGAGATACATAATGTTAGTTTTTGCCTTTTAATTTTCACTTATGACTTATTTATAAGCTTGAATTGGTTAAATCATATAATCGGATTGTTGACTTATCTTATCTTTCAAATATTAAAGGCGGATGACCTTTTACACTAAACTCTAGAGTGAATTGTAGAAATCGTCTATATAATTTATCCAAATTGAAGACGCGAGTTGAGATCAATATAGATCTCATATTTGTCATAGATCCAATAAATTAATTTTAGTCATTCAATTTTATAAAATTAATAAAGACCATTTTCACTCTTTTTAAAAACAACATATCTTGCAAACGGTAAATCTTTAAACTACAAAAATACATTATCGCGACGAGAATTAAATTATCGTTTATAGATATGCACTTTTTATAATTTCGACAAACCTTTTTTTTTTTAAATTCCACTGGAAAAATCACATATGATTTTCAAAATCACATAGGATTTGTAAAGTCAATCACATGTGATTTTTCAAATCATATGTGATTTTATATGATTTGCAAAATCATATATGATTTGTAAAATCGAATCATATATGATTTCACAAATCATATATGATTTTTCTAGACCAAATTTTGAAAAAAAATCGTTATAAATATACGTGCGCATATCTATGAAAGATAATTTAATTCGTCATCATGATATGATTTTTTTTCACAGAACGATTAACGGCATGCGAGATATTTAATTTTATAAAAGGGTGAAAGTTTATTTTTATTTTTTATTAGAAAAATGAATTCGCTATAATTGGCTCATTGGATCACAGAATTGAGATTTATATCAACTTTTAGAGTTCTTACTTTTTCCAAAATGTAGGCAGCATGCTTAGGGAATACTTTTGATTTAATTTGTGTCCATGTCTAAAATAAAATGACTAGTTTACATTCGTGAGAAAAAAAAAAAAGCGATTTTCATCATTTCACTTTGCATGCAAGAAAATTAAATAAAAGTTTCTCATCGAAATAACTTCCAACCAAACTCCCTAACTATATCACTGTGTACATTACCCTCTTTCAATATAACATACTTGTAGTATTTAGGGAATGTTTGTTTGAACTTATATTTTGAGTTATGAGCGTTTGTGGTTTCAGTTTAGATTTCACAAGTTTTTTTTTTTTTAATAATAAATTTATGAGGTTATATAAATTTGCTCCCTATTATTTCATAATTCTCTTATATAAGTTTATTAATTTCAAAATTAGCTGAATAAGTAAAGTTATATTACGAAGCTAAAATCACATAAATTCATAAGTCAAAAAACAAGTTTAAACAAACACCTCTAATTTCGTCCAAATACAAATGCTCATTTTAAAGTTTTTGGAGAAAAAATCTAGACGGAAGTAAATATTTTCACTAATTTTAAACAATCACCTCTAATTTCGTACCTTTTATTTCATTTTATATTTTAACTTTTCTAAAAAAAAGAAATCCCCTTCATAGTTGCAAAGGCTTTTTAAAAAGGGTTTTTCTAACTTGAGCTCTAAAGACATAAGTTAAACCCACCAAAAGTACATTAGGACCCCACATAAAAGTACATTTGTACTTTTACGTGAATCCTACTTTTTGATGAGTCCCGCTGTACGTTTGGTGTTAGAAAAACCTTTTAAAAAGTACACTAGTAGTTGTGTGAGCTTCAATATTTCAAAATCTCACTTTCCCATCTCCCACATTATACTTGCTTTCACGTTCTCAACCATCACCATCACCACCACCATAAACCACCGTACAACCACCACAACCACAATGCCATCAACAACAACAAAATCCTCAAAACCACCAACTACACCAACACCATCAATGTCAACAATGATGGAACTCAAACAATCAACCTTAAACTCCCTCACAAAACTCTCAGACAAAGACACTCACCATATCGCGCTACTCGAGCTCCAAACAATCATAAAAACACTCTCCCAAGACACCATTTCCATCTTTCTAAACACCCTTTACTCACAAACCACCATAACCACCATCACCACCAAACCCTTGTTGAAAAAAGAAGCAATCAAGCTCTTTTCGCTTCTTTCGGACACCCATTGTGATTTAACTATGACCCATTTGAAAAAGATTGTGTCTTGCATTGTTAAGTGTTTGAATGACCCTGATTCGGGTGTTAAGGAGGCGTGTATTGACGCCATTGGGGCGCTTTCGGGGGTTTATTTGAGAAAGGGGGATGGGAGTGGGGGTTTGGTGAATTGGTTTGTGAAGCCGTTGTTTGATGCTATGAATGAGCAGAATAAGTGGGTGCAAAGTGGCGCCGCGTTGTGTTTAGGGAAGATGGTGGAAATGAGTAGTGATGATCCGCCGGTTTTGGCGTATCAGAAAATGTGTGGCAGGATTGTTAAGTTTTTGAATAGTCCGAATTTTTTGGCTAATGGGGCGCTTTTGCCTGTTGTTTCAAGCCTTTCGCAGGTTTAGTTTCGTTTATATAGCTTGTTAGGAATTTAGATCTATTGTTTTTTTAATCTATTTGGTAGTAATAAATAGCTGCGTGTAGAAATTAGTGTTTGGATGTGCTTCTAATGTTTATAGTTTATGCGGTGTTTGGATGTTAGGCGCAGTCTGATTATCAACGGATTTAAAAGATACAATGACAAAAACAGACATTTTTGGGCAAACATTTTAGATATTTTGCGAAAAGAGGTGATAGGTAGTTTTGTTTTACCCATAGGAAATGTGTTCGATGCTAGCTAAGAATTCTTGCATAGCCTTTATCCCATTAATAGGTTGAACGAGAGTTGAGCCAAATGGAGTACATTAAAGGAGGTGGTTGGATGTGCATCATTAGGTCATATCAAGGAGCTGAGATAATGTGGACTTGTATTTGAATCATTAAAGTCAACTTATATTGCAACTGCAAATCTGATAACTTTGACCCTTGGTAATCAGAAAATCATAACCGTAATCAGTTTGAACGTGCCTTTGCAAAGTGATTACGTGATATCGAGTAACTAGAATAAGATAACAGGCTGTAGTAGAACATGTTGTAGAAAATAGTGATTGAATTTTTGGATGTGCTTATGCCGTACTAAGTTATAATAATCAGATGTTTGAGTGTGTAACACTTTCTCGTTATTTAGGAATCAATAGATACTGTAGGGATTTTTGTGATAAATGAAGGACATTTTCTTGTGAGAAAACAAAAAATGAATTGTGAAATGCGAGTCAGTCTCTCAGATAAGGTCAAAAGAGGGTGATAAAAAGGGCTACTTAGATATAAATAGTTTTTCGTACCTGGTGTGAAACTAATTCATCAAAACAGTTGATCCTGTAAATAATCACATTAAGAGATTATCAGTCTGTTTATCCAAGCACTGAAAGCTGATATTGTTGCTTCAGATAAAATATCCTAAACACAAATCTGAACATCTAAATGCACATCCAAATACCCTTAAGCTTGTAATTCGATATCTTAAAGCAAAGATTTGCGTAATTAAAGTACATTTTTATATTCCTGTTGCAGGCTGGTGCTATTTCTCCACAGTATTTGGATCCATTGCTTAAAAGTATTCATGATTGTCTTGGTAGTTCTGATTGGTCAACTCGAAAAGCTGCTGCTGATACGTTAAATGCATTGGCTTTGCATTCAAGTAAGTTAATTGTAGAAAACCCAACTTCTACAATAACAATACTTGAGGCATGCCGCTTTGATAAGGTTAGTCTTTGGACACGACCCTCAATTTCAATATTCATTTTGTTAACTCTTTTGCTCAAGTGATCAAAAACACACAATTCTGTACTCTTTTTTCTGTAAAGTCAAACATAGTACTTTTAATATTTGAATTCACAATTGAGTATTGGTTGTCAAATCTACAAAGTTTTGCACCCTAATAGTACTATTTGTCAGTGTTTGGAAATGATTATGCGAATAAAATCATCTGTATATAACAGACTGTGAAAGGCAGTGCTTGGATGTGCTTTTTAGTCTGACGTAATATTTGGTTAATCACTTGTTTGAGTGCGAAATATCTGGTTATCTAAGATACTGATGAATATAAAGGATAATATACAAGGAGGCCAGACAAGTATGCTACTTCAATTTATCAGCGCCACTCAACCAGATGCATAATTTGGTGACTCATAAACTAGTTTCAATAGCTTGGTGTCCTTGATGAGAAATGTTTAACACTTGTTGGCCTCCTTATACATCATTATTCCTAATTTCTAAATATGAGATGATCAAAAAAGACACTTTTCTGCAAGATTCCTTAAGATTATTGTACATTATTTTGTGACATTGTGCAGATAAAACCAGTTAGAGATAGTATAACGGAGGCACTGCTTCTATGGAAATTTATTGCAGAAGACCGCAAAGATCAAAAAACACCCGCTCCTGTTCAAAATTCTGAACCACCCAAGATTCCAGTAAATTTAATCCCAGTGAAGGATAGTCAGACCAAGGGTCAAAATATATCTGAAAAGTCAGCTGGAACGAAAAAGAAGGGTCCACCTTTAAGTGATAAGGAACTGAACTCTGAGTTCTTTCAAAGAATTGAAAGAAGGGTTTCAGGCGAAGTTGAAGTCGTTGTTAATGGTAATTTTCAAAATGAAGAGCAGCCAGTGGTCAATGACAACGATGCCGTGGAAAAGTCAAAGTCAGAAGAGAGCTATAAACCAGATGGAGAGATCAACTTGCAGTTGCGTGGTTTGGAACAAGGAGGTGGTGGTCGGTTTTCTAGAAGACGAGAAGTTGATAATAACGGAAGTTGGTTAGGGATTCAGAGGCAGTTACTACAGTTGGAGAGACAACATGCACATATCATGAACATGTTACAGGTATGAAAGTGGGCAGGTTGTGTGACGGGTCATTATTTGGTACAGGTCGGGTCAATTGGATCACATACACTTTTTTTAGTCGAATTTTTTGATACTTAATGCGTTACCTATTACTCCGTACTATAATTTAAATCTGAATTTCCGAAGTAAAAAAGTTAGACAACCAAAGTATGCTAGTCTTGTTCGCCTTATAAATTTCCTTTAAATTTATTGTTTTTAAACACAAGTCCATCCTCCCATTGTTCCACAATTGTTGGTGCCTCAAAAATGATACCCGCTAACTAATTTATTAATATTTGCAGGATTTTAAGGGTGGATCTCATGACTGTATGGTAACTTTGGAGAACCGAGTGTGGGGTCTAGAAAGAGTCGTCGAAGACATGGCTTGCAATTTATCATTATCAATGAACAATCTAAAAACTAGCTGTCATATGAACGCCTTTGAAGAATCTTTTGGAAGATCATTAAGCAAATACAACGGCTTTTCTGACTACAAAAGTATCATCTTGGAACCACCAAGCACATACCCGAAACACACAAATAGGATTAAGGAAAGGAGGTGGGCCCGTAAGGTTTGGGGAGGGTCCGTCAGCAAGAAGTGTTTGGAAAGCATCAAAAAATGAAGCTACACTAGAGGCCATTAGAGGTGTTGCATCCGAAGTGGCGGGAACTGAGAATCTAGTGAAGAATCGAGACCTAGGTTTAGCAGTTTGGAAAACTGCAATGGATGGAGTTTGTGCGGGTAACATGGATATGGCGTTTAATGAAGTTTTGTCAAGTGAGGATGATCTTTTTCTTGTAGAGTTGATGGATAAAACGGGACCAGTCATTGATCGGCTCTCGGGCGAGGTGGCAAGTTGGAAACAATTTGGCAATTGCCAGTATAATCCCCTGTATCGAATTGTTAATTTACATGTAAAGTAATATATATACAAGTAATTAATTTACTTGGAAAGTGAAATAATTGTGAAACTACATAAGGGTCATAGGAAGAGTAAAAATCATTCAGTTTTCACAAACTGAATAGGGATTTGAGAAGACCCATCATTAGCAACTACACTACTTTGCCTTCGCTTTAAACTAACAACATATGGTTCTTGGTCTTTACCACTACTTTGACCTTTATATGTACCTACATTCCCTTTATTCACATCCAACACAAGTTTCTTAGCCACTCGGGCAATCCTTGCTCTTGATGTTCTTGGTTCATAATCTTCTACCTCTTCTATTACAAGTTTTTTAGGCTTTGGTGGTGTGTAAATGTCCGGGTTGCTCTTTTCATGCCAAACATACACATCAATTAGCTTATGACCTAGTGTGGCATGCTTAGCCAAATACAAAACATCTTGGTCCCATGCTAAAGGTTCTAGGCCATTATCTAAGGTGTCCGATTGTTTTTTTTCCAATAAGCATTTTTTTCCCTCTTTTCACTTCTTTTGTCTGCAGAAGGGTAGAGGTTTTATGTTTGTTTTTTTTCAGACATAAGTGATTCTTTTCACTTTTTTCCTCTTCCAAATTTCAGACATTATCTTTCACTTCTTACCTCTTCTTTCAAAAACCCTACATCTCTTTCTTAATTTTATATGTTTCACGCTTTTATACGCTTTCATCCGCTTTTACGCCGTCCATTTTTATGTTTTCATCCGTTTCGTCCGCTTTTACGCCGCCCGCTTTTACGCTTTCATCGCCTTTTTTACGCCGACCGCTTTTACATTATCGTCCGCTTTTTACGCTGCTCATTTTTACGCCGTCCGCTTTCTTGTTTTTGCACGCTTTAGTCCGTTTTATTACGTTGTCCGCTTTCTACGCCGTCAGTATTTTTACGCTTTTATCCGCTTTCAACCATTTTTACGTAAAAGCAAGGACGAAGACGTAAAAATAGACGAAAATGTAAAAAACAAACGCAAACGTAAAAAAGAGATAAAAGCGTAAAAAACGGACGAAAACGTAAAAAAATTAGACAAAAACGTAAAAAATGGATGAAGATATAAAAAACAGACGAAACATAAAAAAACGGACGGAAACTTAAAAAAACGTACCACAACGTAAAAAACGCACGAAAACGTAAAAAAACGAACGAAAACATATAAAACGGATATAACGTATAAAACAGACGATAACTTGTCTTTGATACTCCGTATTTTAAGCGATTGCTTGTTTCGCACTCAACATTTTAATATCATTTGACAAAAGGATTTATATTCTCAAATCACAAAACAATAGTTAAAAAAAAGGAAAAGGAAAGAAGTACTTCAATAGCACTAAAAACAAACAGTCTTCTACCATGCAGATGAAGACTTTAGATGTGCCTCTTCTTCTGCGGACATAGTTGCAGATGAAGAGGTAAAAGCTCTGAAAAAACAAATTACACCTAAATCACAACATGGTTTCAAAAAATGGTAAAACATGACCCTATGCCTATCATGATCTATGTCTTCTAGAATAGAATCCATTTCATGCACCGAAAACTCATCACTGTCTACCCCATCAATAAAAGTTATCTTACCATTGATGTATCTCCTATTAGGTGATTTCGTAAAAACACCACCATGATGAAGCTTGATAGAAAACAGAGTAGGGTGATTAACTCATCACTTGATAGCATCTGGTCCATAATCTCAAACGCTTCTCTTACCATCGTTTCTTCACAAAGCCCTCGAATCAAAGTTACAATGACAAGAATGCTTGGAGTGCTGCCTTCTTGAATCATCTGATCGTATATCTTCTTTGCATTTTCTGTTTTACCCTGCTCACAAAACGCCAAATATACGTGCTTCTATCAATGGCTCTGGGAAATTGTGTTCCCATCTTGGTTAAAAATTCAAGAGCCTCATCAAGTCAGTTTGCATTATACAAACCATATATGATGCTGTTATAAGGACTTATATGACCAAATGAACTACTCCCTATACTCTCTTCAATTAGTTCCATGATCTTATGTGCGTCTTCTACTCTTCCTCCTGAACACAACCCACAGATTAATGTATCATACGTATTGAAATCCCAAGTGATCCCAACTGTTTTCATCTCGCAGAACATATCAAGAGCCGAATCTAACAAACTGGACTCACAGAAGCCAGATATTAATGCATTATAAGTGTCCACATTTGGAAGGCATCCCTTCAATATCATTTCTTTTAAAAATCGGCGTGCAACCTTTGGTTTCCTCAAGTTACAAAAACCCTTTACTAAAGTGTTATAAGCGACGACATCAATCATTCCTACATAGAATTTCCAATACCTTGGTAATTGTAATAACATGAGGAACAAAGCCAAGATGAAAACATTTTTCCAACATCACTAACGCTAGCACTATATTCTCTTGTTTACAATATGCGGTTATCAATATATTAAACGTAACATCGTAATTAGCACGAAAAAAAACTAAAAACATGTAATTAGCACGAGTTTGATACGGGCCGGTAACCATTCATACGGGCCAAGTAATTTAGTTCTGAAGCTTTGCCTGCAACTCCACTAAGTATACATATTTATAGATCATGGTTTCACATTGTTGCGGCATCCGGTCGATCAATCCCTCCTCTTTCCATACACACACACAAAAGAATAACTAGTAGAAAATTTTAAATCAACATTATTATGGAGTAATCTATAAGATGGAAACACAGTACGGGTAAGTAAAATTAAACAATCAAATGTTTAAAAACCATATGTGAATTTTCTAATCGAGAACAATCACGCACTTTTTACTTTGAGAGCTTTCACGCAAATTTTCTCTTATTCGCAAACCTTGCACACCTTGAACAATTGTCCCGTCACTCACAAGTTGGGACACAACTTTTCACAACATGCCCTTCCTTAACAATGACTAGTGTCTCAGATCCATGTTCCGTCACACTAACCATTTCATGGTCAGATCTTTGATCTACAATTTCGCCACCACCTATATCACTGGCAACTTGCACTTGTTGAATATTAGTATCACCACATTCACTTCTAGCAGTGTCATGAGTTCTTACGTCTCCTTGAACATTAGCATCAGTAAACGTAGCAAGGCAGGATGTTTCTGCATCCCGACCAATATCAGTTTTTTCAGCATGTAGTACGATATCTTCAGGGATTCCATTGATGATGAACCTTGCGATAATTTCGAGATAATTTTGTTCTTGTGTTGTATTACTATCTATTGAGCGTAAATCATTAGTGACAAGATTTACAGAGGGAGGAGATTGTTCTTGTTGACCAATTAGGCTATGACTATCATCATTGAAGGAAGCCGTTGCTTCATTGTTTGAATCATAAAGCACATCAAAGGTGTGACACAAAATAAATTGAGCCTATTTATATCCCGCCCAAACTCAATATTAGATCTCGAGGTTTCGCTATTCACAGCGCAGTGCTGAGAAACAGACGGTCTAGACAGTAGATGCGGCGGTACATATGGCGGTGGTGTCGGTACATATGACGATGTCAGTACATCCGACCGTACAGACCTAAAAGCAAAATTAGTAGGTTTAACAGATGATAGATGTAAAGGTACTATATCAACATTAGACATAGCAGGTGACCACAAATACTTATCATCTTCATTGTCACTAAGATCTTCCTGACCACAAATACGTACTTCTCTTTCACTATTTACACCAGCACCAACTGATGCAGCAAAACCTCCATAAGTAGTGATCATCTTTTCACCACTTCCAGTTTTAATCTCTGAGTTTGAGTATTCCGTATTGCTACTCATGTGTAAGATGATTCTTGCAATTTTTTGTCGACTTTTATGGGGGACTAAAACGCATACGTACGGTACTAACATTCCAAGAAAATCCTTGGCACTAGTTTACTATATATCCTCGGGCGGCATTTTTCGAATCTTTATTACTACCTCCGTCCCAAAATCCTTGGCACTAGTTTACTATATATCCTTGAGGGACGATTTAACTTGTTAGACAGCTTTTGGAGTGATTGGGAAACTAATGAATATCGATTAAAATACTTGTAACGAGTGAGAACATTTCTGAGTAAACGATGCATATTGCAGCATGACCGGCCAGAATATGTAGAATAATCAAATAGTGTATTTTGATAAGTGTTTTATATATGAAGAAGACTTGGTGAAATGGTCACCCTTCACCTTCATTCTTTCATTTTTTACCTTAGTGTCACATTATCATTCAACATGCATATAATTGTTGTTTGTGTTAGATTCTTCATTTTTGAATCTCGTTTTCCATCATTGATTCTCCCTTCAAGTTGTGGTACCCAATCTTCAGGCCTCAAAACTCAATTGAACACCGTTCTGATATTCCTCAACTCCGCCCAACAACCATTATTAGGCGCATGTTAGTTATAGCATATTCATGTAAAAGGGCATGATCACACAGACGATGGCTATGCGGATGGCATATCATTGGGTTTGTATCTCAATGGTTTCTTTTGTAGTGCGAGAATCTTCCGACAAAAATGATTGTGAGTTCAATTTATGCTAAACACGTGTGAGATCGTTTGTAATGTCATTATTGTGACATAATTAGTTGCCGTTAAATAATAATAAAATATTAGATAAAATGCGGAAAGCATAATCATAAAACAAAAGGAAAAGACAAAAGAGAAACACAAGATTTACCTGGTCCTGTTTTATTCATTAACTTCACAAGCAAAAGATCATCCCCACTTGACAAAACTTCACCACTCCATCCATTGCAGTTTTCAAACCGCTAAACCTGGGTCTCGATTCTTCACTAGATTCTCAGTTCCTGACACTTCGGGTGCAGCACCTCTAATGGCCTCCAGTGTAGCTTCATTTTTTGATGCTTTCCAAACACTTCTTGCTGACGGACCCTCCCCAAACCTTACGGGCCCACCCCCTTAATCCTATTTGTGTGTTTCGGGTATTTGTTTGGTGGTTCCAAGATGAACCCCTACTTTTGTAGTCAGAAAAGCCGTTGTATTTGCTTAGTGATCTTCCGAAAGATTCTTCAAAGGCTTTCATATAACAGCTAGTTTTTAGATTGTTCATAGATAATGATAAATTGCGAGCCATGTCTTCGACGACTCTTTCTAGACCCCACACTCGTTCTCCAAAGTTACCATACCATCATGAGACTCGCCCTTAAAATCCTGCAAATATTAATAAATGAGTTAACGGGTATCATTTTTGAGGCACCAACAATGTTGGAACAATGGGAGGATGGATTTGTGTTTGGAAATAAAAAGTTTAATGGAACTTGATAAATGATAAGCTGAAACACTAGGGTACTTTGGTCGTCTAACTTTTTACTTCGGAAATTCAGAGTTATATTACGGTAAGGAGTAATAAGTAACGCATTAAGTATCAAAAAATTCGACCAAAAAAGTGTGTGCCAATTTGAGCTAATTAATCTGCCCATTTTCATACCTGTAACATGTTCATGATATGCCCCTGTTGTCTCTCCAACTGTAGTAACTGCCTCTGAATTCCTAACCAACTTCCGTTATTATCAACTTCTAGTCTTCTAGAAAACCGACCACCACCTCCCTGTTCCAAACCACGGTCCTGCAAGTTGATCTCTCCATTATTTATAAACATTAGAAGCACATTCAAGCACTATTCTACACGCAGCTATTTATTAATACCAGATATCACATAATCACATTCTAATAACATTATTTATAAAGCTATACACAGATTAAAAACAATAGATCTAAATTGTAATGCTGACCAATATCAGTTTTTTCAGCATGTGCACTCTCATTGGTGCATAAACTACCAACCTCGAGATAATTTTGTTCTTGTGTTCTATTACCATCAGATGAGCGTAAATCATTAGCGACCAGATTTACAGTGGGAGTAGATTGTTGTTGACCACTTTGACTACTATCATCATTGTAGGAAGTGGCTGCTGCATTTTCTGATACGTAACACACATCTAAAGGTCTCACATTAAAAAGATGTGGTCTATTCGTATCACGCCCAAATTCATTTTCTGTACTTTCTCTGTAACCACGGGCTTCCCATCTATAACCATAACAATCATAAGTTGGAATGATAGGTTGAGTTTTTCCATCAATTTTGAACTCCGAGTTCATGTTTCCAAGTCTGCTAGTTGCACTTTTTTTTGGGTCTGCCATTACACCGTGGATCAAGATGATAAATGCAGCTCTTAATTTGCAGACTTATGTAGCCACAATGGTCTCTTATAGAGGGCTAAAACGCTTAAGTACCGTAATAAGTGGCACTTGTAATAGTCAATGACTTCCACGCCCGACTCACATATATTCCAGGAAAATCTTTTGGCACTAGTTTACTATATATCCTAAGACAGTTGTTTTAGAATCTTACTTATTTATTAGTTAGGAATTTTATAAGTGATAGGAAAACTATAAAATAACTTTATATTCTAATTTTGTGACTATGATAACAGGAGGTAATCTTTTTTGTATTGTTGCAGTTGATAGGGCATCCAATGATGAAATCAAGAACTTCATTCTAAGTTATTCTGCTCAAAAAGGCATATTTTTGATCTTGTACACCCAAAAATTGTTGTTGTTTATGTTTTTTGTCAGATAAGATCTAAAATGCTGTAGTTATGCAGATGATTGATGTGCATTGTAATTGTTCTTTTTCCATTATAGTTTCCTTTGTTATTGTTTTAGCTTTGAGTTATATGGCCAGAGCAGAAATGAAAATGTAATCGCTGATATCATCTATTTGATGTTGGTTTAGTGGGCTCCGAAGTAATGATGGAGGGGAACTAGATACTTTTGAGCTAAGCGCGACTCGACCATATGATACACGTAATCATGTATACACACACAAAGGATCAAAATGTAAATAACAGAGTTTGATACAAGCCAGGTAACCACCTTTACTAATCAAGTATTGTAATACTCAAGATTATAGAAAATTAACGGATCACAGATGTTGGGGGAATACCTTCGGAAATGAATAGGGGGACATTGGTGAATCTGAATGAAGATTTATCGCCTGTTGAACTCCTGGGAACTGAGAGGGCTTGATGCCTTACCAAGTTTTATTGCAGTTGGCATCAGCCTGGGATATGAATCTGCAACAAGCCCACACAAAATACAGTAGTGATTAATTTTGTCTATTATATGATCAACTATGGAGATAATTCTTTCCCCACGCATACACAACATATATCAACAATAACTAGCTGAAAATTTATTAAACATTATTATTAACTAATTTGTTCAAAATACAATGCGGGTAGATAAAATCAAGCAGCCAGATGATACACATTCAAACAACGTGAAAACTATAAACCGCAAGCGATTACACACTTTATTTTGAGTACCACGCAATACTGGCAAACTTTGACACAACTTTCCACAACAAGTCATTCCTAACAGTTAACACCGACCAGTGTCTCAGAAGCATGATCCTTACGAGTTGTTTTAGTTGGACTATTTGGTTCATACAATGGAAATAGAAACCAATACAAGGCTTCTCTTTAAATTCATTTTTGGATCCAGATATTTCGATTCTTTCATCTAGCTTCACATGAATAGCCCAACCAGAGGTAGTAGATCCTCCATTTTCACAACCATCGGCATCATAATAAGTTGTGAACTTTTTCAAACGCCTACTGAATTTTTTTTCTCTTTCTATTTTTCTTTCTTGTGCAAGTATGATAGCTTCACTTTCTTTCTGGTCCGCCATCACTACCAAGAATCAAGTGAACATTGCAGCTCTTTGCAGACTCTTGTAGCCACAATGATCTCTTATAGGGGACTAAAACGCATCCCTTATGTAATAAGTGGCACTTATAATATACACCTGACTCACATTCCAGGAAAATGTGGCACTAGTTTACTATATATATATCATCAGGCGGCTTTTTTCGAATATTTATTATGTAACATGTTAGACTTTTTGGAGTGAATGGGAAAAATACTGAATACCGATTAAAATACTTAACTTAACTTGTAACGTCTGAGAACATTGCTGAGTCAACGATGCATTATCGCAGCAAGACCAGAATAGGATATTCAAATATATATATACTGTATTTTGATAAGTGGTTTAAATACCAAGATCATTTAATTATAAGAATTGTTTAATTTATTTGGGTAATTACGAATGCTTGGAAGTTTTGAAAAATACAGATGTAATGTCAACCAAATACTTCTTAGAGCACACGGTGTGGAGCTCGCCGTCCCTTTCGCCGCCACCGTGGAGCTCTCGCCGTGGCTCGTCGCCACACCGGCCCCTCTAGTCGTGGCTCGCCGTCGTGTGGTTTGTCGTCACCACGAAGAGCTTGAAATTCGACAAAGCAACAGTTTGTGTGTGTGTGTGTGTGTAATTAAGGTCCTAAACGAAGAGGTTGAGGTTTGTATGAGTGAGGAGGTGTTTGTTGTGGTTAGTTGTGGAGAAGTGGGATCTTGATGTGTGCTGAGCAAGACTCGACGAAGAGGGAGTACTTGTCGTGACACCTAAAGCTTTTAAAAGGCATCTACATATCATGGAACAACAAGTTGAATATATACTTGTATAGTTTAAATAAAGCTTTAATAAGCAATTAATATTTGAGTTTTAGTAGATTTTAATTGAGATGATAAAAAATGTATTTAACTTGTGCATTTTGTTGTGTAGCTTTTTTTTTTAAGAAATCACCTAAAACGTATTTAACTTGCCATTTTTACCATTTTATGTAGCATTTTTTTTTTTTTTTTTTTTCGTCAATAAACTTCTATCGTTAGTCCTTTGTGTGTGCACTGCTACTAAAAACCCGCATCGTTAGTCCTTTATGCTAACGACCGCTAATAAATAACTTAAAATTTGGTTATCTTATGCTAAACTTGCATCGCTCGTCCTTTATACTAACGAACGTTAAAAATAACTTAAAATTTGGTTTTCTTACGTTTCATCCGTTTTCGTCCGCTTTTACACGCTGCTCGCTTTAACACGCTTTTGTCCGCTTTTTCACGCTTTCATACGCTTTTACACGCTTTCATCCGCTTTCAAGTTTTCATCCGCTTTTACACATTTTCGTCCGCTTTGCGCATTTTCATTCGCTTTTACACGATTCGCCCATTTTACACGCTTTCTTCTTTTTTCACATTTTCATGCGCTTTACGGCTTTCATCCGCTTTAACACATTTTCGTCCGCTTATGCACGCTTTCATCCCTTCTTACACGTTGTCGTCCGCTCTAACACGCTTCGGTATTCGTCCGCTTTTACACGCTTTCTTGCTTTTTCACATTTTCATGCGCTTACACGCCATCCGCTTTAACACATTTTCGTCCGCTTATACACGCTTTCATCCCTTCTACACGCTTGTCATCCGTTCTAACACGCTCGTCCGCTTTTCACGCCATCCGCTTTACATGTTTTCATCCGCTTTACACGCTGCTCGCTTTTCACGTTTCCGTCTGCTTTAACACATTTTCGCCCGCTTATACACGCCATCCCTTCACACATTGTCGTCCGCTCTAACACGCTCGTCTCGTTTTTCACGCCATCCGCCGTTTTTACATGTTTTCATCCGCTTTTACACGCCATCATCGCTTTCACGCCGTCCGCCTCACACGCTTTGGTCCGCTTTAACACGCTTTCATCGCTTACACGTTTTCATCCGCTTTTACGCCATCCGGCTTTACGCTTACATCCGCTTTTGCACGCCGATCGCTTTTCATGTTTTAAATCGTTTTACACATTTTGTCCGTTCTAACACGCCGTCGTTTTCACGTTTTCATCCGCTTTTACATGATTTCATCCGCTTTACACGCCGTCCGCCTTACACGTTAGGTCCGTTTTAACACGCCGCCGAAGTTTCATTCTTTCATCCGTTTTACCGCTTACATCCGCTTTTGCATCGTTTTATCGCTTTTGCACGATTTGAATGTTTTACACGCTTCTTCGTTTAACACATTTCGTCCGTTTATCTCGTTTTCCTCCGTTTTGCCATCCGTTTACACGTTTTCGTCCGTTTTTACACAAAATGTGCAAACACGAACGAAAACGTGAAACAACGGATGAAAACGTGTAAAAACGGATGAAAACGTGAAACAACAGATGAAAACGTGAAGCAACGGACGAAAACGTGCAAAAATGGACGAAAACATGCAAAAACGGATGAAAACATGTAGAAACGGATGAAAACGTGAAAAAATGGATGAAAACGTGAATAACTGACGAAAACGTGTTAAAACAGACGAAAACGTGTTAAAACATACGAAAATGTAAAACATACGAAACCTCGCAAATGTATTTAAAACACGAAAACGGATGAAAACGTAAAGTAGATGAAAACGTGAAAATGTACGAAACCGTGTTAAAACGGATGAAAACGTAAAACAGTGGAAACGTGAAAAACAGATGAAACCGTGTTAAAACGGGCGAAACCATGTTAAAACGGATGAGAACATGTAAAACGAACGAAACATGCAAAATGGGCGAAATGTAAAATGGATGAAAACGTAAAACGGATGAAAACATGTAAAACGGATGAAAACGTGAAAACTACGAAACGTGTTAGAACGGACGACAACATGTGAAGGGATGAAAGCGCATAAACGGACGAAAATGTGTTAAAAGGATGAAACGCATGAAAGTGTGAAAACGAAGAAAACGTAAAACGGACGAATACGTAAAACGAATGAAAATGCGCAAAACGGACGAAAATGCGCAAAACGGACGAAAACGTAAAAACAGATGAAAACGTGAAAACTGACAAAACGTGTTAAAACGTATGAAAACGTGAAAAAGGGACAAAACGTGAAAAACGGACGGAAACGTAAGAAACCAAATTTTAAGTTATTTTTAACGATTTTTAGTATAAAGGACCAACGACGCAAGTTTAGCGTGAGATAACCAAATTTTAAGTTATTTATTAACGGTAGTTAGCATAAAGGACTAACGATGCGGTTTTTTTGTAACGGGTACACACAAAGGACTAACGATGAAGTTTATCGACGAATGAGAAAAAAAAATGTTACATACAATGGGAAAAAGTGGCAAGTTAACTGCATTTCTAGGTGATTTGCCCTTTTTTTTATTATTTAAAACACAAATCTTTCAAATCTTGACATTTGTTTGTATTTTGTTCATGTACGATAACTATTTTATCCTTCGATATTATCATGGTGGTTAAAAAACGTAAAAGGTAAAATGGTTATAAAGTACACACAAAAGTCAAAATTTTAAAAATTATGTTTTAATAGCAAAATTTAAAAATAAATAAAATAAAACTACATATATCAACAAAAATAGGTATGTTAAAAAAAGTAATAAATAAAAATAAAAATAGATAATTACATATATTTTTCTTTTTTGTTATTATCTCATTTTAATCTAAAGTGTTTATGAGATAGTTGATAAATGCATTGAATTTTATAGGATTTGATAGGTTACGATGTTTTTCTAAATGGAATATGATTTGCACACTCAAAATTTTGTATGATGACATTTATACCTTTAATATTTGTGAATTGATTTGAACACTCCACTAAATGATGTAGGGGTATAAATGCCATAACACAAACATTTGGAGTGTGCAAATCAAATGATCACTTCTCTTTTCTAAAGACTAAATTACACCATTAGTCCTTGTGGTTTGGTCAAATTTCATACGACATCTAAAAACGCGTAATCTTGCACCGTTAGTCTAACATATTGAATAGATTACGTGGGTGGTCCAATTTTGCTAACGTCGTTAGCTTTTCTCGTTTTCTCGGACCTTACGTGCAAATCACACAAAGGTACTTTTGTCCGAACACTTTTTTTTTCCTTTAATGGATTTGTTTAATATATTTTTTTTACTTACCACTTGTTTTTTATTTGTCCTTTTATTCACATTACCCCCACATACAAAATCTTCTTCAAACCCTTATATTTGTCCTTTTATTTTTCTTTTATTTAAATTAAGTTCATATACTCCATCACAATTTTAAAAAATTTCCAAAAAACTTCATGATAACCTTCAAAATTCACTGAAAACTAACAACTCTAAAAACACAAATAATAATTTTTTATGCTCATATAACACATGATTTTTACTACAATCATGTTTGTATATTACTACTAAACAATCCACAACGAACAATAGAAATTTATAACAACTTTCATGAACAAATATAAATAATATTTTATTTATATAATTGGATCTTTTGTCTAACTGTTTATCGTTTGAAAATGGGTAGGACCTAATATTTACTTGAGAAAATTCCCTAACTAGGCCAAAAACTCAACCATGGGCCTTTTGTGGCCACTTTCGTGTCCTCTTTCCCATTTTTGGCCATGCTCGACTGCTCGACCGCTCAACTCCACTAGATTTCGCGCGTGTCCACCCACTGTACTTTTATTAAAATTTCGCACCCCAAATTTGTTTAGCGGAAGCATACGTGTTTATTCGGGAGCGCTACGGAATTGGTGGATCATAACACAAGTAATAAAGAACGGAATACATACTCCGCTTGATTTTATAAAATAGTTTTAAAATATTATCTTACAACATAGTTTAAATAAATGGGTACATCCTATTAGTTATAGTGGTCCCAAAGTAAAACATCATTTTGTGTAAAAACACTTTAATATTACTACGACCATACATCCGCTTCCCGCCTTGCCTTCATGAACAAATCTTAAACACCGAGAAAATATGCTAAAAGGTCACTAAAAGTCGGTGAGTTCATAGGTTTAAATTTAAAATAGTAAGCTTGGACCATAAGCAAAGGCATATAATCATTACAACGAATATAATGATATATGTATGAATGTCTATTACGTTAGCTCTAAGTTCATGCAACCGATACTACGACAGCTTCAGATGCTAAAAGATGTCATACAATATAGGGGCCCATAGCAAGTGTTTTGTCCTCAACACTTGATTCCGACATGGTATACGCTTCGCCTTGGCCTAAGCATGGCCAACCGAACGGAGGAGTCACCCTCAATAGATCTATTTATAACATTCGCTTCCCAATGGGGAATTGACGGTTCATGAAAAGGGCATTCTCTAGGGACATAAGGGCTTAGGCTAAACCACGTAATAGTAATCATGTAATAGTTTTGGTCCATAAAATGTTTTGCATATTTCTCACCCCAAAATGTATAAAACAATTTATCAAGTAAAAGTGGGCTATGAAACTCACCTTAGCAAAAGTGCAAATCCAAATGTGGGATTAGTGATTGTTGTGAAACGGCACCGACACGCCACCTAGATAAGGAGGGAAATGTTTTAGTTCATCGTTTTTAAGTATTGCTTACTTAAAATAGTGCAATTAATATTATTCTTATATAGTGGTTTTAAAATCAACTTTTAGTTTGTAAAATAATTTAAGAGGTTTACTAGTAAGTATATGAATGTATATATACTCTTTTCATTTTGACATTAGTATGGTTTTAAAATCCAAGTTTGATTTAAAATAATTAATTAAAATGTTCCATTAGTAAGTATATAAATGTATATATACTTATTTAAGTTGACACAAAATGGTATTGTCAAAAGCAAATATTAGTTTGTTTATTTTTCTAATGGTATTTAGAAAATAGGCGATTTTAACTTGAAGACTATAAAGTTGGTCAAATGCTAACATGTCTTGATGGTTTCTATTTATTTATCCTACATTAGTTCACAGATTGACGTTGAACATTGTCGTAGGTATTTTAGGTAAATCATGTTTAAAACACTTGTTGTTTATGTCAAATGTTTGAGCATTTTTTTTTGTTAAATAATAATTTTGTACACATTTGATGTTAAGACGATAAGTAACGAGGTGAAAAGAAAGAATAGACGGGAAACGGTTTTCGTTACTTGACATCTAATAACATGCTTCGAGTATCATTTGATGACCTGCTTATACATTCACACGAACACCCCCAAGGTTTTACATGGGCTGCGGCCCATATTCGAATACCATAATGGGGTACCAGATTTTTGGGCTTGGGCTTGATGGAGTATTTGCACGAGGGGGAGAGGGCTGGTCCAACAGCTTTACTCCACTTTGTTAGTCAAGTTTTTAGAAGACACATCCTAATAACCCATTTCCAGATTTGTTGTTAATGAGTACATCTTTAGTTACGTGAGCTTAATGTGAGCAACTTGGCTAATCCCTTTATTGCAAGTATGAGCAAGGTGTGACGAAACATGTGTTTGGGTCGAGTACTACTCGACTTGGTCCCATTCTTAGGCCGACACAATAGTTTCGACATAAGGCTCCTAGTTAGAAATCTAGCATGTAAGGTATCCGTTTCATGTTTCATTCTAGAGTGATGTTTTATCCGAAAGAAAAGTACAACATACGACTATTTTTGTGGCCTCGAAATGCCATACGGAGACTAGCACCCTTCGGGGTACTTGTGACTCAAGACAACTAACTCAACATACAAGCTTTTGATAGTGTAGTGGGTTTACTAACCCGATGCTTCTTATGTCGAGACCATCAACAATGAGTGACTCAAGAAGGTTAGTCATACTAATTTTTCGAGTACTAAACTTCTCATTTATGACTTCAAAACATCACCACTGTGGAGACAACCACAGTGGGTTTTCGCCCATTTTGACCTTTCCAACGAAGCCTAATCAAGAAGGAGCGTTTGACGACACATAAAAGTATGGAATTTGGTATTCTTAACTAAAACAAGACTATGTCATGGTGTATGTTCCTTCGACCCCTGATGAATTTAATCACTCGGATATACGGAAAAAGACCACGAAAATCAAAGTTAGTTCCTAGACGATTTTTGACCACAACTTAACACTATGGAATGGTGCCTATATGGCTTGTCGGATTGCATATATCCGAATCAATACAAGTCACCAATACACAACATCTTTTCCCCAGACTCAATACTAGTGTGATTCAACATTTTATAAAAACTTAACTCCTGGCTTTTCTTGTTTTATGCATCTCGACAGGATAACAACAACCCAACGACAACATTAATCCCAACATGACTAAATTAAGTTTTCAAAGTGACAATAGACTTATCATAACACGAGCTTATACATAATTACCACACCTAGCTTACACTCGAATCACAACAAGATACCATCATTTAACATTAACCGAATTTTGTACAACAAATTACAAGGAAAAGAATCAAAGATTAACCTTATGCAAGTGAGGCGAAAATGACAAGGATGAAGGCTAACTCGAGAGCTCCACACAAACCAAACCTCCAATTCGAATCCGAGCAACAAACCCAATAGTTTTACAACACCCTTAAGAACACTATTCTTGTGTGGTGGATTGAGATTTGTTTTGTGTGAGCCCTTAGCCTCTCGAGTAGTATAAAAGAAAATAAAGAGGAAGTCTTGACCAAGCCTTTACACCTTGCTCCTTTGTTTGAAGCTAAAAATGGTTTGCTTCCAAACCAAACGATTTCTTGGATTGGTTTAAAGATTTGTTTGTGATTCATCTTGATCTTCTTGGATTTCTTTGGGGTAGCGGCGCATCAAGGTAGGGTTGGGAAAGAAATTCTTTCATGAATATGGTATGAAAGATGGGAAATAGTTGGAAGAATATGTTGGGTTGTCTACTTTTGGTGATATTCGGCCTAGGAGAGGCGCAGAGGTAGGAGATGAAGAAAGATTTGATATCTCTCTTGTATATTCATTGGGAAGAGATGATATCTCTTTTTTTTGAGAGAGAAATATCGATGGAATCTTGTGGGAGGGTAGGTAACGACAAACAAAAAAAGAAGAGGGACAAGAGTTATCTTCACTATTTTATAAATGTTTTCTTGTATAACATTTGTATAAGTACTTATGTATTATTATGTTACTTGTGAAATACATGTATATACATTATACTTTAGCCTCAATTGTATTTGAGTTTCATACAAGTTATTGTTTAAGTGATAGTATGTTCATTATTTTGTGTCCCGCGAAATTGTATTGTGACCAAAGTATCATTGTTTGACAACTTTTCATCCGTGGTGTTTTATCGTTACGTGTCCGAAATATTTTATCTTTGTAATATTCCAAGTCGCGGGCATTGGTTAATTGTTTTAGCGAGTCCTTATCATAGTGTCGCACGCTGCGTGGTCGGTCATCGGAGAAAACGAGATAACCTCTCGCCTTATAATTTAAATCATAAGACAAAATAAAATATTCATAAAATGATATGAATGAAAAAGTGATGCGCTTATTCATCGATGCGAGTTAACTACTCGAATGATCGTGCAAAGCTTATGCATGCTTAATAAATTTGGCTTAGTAAAATGAATTACTAATTATCGCTAAATTTTAGTGAAAATTTACCGTGTGTCACATCCTCCCTGTTTGGAAGAGAAAACCGCCCTCGGTTTTCGCTAGGATTACTTGGTGAAGTAGAGAAAGGTGTGGGTATTTGCGCTTGAATTGGTCTTCGCGCCCCACGTGTATTCGGACCTCTTTGAGAGTTCCAACGGACTTTGACGATCGGGATGCGGCTTTGCTTAAGCCGCTTGATTTCTATCCATGATTTCAATGGGTTCCTCGACAAAATTCAATCTTTCGTCGACTTGGATTTCTTCCAAAGGAATAGCAAGAGTTTCGCCGGAAGACATTTTTTTAAGTTGCACACGTGAAACACGCCAGCACAGAGTGAGTTCTTGTGGTAATTCAAGGCGGTACGCTACCGGTCCGATCCTAGCAAGAATTTTGAAAGGTCCAATATAACGAGGATTTAACTTTCCACGCTTTTCCGAACGATTACGCCTTCCATGGCGCAACTTTGAGCATAACTTTATCTCCCACTGGAACTCAAGTGGTTTCCTCCTTTATCCGCGTAGCTCTTTTGGCGGTCACGAGTGCTTGTAGTCGGCTTTTGATTTGTACAATCTTCTCGTAGTTTCTGGATTAACTCCGACCAAGAAGTTGACTTTCTCCAACTTCGCCCAAAGACACAGTGATCTACACTTCCCACCATAGAGTGCTTCATATGGTGCGGCTTTGATACTTGTGTGATAGTCGTTGTTGTAAGAAAACTCGCTAATGGCAAGTGTTTATCCCACCCATTTCCAAAGTCTATCACACATGCTCTTAGCATATCCTCTAGTGTTTGGATTGTTCTCTCGCCTCGTCCATCGGCCCGAGGATGGTAAGCGGTGCTCATGTCGAGGTTAGATCCTAAAGCATCTTGAAGTGATTTTAAGTTTGAGGTGAAACGGCTATCTCTCGTCTCGAAATGATGGAAATTGGTACACCATGGCGCATGATGATTTCTTTCGTGTATAATTGTGCAAGTTTTTCCATTCCATCACTTTCTTTCATCGGTAGGAAATGTGTCGACTTGGTGAGACGGTCAACTATTACCCAAATAGTGTCGTAGCCTCTAGAGGTTTTAGGTAACTTAGTGATAAAGTCCATTGTTATGCTCCCATTTCCACTGGGATTTCGGGTTGTACTAGTAGACCCGAGGGTCTCGATGTTCGCCTTTAACCTTTGAACAAGTTAAACATCGGCTGACATATGTTGCAATGTCGGCTTTCATGTTGGGCCACCAGTACAATTTCTTCAAATCAAGGTACATTTTGTCGGATCCTGGGTGGATGGAGTATTTAGACTTGTGGGACTCATGCATAATGACGTCGCGAATTCCTCCGTAGAGTGGTATCCAACTTCGCTCTTTGAAACACAACGTTCCATCCGACCTTTTCACGAATCCATTTTCACTTTCTGGCATCCCGTAAAGGTTCTCATTCGGACGATTTTCCTCTTTGAGTGCTTCCAATTGAGCCTCGAGAATTTTGGTTGGAAGAGGTGAACTAATTGTCATACCCAAGGATCTGACTCTAAGAGGTTTTGGTCGCTTTTTCCCATCGAGAGCATCAACAACTACATTCGCTTTACCCGGATGGTAACGAATCTCGCAGTCGTAATCACCGAGTAATTCCAACCATCGGCGCTGTCTCATGTTCAGTTCTTTCTGATCCAAGATGTGTTGTAGACTTTTGTGATCGGTGTATACGACACACTTTGTGCCATACAAGTAGTGTCTCCAAATTCTGAGTGCGAACACAACTGCTCCTAACTCCAAATCGTGTGTCGTGTAGTTCTTCTCATGAGTCTTCAATTGGCGAGAGGCGTATGCTATCACCTTCTCTCTCTGCATTAACACTGCTCCTAGCCCCTTATGTGAAGCGTCGCAATAAACAACAAAGTCTTCACTACCTTCAGGTAAGGCCAGAACAGGTGCACTACACAACTTCTCTTTAAGGAGTTGAAAAGCTTCTTCTTCCTTTTCTCCCTACCAAACTTAGCGTTTTCTGGTTAGCTTGGTTAAAGATTTGGCAATCTTTGAGAAACCTTCAATAAATCTCCGTAGTACCCAAAGAAGTCCTAAGAATTGGCGATTTCAAGAGGGAGTTGTGGGTGTCGCCCAACCTTTATTGACTCGATCTTAGCGGGTCTACATGTATGCCCCGACCGTCGATTACATGACCTAAGAATTGCACAAGAGGTATCCAAAACTCACACTTCGAGAATTTCGCATACGCTTCTTCCTTCTTCAACAATTCTAAGATCAATCTAAGGTGCTCTTCGTGTTCTTTCACACTCTTGGAATAAATTAGGATGTCGCCAATGAATACGATCACAAATTTATCCAAGTAGGGTTTACACACTCTGGCTCATGAGGTCCATGAACACAACCGGTGCGTTGGTTAACCCAAAAGGCATGACTTGGAACTCAGAATGTCCATAACGAGTTCAAGGCGGTTTTGGGAATGTCTTCTTCTCGAACTCTTAGTTGATGGTATCCGCACCTTAAGTCGATTTTTGAATAAACACTCGAACCTTGAAGTTGATCGAATAAGTCATCGATTCTGGAGTGGGTAACGGTTCTTAATGGTTAGTTTATTCAACTCACGATAGTCGATGCACATCCCAAAGGTTCCGCTTTTCTTCTTGACGAACAGACCGGTGCTCCCCATGGCGATGAGCTTGGTCTCGATGAACCTTTTTCCGCAAGTTCCGGCAACCGGTTTGATAACTCCCAAGTTCCGTTGGAGCTAATCGATAAGGTGCTTTTGCCACCGGTGCGGCACCGTGCACTAAATCGATCCGAAATTCAACCCGCCGGGTCGGCGGAAGTCCCGGCAAGTCTTCGAAAGACTTCAGGAATTCTTTACTATCGGCACGCCCTCCGACGCTTTTTCTTCCCTTCTTTTCGCCCTTTCCGTGACTTGTGCTAGGAAGATATGACATCCTTCCTCGATACACCTTAACACCTTGGTACAGAAATGACATGCAATCTTGAAGCGCTTTTCCGCTACTTCTCCCTTCTATTGTTAGGACTTCATCTTCGTAGGGTATTCGAACGAGTTTCTCATCGCAAATGATGGCAGCATGATATTTTGCTAACCAATCCATTCCGACAATAACATCGAAACTACCCAATGCTACTGGTATCAAATCGATATTGAATGGGTGGTTTAACAAAGTTAAGGTGCAACCTCTTATGATGGTATCTACCCTTTCTATGTTACCGTTAGCTAGTTCCACGTTGTATGCATTTCCTAATGCGGTTGGGGTAATATCGAGTAGTGGACTAAATGTATTAGAAACAAAACTCCTATCGGCCCCGTATCAAACAATATGGATGCATAACGGTTATTTATAAGGAACGCACTGTCACAACATTCGGTCTTCCCGAGCTTCCACTTTGGTTACAAGATAGACTCTCCCACGAGCTCCTTCTCCATTTCCCGACTACTCGTTTGTCCAACATTTCTCGAATCTCGCCATTCCCATGGCTTCCTCGGATTCCTGCTTCCTTGATTTCCTTCACGACCTTGGTTTCGGTCTTCGGCATTCATTCTTATAATGCCCTTTTTCACCACAACCAAAGCAAGTTATATTAGCTTTTGGGTCCCGAATGGAGTCGCTTGAACTGCCGCCAATGATTTGGACTCGCAGCCTCGGTTAAGTGTCCGATTTTCGACAATTACGGCACTTAACGGTACATCGCCTTGTGATGCAAAGCAGCATCGATTGCACAATGGTGCGGTGCCCCCGAGTACGGTTTTCTTTCTCCGACATTCATCGCATAAGCTCTAGCAACATTTTGCCTCTTGTTTTGATTGTTGCGGTTGTTCCTATTGTTGTTGCCACGGTATTCATAGTTGTTGTAACCTTGAGAATGGTCATCCCATTTCCTCTTATTGTCAACCACTTTGTCCATGGAATCCTCAATCACTTGGCCCATGAGTTTGTTGGCTACTTCGATGGTTTCATGAAGATCAATAGCTTTAGAAGTGGTTACATTGCCCTTGATGGGTTGAGGTAATCCTCCGATGTATCTCTCCAACAATCGGGTCTCAGTGGGAACCATTTCAGGACACAATAAGGCTAGCTCTTGAAATCGTTGATTATAAGCAGCCATATTGGTGCCTTGAACCTTGAGGTTCCAAAACTCATGTTCGAGCTTCTTGATTTCATTACGAGGACAAGATTTCAAGTACCATTTCCTTGAAGTTTTCCCATGGCATGGCATAGGCAACATCGATACTAGCGGATTTCGTAAAATTGTTCCACCGTGTCAAAGCAAGATCCGTGAAAGTGAATGATGCATACTTAACCTTAGAATCTTCTTCACAATTGCGATTCGAACACGCCTCGAGCTTTTCGATCCACCTAGTCGACCGACAGCCCTTCGGCCCACTAAAGCTTCCAAATATGGTTTTACGAAAGTCTTGATAAGTACAAGTGCGGTTGTGAGTGGGTGGTCTTGAAGTTCCAAGATTAGTAGACGAGTGATTTGTCGCAGCTAAAGCGGCGCTTACCCGCTCATTGACTAGTTGGTCGATCATGGCTTGATTCATGATAGGTTGGATTGGAGTAGCCCTAGCAGAGTAGTGGCTTCAGCAGCCGATCGGGTGTGACTGCTTGGAATAGCAAGATTTGCGCTTGGTCATGAGTGACTCACCGGGATAGGAGCATTGGAGGCTCCACCGTGGTTGGTACGCTTAGATCTTCGCTTTGGCGGCATTTCGCAATAAGAAAGGTGATGAGATATAGAACCTTTTAAACAAGGTAAGTGCCACGTAATAGTGTGGTTATCGAGATAGATCATATGTGCAATCTATAAACGTAAAGACAATTGGATAGGAAAATAAGTTTGTCATAGATAGAATTTCGGTTACAAGGTTCCTACGGTACATGATGAGATACTAGTCGAGTACAACCAAAATACAACGGAATACAAAGGAAATACAATGGAAAATACAACCAAATACGATGATAATGACTAACACTAATCGTTATAGCTCGCTTTAGTGTACTACAATCATGCAATGGAATCTAAGGATGATCGGCACGTAATCGCCTATGGTAGCAATCGCCTCACTGTATCCTCCAATCTCTCGACACGCCTCATCCGTGATGCCAACATAGACTCTAAACCAAGAGTCCTCCGCCATCCTCTCTCGACAAGATCTCTCGCAATCCACCGGACGCCTCTAGCTCCTCTAGTCGTCCGTGTATCCGAGTCCGACCTCTACCCAAAGCTCGCACTCCGTCCAACTCTCCGACGCCCTCAACCCGAGTCTCAACCCTAAATCCCAACCGATCCTCTCGTGTCTCTCGAGTCCCATGCTCTCAAACAACACATCAAGAACTCGGTTTAAACCTCAACACGCCGCCGCAAGCTTGCAAGCGTGTTGGATCGATCCTCTAGCCGATCGAATGGACTCTAGCAATGTCTCATGAGAGTCCAACTCAATGAATATCCTCTCGAGAGGTCGATCATCTTCGAGATCCCGACAAGTCCGCTCTCGCCTCGGCCTCAACCGTGCGCTTCCTCAATGGTCTCAAGTCGTTTAGTGGTGCGCCCAGCGCCCATGTCCGCCGCAGATGGTACAAACGATGGTGATGACGGACTATAGCTCGGACTAGTGACAAGTGGTACCGAATCGATCAAGCAATCAATATCCTCCAATCAATCTCACTACTCTCCTCCCGATCGTGGAGAAAAGCGGCTCTCCCCTAATCCAAATGGTGCATCAATATCCATGTCATCGCCCAATCTCGAGCCATCCCGAGCTCGCCCTAGCTCCCGATACTCGAACAATCTCCAAACCCCGTACTCACATCTGCCGCTATGCTAACATAGCCGTGGACACTCTCCGGTATGGGCTCGTAATTCCTCCTCAGATCCTCTTCCGGATCTTCTTCCGGATCTTCCTCGAGTAAGAATCAGAGATCTCCGAGTCTCGATGAGGTGGTGACTCAAAGGGTGATGGTGTCGGTGACTCAAGTAGTAGAAGGACCCATGTAGGCAGCGCTGGTCATCCGAGAAGCTAGTGCAGCACATATGAATACCGCCTCGATATCCGTGTACTCACAATCATACGGGCTTTTGCCAAGCGCAACAATGTGGTCGATGGAGTGGTGGTGAGGGTAGGTATAAGTGGAGTAGGTGCAATAGCCGGCCGGATCGCTAGTGTGGCCTGTACGTATGGATCGCTGGTCGAGTGTGCAAGTCATGGGATGGTCGGTGAGTGAGCTAATAGGATGTCCTCCTAACATCGTGAGGAAAGGTCGGGAAGGCATAGTCTGTGACAAGACGGTGCATATGTGTAAGTATGTGGAAAATATGCTCATGATGGATATGAAATAGTGTATAAGTAAATAGGAAATAAAACATGTAATCCTATTAAATGAACTTTAAGTAAAATGGCAAGTAAGGCAAGCGGCAATCGGCGGTCGTAGTATGATGTTTTGGTGAAAAGTAGTTATAGTTTAGGGTTTATATGTACCTAGTTCTCTATAACTTAGGCTCGATGCCAATCTGAACACCCCAAATTTGTTTAGCGGAAGCATACGTGTTATTCGGGAGCGCTACTAATTGGTGGATCATAACACAAGTAATAAAGAACGGAATACATACTCCGCTTGATTTTATAAAATAGTTTTAAAATATTATCTTACAACATAGTTTAAATAAATGGGTACATCCCATTAGATATAGTGGTCCCAAAGTAAAACATCATTTTTGTGTAAAACACTTTTTAATATTACTACGACCATACATCCGCTTCTTGCCTTGCCTTCATGAACAAATCTTAAACACCGAGAAAATATGTTAAAAGGTCACTAAAAGTCGGTGAGTTCATAGGTTTAAATTTAAAATAGTAAGCTTGGACCATAAGCAAAGGCATATAATCATTACAACGAATATAATGATATATGTATGAATGTCTATTACGTTAGCTCTAAGTTCATGCAACCGATACTACGACGCTTCAGATGCTAAAAGATGTCATACAATATAGGGGCCCATAGCAAGTGTTTTGTCCTCAACACTTGATTCCGACATGGTATACGTTTCGCTTGGCCTAAGCATGGCCAACCGAACGGAGGAGTCACCCTCAATAGATCTATTTATAACATTCGCTTCCCAATGGGGAATTGACGGTTCATGAAAAGGGCATTCTCTAGGGACATAAGGGCTTAGGCTAAACCACGTAATAGTAATCATGTAATAGTTTTGGTCCATAAAATGTTTTGCATAATTCTCACCCCAAAAGTATAAAACAATTTATCAAGTAAAAGTGGGGCTATGAAACTCACCTTAGCAAAAGTGCAAATCCAAATGTGGGATTAGTGATTGTTGTGAAACGGCACCGACACGCGACCTAGATAAGGAGGGAAATGTTTTAGTTCATCGTTTTTAAGTATTGCTTACTTAAAATAGTGCAATTAATATTATTCTTATATAGTGGTTTTAAAATCAACTTTTAGTTTGTAAAATAATTTAAGAGGTTTACTAGTAAGTATATGAATGTATATATACTTTTCATTTTGACATTAGTATGGTTTTAAAATCCAAGTTTGATTTAAAATAAATAATTAAAATGTTCCATTAGTAAGTATATAAATGTATATATACTTATTTAAGTTGACACAAAATGGTATTGTCAAAAGCAAATATTAGTTTGTTTATTTTTCTAATGGTATTTAGAAAATAGGCGATTTTAACTTGAAGACTATAAAGTTGGTCAAATGATAACATGTCTTGATGGTTTCTATTTATTTATCCTACATTAGTTCACAGATTGACGTTGAACATTGTCGTAGGTATTTTAGGTAAATCATGTTTAAAACACTTGTTGTTTATGTCAAATGTTTGAGCATTTTTTTTGTTAAATAATAATTTTGTACACATTTGATGTTAAGACGATAAGTAACGAGGTGAAAAGAAAGAATAGACGGGAAACGGTTTTCGTTATTTGACATCTAATAACATGCTTCGAGTATCATTTGATGACCAGCTTATACATTCACACGAACACCCCCAAGGTTTTACATGGGCTGCGGCCCATATTCGAATACCATAATGGGGTACCAGATTTTTGGGCTTGGGCTTGATGGAGTATTTGCACGAGGGGGAGAGGGCTGGTCCAACAGCTTTACTCCACTTTGTTAGTCAAGTTTTTAGAAGACACATCCTAATAACCCATTTCCAGATTTGTTGTTAATGAGTACATCTTTAGTTACAGGAGCTTAGTGTGAGCAACTTGGCTAATCCCTTTATTGAAAGTATGAGCAAGGTGTGACGAAACATGTGTTTGGGTCGAGTACTACTCGACTTGGTCCCATTCTTAGGCCGACACAATAGTTTCGACATAAGGCTCCTAGTTAGAAATCTAGCATGTAAGGTATCCGTTTCATGTTTCATTCTAGAGTGATGTTTTATCCGAAAGAAAAGTACGACATACGACTATTTTTGTGGCCTCGCAATGCCATACGGAGACTAGCACCTTCGGGGTACTTGTGACTCAAGACAACTAACTCAACATACAAGCTTTTGATAGTGTAGTGGGTTTACTAACCCGATGCTTCTTATGTCGAGACCATCAACAATGAGTGACTCAAGAAGGTTAGTCATACTAAATTTCGAGTACTAAACTTCTCATCCTATGACTTCAAACATCACCACCGTGGAGACAACCACAGCTGGGTTTCACCATTTTGACCTTTCCAACGAAGCCTAATCAAGAAGGAGCGTTTGACGACACATAAAAGTATGGAATTTGGTATTCTTAACTAAAACAAGACTATGACATGGTGTATGTTCCTTCGATTTCGATGGATTTAATCACTGGATATACGGAAAAGACCACGAAAATCAAAGTTAGTTCCTAGATGATTTTTGACCACAACTTAACACTATGGAATGGTGCCTATATGGCTTGTCGGATTGCATATGTACGAATCAATACAAGTCACCAACACACAACATCTTTTCCCCAGACTCAATACTAGTGTGATTCCACATTTTATAAAAACTTAACTCCTGGCTTTCCTTGTTTTATGCATCTCGACAGGATAACAACAACCCAACGACAACATTAATTCCAACATGACTAAATTAAGTTTTCAAAGTGACAATAGACTTATCATAACACGAGTTTATACATAATTACCACACCTAGTTTACACTCGAATCACAACAAGATACCAACATTTAACATTAACCGAATTTTGTACAACAAATTACAAGGAAAAGAATCAAAGATTAACCTTATGCAAGTGAGGCGAAAATGACAAGGATGGAGGCTAACTCGAGAGCTCCACACAAACCCAACCTCCAATTCCGAATCCGAGCAAGAAACCCAATAGTTTTACAATACCCTTAAGAGCACTTTTCTTGTGTGGTGGATTGAGATTTGTTTTGTGTGAGCCCTTAGCCTCTCGAGTAGTATAAAAAGAAAATAAAGAGGAAGTCTTTGACCAAGCCTTTACACCTTGCTCCTTTGTTTGAAGCTAAAAAATGGTTTGCTTCCAAACCAAACGATTTCTTGGATTGGTGTAAAGATTTGTTTGTGATTCATCTTGATCTTCTTGGATTGCTTTGGAGGTAGCGGCGCATCAAGGTAGGGTTGGGAAAGAAATTCTTTCATGAATATGGTATGAAAGATGGGAAATAGTTGGAAGAATATTTTGGGTTACCTCCTTTTGGTGATATTCGGCCTAGGAGAGGCGCAGAGGTAGGGGATGAAGAAGATTTGTTATCTCTTTGTATATTCATTGGGAAGGGATGATATCTCCTTTTTTTTTTTTGAGATAGGAAGTACTGATGGAAACTTGTGGGAGGGTAGGTAACGACAAACAAAAAAAAGAGGAGAGTGGACAAGTGTTATCTTCACCATTTTATAAATGTTTTCTTGTATAACACTTGTATAAGTACTTATGTATTATTATGGTACTTGTGAAATACATGTATATACATTATACTTTAGCCTCAATTGTATTTGAGTTTCATACAAGTTATTGTTTAAGTGATAGTATGTTCATTATTTTTGTTTCTCGCGAAATTGTATTGTGACCAAAGTATTATTGTTTGACAACTTTTCATCCGTGGTGTTTTATCGTTACGTGTCTGAAATATTTTATCTTTGTAATATTCCAAGTCGCGGGCATTGGTTAATTGTTTTAGCGAGTCCTTATCATAGTGTCGGACGCAGCGTGGTTGTCGGTCATCGGAGAAAACGAGATAACCTCTCGCCTTATAATTTAAATCATAAGACAAAATAAAATATTCATAAAATGATATGAATGAAAAAGTGATGATGCGCTTATTCTACTCGAATGATCGAAAGCTTATGCATGCTTACTAAATTTGGCTTAAAAATGAATCTAATTATCGCAAATTTTGGTGAAAATTTACCGTGTCACATTAGTGTCTTAAGTATCAAATTTTTTACATGGGTATGAATCATTTCAACAAAAACAAGAATTTCTAAATTTCTAAACATAATAGATCACATTTTTTGGGGGTTTGCTTTTGCCCTTTGTAATCTGCTTATTTGTAATGTCTTACTGTCTTAATTGTAAATATAAATTCCCCTTTCAATTTTTTTGGTTTATAGGTGTATTCTGCCAAGGTTAGTACGAGAATGAAGTTGCATTTCCTGAAAACAATAAAGCAAAAGTTGAGCTCGAACCCAGATTATGGTGAGCGTCTTAACCTTTTTAAGAGCATAGTTTTTGGCCAATGGTTAAACTTAAAATCCTATGACCATGAAAATCACTTGCTGCATTATTTACTGCAACATCAACGACAAGTGGAAAATCAAGATATAAATACTCCACTATTTTTCGATATTGGGCAAAAAGTTTTACAATTTGGTCGGCAGGAAATGTGCTTGATATTAGGATTTCGATTTGGTGACATTTCCATGGGTCATTTTAAGGGTCGTGAATCTGCTTTTGCTAAGCGTATGTTACTTTTTCTTAAAGAAAGGCGACATGCCAAAATAACTAACATAAAGACCGAGCAGCTTTTACTGATTCTCAATGATCCCTACGAGTTTTCTGAGCTTTCGAATGATGATGTTGTACGCCTTTGCCTTTTGATAATTTTAGAGAACATTTTCATGGGCAAACAGAAAGAACTGTCATTCCTATTAGATTATGTGTTTAGTAGATGACTTGTATGCTTGGAATTCATTTCCATGGGCTAGTATATTTGTTGAGTTTCACCACATGGTATACAATGTGGTTTTGAAGGTTGTGATGCATACATGTCCGAAATTACTACCAAGGAAAATGATACATCGCCACATATACTCTTTGTGGATTTGTGTTTGCTCTCAAGGTTAGTATAATTATGATAATGAGTATTTAAATAGTTTAGCACTAATAAGTCGATGTTTATAACTTTGTATTGTATAATTTTTGCAGATTGGCTTTTGAAAACCCTCCCAATTCTACAAACTGGTGGTTTAAAGATGATAGTGTGATCCCTAGAGCACTTGCATGGGATGATGGGCAGAAGTTTGATAAGACGATTATGATTTTCTTTTCTCTGGTAATCAGATTGTTCGCCTCCTACCTACAGGTGATAATATACGCTTTTACAAGAATTCAATAGGATTATTATATTGTATCCTATAGCATGGGTTGGTGGATAATAATTTTTTATACACGGATGTTGAGAAAATAAGCTTTGGTGGATTTCAAGTATAGACTACATCGTGAAGTTTAAACCACTGTGGTCTTTGAATGATGAACCACATAGTCCAAATTTACGATACACCACATACTTCTCGTGCCACAATACCACAACAGATAGTACATCACCAACGGGTTGAAGATGACAAGACGCAAAAGATCTTCACAGCGCGTCAAGTTCATCGATCGACACATATCCGTGATGAGGTGCGTGGGTATGTGGATGAAGTCATGCTTCATATTGATGCACATATGCCATCTAGCGTAAGCCTTCTTTGGTCAAGTGTATAGTATGCAACAGCAGATTCATGGACTTCGTGAAATGCTCAAACAATTGAAGCCAGATGTTGTTTGTGAATTTCCAGATATGGATGACATGCCTCCTAGATCAACCCTAGTATCTCAGATGGCTAGTATGCAAAAGCAGATTTTCCAACTGAAAAAGTTTATCCTAAATTTCAAGACTGATGGTGTTAGCGAGCAAATTGGTGATCCACCCAACTTTGCAGCAGCGTCCGTTGAAAAGGTTTTATTAATTTTTAACCCTTTGAAACATTTATTTCTTTTTTTTTATATGTTTTATATAAAATTGTTGGTGGTGGACTTGTGAGTAACACATTAGGATAGGTATTTATGTCATTAGTACACTAGCATTTATGACACTAGTGAGAGTGTAGTATTTAAAGATTTCTTTAGTTAATTATTATCACACTACTTGTTACTCAACTCATTTCCACCTCCCCATTATTTCACTTAAGTTCTAATTTCCTTTATTGTAAACAAATGTCTGACAACATACCTTTTGAAATTCAAATGCAAATCATTAACAAACTTCCTATCAAATCTTTACTTCATTTTAGAACCGTTTCAAAGACATGGAAGTTTGCGTTGAATTTCTCCTACTCGATTAACGAATTTGTGTCCTCGCCCATCATACTGATTGTTGTAGTTAAGATTTAAAATGATATAGTTGTGTAGATGATTTTTGTACATGTACTAACATTGCCCTTTTTGAGATATAGATTTCATGGTTATTGTTGGCTGTGAATTATATGGATCTGATCGTAAATGAAAATGCAATCAGAATCAGATCGCTTAGTGTCAATAATATACTTTCAGCTAAGATTGACTCAATAATATATGACTATATGTACTTATATGTAACCACACACAAAAAGAGTTTGATACGGTCCGGTAACCATTCATAAGGGTCAAGTAATTTAGCTTTGCCTCGCACGTCTATTAAGTATACATATTTATTGATCATGGTTTCACATTGTTGCGTCATCCAAAGAGATCTATCCTCCTCTTTCCACACACACAAGAATAACTAGTAGAAAACTTAAATCAACATTATTATGGAGTAATTCATAAGATGGAAACACATTGCGTGTAAATAAAATTAAACAATTTTTATCTCTTATATGCAAACCTTTCGCGCCTTGAACCATTGTTCACTTCACTCAAGAGTTGGGACGCTGCTTTCACAAAGATGTTCCTTATCACCGATCGGTGTCTCGGAAAGATGACCCACACACTAACTATTTCAATATCTTTAGCAACTGGCACTTGTTGAGTATTATTATCAGCACACTCAAAACTAGCAATTTCATGAGCTCTTACATCTCCATGAAAACTTACATCAGATAACGTCACAAGGCTGTTGGACGTTAATCTCTTGTTTGCCAAACAGAACATGATGTAACGTTTTCTTTAGGCCTGCATATTCAGGTTGGGCCTCAGGCCAAACCCATTACAAAAGCAGTTATCAAAAGAAAACGGTTATTAGGTTTTTTAGAAACAATACAACGTTTACTTATTAGAGAAACGGTTTTCTTCTTCAAGAAAGCAACGTTTCATATGTTATATATAGTGTAGGATTTCTGTAATCAAACCAACCCTTCCATTCAATAATATCAGATTATTAAGGGTTCAAACCCATCTCTCTTTTCTTCTTTTATTGATCCTTTATTTGATAATACCATGATGATGTTTTGTTGAAAGCATGTTGATTGTTTGATCACATATTCGATCCTGGAAATTTCCAATTGAAGACCTGTAAAACCCTAAAAACCGCAGACATGTTAAATGGCTAATTTACCCTTCAAGTTTAATAATGGTGAGATGCGTAAAATATGTCAAGCTCGTTAATTATGCATTGACACTTAACTTATAAATGGTGTACGCAAAATATTAAGGAGTCATTTATAATTGTAGCTACGTTATAAACATCGCACACTAGATTGTTATTGGATCATTGTATTTTCAAGTTACAAACATATTAAACAAAATAATGTGACTAACATTTACTTAAATCAAAACAAAATTAATATTGATTTGATCAACCAAATCAACCCCTAACTCGGACCAAAATCCACGCCAATTACCCCATCTAAAACGCCCATAACTCCCAATTAATCCCACTTAATCTCATTTACTCACTTACCATTTCATGTTCAAAATACACTAAAACCCTAGACACCTAAAAGTGACGGTGGAATTTTTTTCCTCCCATTCGACTCAAGACAACAAAACAATGGTCGATGGGTGTGGGCGGCTGGCGATAGTCGTGGAAGTCGTGGTCGAACGTGGTTGGACTATATCACGATCGGGCTATCTAGGGCAAAAAGGGAGGACGTGGTGGTTTGTTTCACCATTGTCTTCACTTTCGTTCCACGCCACAAAGGTAAACCTTGTGCTCATCTTTTGACTTCCCAATTCTTTTTGATTCGTGATTCGGACATGTAACACACCTTCCATACGTAGGATTATGTACGCATTATATCATCGACAAAATGGTAAAACAAAACGTCATAAAATCATTAATAAGATTTCGTGAAAATCATGATAGGTGTATGATGGTCGAATGAGGGATACTCATGGTTTTGATCTTGGAATCGATGTTAAAACACGCCAACCACATAGTTGGTTAAATCTCTTATCACGTTAACACTAAGGGTCATCTTGTCTTGCTTTCTTTTGTTCCTTTCTTTTTCTCGATGTCACGGTAGCATGTAATATGCATGCTAGCCTAATAAAGAATGATGCCTAAAATCATGGTATAAGTCTTACCTTGTCGAATAAAAGAGTGCATAAAATAACTAGTATTGAATCTGTTCTAAACCTCTCGATATGCACATTTCTTTGAGTTTGTCTCGCTAAATGGAATATTAAAACACATGTATATCATAGCCTAAGTTTTGTGTCGTCTGTGTGAGTTGCAATATTATGACATTAAATGCTTCATAAATGGCTAAACTTACTAAAATAGAAACACATTAATTATGGAAACACGCTTAAAATAGAAAGTTACTTAAAATGGAAAGTTACTAAAAGTGGAAACCTGCTAAAATGGAAAGCCGTTTAAAATGAGTATTCTAATTCTTAATAAGCGTTGTCTAATTCATATAGGTTCCGGACGGCGGGTTTAATTCGTCTTTAGACTTTACTTTCCTATTTTGCTTGCTTCGAATGAGGTACAGATATTCTGACCTTACCTCTTAAGGTTTCTCATGATTCGTATACATCTTTCGATACTAGCTTGAACTGTTATGCTTTACTCTAAGCCTCCTTATTAGGGCTTCCTATGACTTTGCTATGCTTCCTTTGATATGAACTTTGATATGAACCTTTGATATGAACCTTTGATATGAACCTTGATATGAAACTCGATATGAACCTTTGATATGAACCTTTGATATGAAACTTCGATATGAACCTTTGATATGAACTTTGATATGAACTTTGATATGAACCCTTATGTTATGATTATGCTTTGACTCTTCAGTTTGATACCCGAGCCAAATATGTGTTCCTAGTCATGAAGGTAACATGACTGTGTCATTGATGCACCAATGGCATGACTCCAGTGTGTACGAGTGATGTTGCACACCGTCCCCATTAAGATATGATTATGAGCTCACTATATGTATATGATTTGGCCACTATGTTTCCGGGAGGCGTATGGATGCATCCTAGATATGATATGATATGATATGCTATGATATGATATGATTTGATATGATATGATTTATATGGTGAATGATGTCGTGCATACGCGTCTTCACATTCCGGAGCTAGCTACTCCATTGGTTACCGAGGTCTCCTCCTATTATGTATGGTATTCCGAGGTCACCCTCCAATACAATGGTTACTTACGATATGATATGATATGATATGTTCCGGGCTCGTGGTAGATTTCTAACAACCCTTACACCTTTGATATACATATATTGTACCTTCTGTATTCCCTAACGCACCATATCCTACGTAAATTGTTCATTACTCAAGACCCTTATATGACTCACTCTACTACCAAGATATATATATGTTCCATTGCTTTGATCTCACACTCTCATTCCGTTACTTGGACTATCGCTCCATTCACGCATCGGGTTATTATGTGTTTATGAATTTGATTATGCTATTCATGTTTTATGTGACTCACCGATTTTCCCGCTATGATGTGATTAATATGCGTTATCCGAGTTACTGTTTCCATCCGATGATATGTGATCTCACCGTGTGACCCTCGAATTGTCTCGGTGACCATGCTAGTGTGTAATCGATAGTTTTTCGTTAATTATGTGTACTTGTTCGCTTAATCTCGTGGACTATGACTTATCCGTTGTATCATTATCTCGCTTGTTGTTGACCCGCCATGTTTACATTTACGCCTATGCTACGGATGATTGGGTAAACGGTTTAACTTATGACGTCCGCTTGTTAACTTGTTTAATTGCCTGCTATGTCCCTAGTTCATTTAATTATAATGCTCATATCGTATTTCTTACTTGTTAAGTGTGGTCGCCATGTATTGACCGATGTTAGTACTTCTGCTGTTATGATACTGGTTATGTTTTCAACTAAGGGTTTTTGACCTGTGTGATTGCCATGCTCGCATTACTAATTAATTGCTTCCGCTTGCCTTTAGATTGCTATTTGACTTGTGTGTCTTCCGATTTCGAATTGATTGTATGCTATATATATATGTTGTGTGGATACGACGTCGCTATGCTTGCTTATGTTTGATAATTGTATGCATGTTTGTATGTGCTTGTATATATGTAATCGATGCCTTGCTTTGCTTCGCTATCCTTGTTATCTGTTCTTTTGGATATATGTATAACTGCGTTCGCAGGATCCTGCTTGACTCATTGGTTCCCTTCGTTGCGACCTTGTTATCGCTTTCCTTATTTCATTTCGCTTCGCTTTTATTTAGCTTTCGCTTTGTTATATCCGCTCACCGGGCTTTTAAAGCTCACCGCATTTCTTTTCTGCGGGTGTTAGGTTTGAAGATGGACTTTGATGGTGAGTGTTGGATTATCCGAGTGGACCAACCCTAGTTACCTTATTATTTGGATTTATTTGTTGGCCTATTGTTTGAGATTTCATTTTATTCTAGACATTTTGGATTTTGTAATTTTCCTTGTAAGTCATTGTTTAAATGACTTGATATGTTAGTCTTAAGACTTCCGCTTGTAAAAGTTTTAATTGTATGTTCGATATGACACCGTAATGTGACACTTCGCCCTTGTCGGGTTGGGGTGTTACAATTATGGTATCGAGCCAGTTTCGTCTTGTTGACCTTAGGATTGACCCGTGAGGACCGGGTAGACATTAGGCTTCCGCCTGCTCGATCTCCTTCGATTCCTTTTGTTTGTCGCTCGGACTTGACTTGATAATCTTTTGTCTTCACCGATTTTGCCTTCTTCTTCGCATTTGATTTTGTTTACTTTGTATTCGCACATCCGTTTGTCGATCGTTAGATGGAGACTACTCGTGGAATCGAAGATGATGGTGCCGACCTGCGTCGCAATGCAGTTCTGGCCGGAGAGGTTCGTGATGCGAAGCCGCACCGACCGCCATGTTCTTTGGAGACATCGGGATGTCACTTTGGAACCGGACGTACCAACCAAAGGCGCAAAATGGAGACAAGATTCAACCGGTGGTGAGAAGGTTCATCTACTTCCTATGATTGGGCGCGACTCGTGTTACTCCGATTTGTCTGTCACGCGTTTTGAGACGGTTGATATTTTGCTAAGTGATTTTGATCGGTATTGCTTTTCTTTGATTTGTTCATAACTCGGTTTGAATCGTGAAGTTTTATCGTTTAGCATTTTTGTAATATCTCAGCTTTTCTTTTGGATCGTCAGAAATGAGTCATGAGGAACCGTTTTGAGCAAGTTGGTGGCCTCCCTTCTTTGTGTTATGGTAAGTTGGTTTGATGTATTATATGCTGCATGTATGTGAACCTGGTCTGCTTTGGTATGTTACTTGATATCGGTATGTGATATGTTTTGTGTGATATTGGTTATGTGGTTTCTCATGACCCGAGGCAGAATGTGATGACAATAAGGACTTGTTATGTGATGCAAGTATTATGATGCCCGATCAACGTGATAATACCGAGATCATATAATCTGAACTTATTGAAATCATACGACGCCTTGGGAAATGCCCGGGTTGGTACGTGAATGGGATATGACTTGAATCTGCTATTTGGTCGATCCTCATATTAGTTGGAATTATGTACCTCTTTGCGAGATCCTCACCGACATCTCTTATATATAAGATTTATACGTTTTGGAACCGAAAACGTGATGATATGTGCGAACCGATGGATTGCTACGTCTGCTTTAAACTTGTACGTCTCTGTGTACCTCTGCGACTTCAATTTTCGAGGACGAAAATTTTCTTTTAGAGGGGAAGAGTTGTAAAACGCTAAAAACCGCAGACATGTTAAATGGCTAATTTACCCTTCAAGTTTAATAATGGTGAGATGCGTAAAATATGTCAAGCTCGTTAATTATGCATTGACACTTAACTTATAAATGGTGTACGCAAAATATTAAGGAGTCATTTATAATTGTAGCTACGTTATAAACATAGCACACTAGATTGTTATTGGATCATTGTATTTTCAAGTTAGAAACATATTAAACAAAATAATGTGACTAACATTTACTTAAATATGAAAACAAAATTAATATTGATTTGATCAACCAAATCAACCCCTAACTCGCCCAAAATCCACGCCAATTACCCATCTAAAACGCCCATAACTCCCAATTAATCCCACTTTAATCTCATTTACTCACTTACCATTTCATGTTCAAAATACACTAAAACCCTAGACACCTAAAAGTGACGGCTGGAATTTTTTTTTCCCTCCTCCCATTCGACTCAAGACAACAAAACAATGGCTGATGGGTGTGGGGGCGCTGCTGATGGTCGTGGAAGTCGTGGTGCTGAACGTGGGTTGGACTATACTGCTGATCGTGGCTATCTAGGGCAAAAAGGGAGGACGTGGTGGTTTGTTTCAGTCATTGTCTTCACTTTCGTTCCCACGCCACAAAGGTAAACCTTGTGCTCATCTTTTTGACTTCCCAATTCTTTTTGATTCGTGATTCTGGACATGTAACACACCTTCCATACGTAGGATTATGTACGCATTATATCATCGACAAAATGGTAAAACAAAACGTCATAAAATCATTAATAAGATTTCGTGAAAATCATGATAGGTGTATGATGGTCGAATGAGGGATACTCATGGTTTTGATCTTGGAATCTGATGTTAAAACACGTCAACCACATAGTTGGTTAAATCTCTTATCACGTTAACACTAAGGGTCATCTTGTCTTGCTTTCTTTTGTTCCTTTCTCTTTTACTGATGTCACGAAGTAGCATGTAATATGCATGCTAGCCTAATAAAGAATGATGCCTAAAATCATGGTATAAGTCTTACCTTGTAGAATAAAAGAGTGCACAAAATAACTAGTATTGAATCTGTTCTAAACCTCTCGATATGCACATTTCTTTGAGTTTGTCTCGCTAAAATGGAATATTAAAACACATGTATATCATAGCCTAAGTTTTGTGTCATCTGTGTGAGTTGCAATATTATGACATTAAATGCTTCATAAATGGCTAAACTTACTAAAAATAGAAACATGTTATTTATGGAAACATGCCTAAAATAGAAAGTTACTTAAAATGGAAAGTTACTAAAAGTGGAAACCTGCTAAAAATGGAAAGCCGTCTAAAATGAGTAATCTAATTCTTAATAAGCGTTGTCTAATTCATATAGGTTCGGACGGCTGGTTTAATTAGTCTTCGACTTCACTTTCCTATTTTGCTTGTTTCGAATGAGGTACGATATTCGACCTTACCTCTTTAGGTTTCTCATGATTCGTATACATCTTCGATACTAGCTTGAACTGTTATACTTTACTCTAAGCCTCCTTATTAGGGCTTCCCTATGACTTTGCTATGCTTCCTTTGATATGAACTTTGATATGAACCTTTGATATGAACCTTTGATATGAAACTTCGATATGAACCTTTGATATGAACCTTTGATATGAAACTTCGATATGAACCTTTGATATGAACCTTTGATATGAACTTTGATATGAACTTTGATATGAACCCTTATGTTATGATTATGCTTTGACTCTTCAGTTTGATACCCGAGCCAAATATGTGTTCCTAGTCATGAAGGTAACATGACCGTGTCATTGATGCACCAATGGCATGACTCAGGTGTGTCACGAGTGATGTTGCACACCGTCCCCATTATGATATGATTATGAGCTCACTATATGTATATGATTTGGCCACTATGTTTCCGGAGGCGATGGATGCATCCTAGATATGATATGATATGATATGCTATGATATGCTATGATTTGATATGATATGATTTATATGGTGAATGATGTCGTAACACGCTGCCTTCACATTCCGAGAGCTAGCTACTCCATTGGTTACCGAGGTCTCCTCCTATTATGTATGGTATTCCGAGGTCACCCTCCGAATACAATGGTTACTTATGATATGATATGATATGATATGTTCCGGCTCGTGGTAGATTTCGACAACCCTTACACCTTTGATATACCTATATTGTACCTTCAGATTCCCCAACGCACCATATGCTACGAATTGTTCATTACTCAAGACCCTTATATGACTCACTCTACTACCAAGATATATATATGTTCCATTGCTTTGATCATCACACTCTCATTCCGTTACTTCGACTATCATTCCATTCACGCATCTTAGGGTTATTATGTGTTTATGAATTTGATTATGCTATTCATGTTTTATGTGACTCACCGATTATCCCGCTATGATGTGATTAATATGCGGTTATCTGAGTTACCGCTTCCATCTCGATGATATGTGATCTCACCGTTATGTGACCCTCTCGAATTGTCTGGTGACCATGCTAGTGTGTAATCGATAGTTTTTCGTTAATCATGTGTACTTGCTCGCTTAATCTCGTGGACTATGACTTATCCGTTGTATCCTTATATGCTTGTTGTTGACCGCCATGTTTACATTTCATCTATGCTACGGATGATTGGGTAAACGGTTTAACTTATGACGCCCGGCTTGTTAACTTGTTTAATTGCCCGCTATGTCCCTAGTTCATTTAATTATAATGCTCATCTTGTATTTCTTACTTGTTAAGTGTGGTCGCCATGTTTTGACTGTTGTTAGTACTTCCATTATGATATCTGGTTATGTTTTCAACTAAGGGTTTTTGACCGTGATTGCCATGCTCGCTACTAATTAATTTCTTTCGCTTGCCTTTAGATTGCTATTTGACTTGTGTGTCTTCTGATTTCCTGAATTGATTGTATGCTATATATATATGTTGTGTGGATACGACGTCTGCTATGCTTGCTTATGTTTCGGTAATTGTATGCCTGTTTGTATGTGCTTGTATATATGTAATCGATATCTTGCTTTGCTTCGTTATCCTTGTTATCTGTTCTTTTGGATATATGTATAACTGCGTTCTGCAGGATCCTGTTTGACTCATTGGTTCCCTTTCGTTGCGACCTTGTTATCGCTTCCTTATTTCATTTCGTTTACGCTTTTATTTAGCTTTCGCTTTGTTATATCATTCCTCACCGGCTTTTAAGCTCGATCGCATTTCTTTTCCTGCGGCAGGTGTTAGGTTTGAAGATGGACTTTGATAGGCTGAGTGTTGGATTATCTGAGTGGACCAACCCTAGTTACCTTATTATTTGGATTTATTTGTCGGCCTATTGTTTGGAGATTTCATTTTATTCTAAACATTTTGGATTTTGTAATTTTCCTTGTAAGTCATTGTTTAAATGACTTGATATGTTAGTCTTAAGACTTCCGCTTGTAAAAGTTTTAATTGTATGTTCTGATATGACACCAGAATGTGACATTTCTGCCCTTGTCGGGTTGGGGTGTTACAAGACCTGTTAACAGTGGTATCAGAGCCGAAGGGATCAAGCAAAAACAATTCATGATTCACTCATCATTCAAGGATCAAACCTGCGTTTTTTTAGAAACGCAATCATGAAGAATTTGGTGTGAAGCAAAGTTGTGTGAAGCAACCGCAAAGAAGAAGAATCTGTGATGGATTGAATGATCAAGAGATTTGATCATGAAAGGTCATGCGATATGATCAACAATGGGCTGTGATGGTCTCAACGATGAAGTGGGGCCGTGATGGTCTCGAATTCGTAAGCAAGAACAACAACCGCGAAGGTTCAAGAAGAAGACTGGGAGAGTCTCAAGATGAAAGTAATTACAGAAGATTTAAAACAAGAAGTTTGGCATCAAGACATTAAGGGGGACTGTTGGACGTTATTCTCTTGTTTGCCAAATAGAACATGATGTAACGTTTTCTTTAGGCCTGCATATTCAGGTTGGGCCTCAGGCCAAACCCATTACAGAAGCAGTTATCAAAAGAAAACGGTTATTAGGTTTTTTAGAAACAATACAACGTTTACTTATTAGAGAAATGGTTTTCTTCTTCAAGAAAGCAACGTTTCATATGTTATATATAGTGTAGGATTTCTGTAATCAAACCAACCCTTCCATTCAATAATATCAGATTATTAAGGCTTCAAACCCATCTCTCTTTTCTTCTTTTATTGATCCTTTTTTTGATAACACCATGATGATGTTTTGTTGAAAGCATGTTGATTGTTTGATCACATATTCGATCCTGGAAATTTCCAATTGAAGACCTGTTAACAGCTCTCTCTAGGGAAGATAACTTTGTTTCTTCTCCTTCTCCAATTAATGATGGTTAACCGCCTGTTTATGGTTGTGTTTGACCGTACTTCTTCTTCTCCGGTGTTGGGTGTTCTTCGCGAGCACTATAATCCTCCAATTGAAACCTAGGGTTTCGGATGATTTGGGGTTTTCAAATCCGTGAGAAATTTGATGATTGAGTATGCTAATGAATCAATTGTGACTCAATTGATCCTCGAGCTCGATTCCTTTTATGAACATGTGTGTTGTTCTAATTGAATCTCGATTACGCCCTAATTGATGACTTTCTTTTATTGGTTTTCTTTCTTCTTTGTTCAAATCGAGCCGGAAATCATCATATACCAAGGTTTTCCAAACTCGGTTCTTGAATCAAAACACCACTAAAAAGGATTCAAAATTTTTTCTTGCAAAAAAATGAACGAACAAAAATTAATCACAAGATCATTTTCGATGTGATATTTCATCAAAGAAAACAACAACTTTTGTCACCAAGGTATCAATCACAAGAGTGAATTGTTACCGGCATCAAAAGGGTTCCTCTTTTCATTCATTTTTGCAAAATAGTCGAATCAAATTCAAGAACAAAGAAGAAAGAAAACCAATAAACGAAAGTCATCAATTGGGGAAAAATCAAGATTCGAATTAGAACAAACACACTGTTCATAAAAGGAATCGAGCCTGTATGATCAATTGAGTCATAATTGATTCATTAGCATACTCAATCATCAAATTTCTCACGGATTTGAAAACCCTAAATCATCCGAAACCCTAGGTTTCAATTGGAGGATTATAGTGCTCAAGAACACCCAACACCGAGAAGAAGAAGTATGGTCAAACACGACCATAAACAGTCATTAACCATCATTAATGGAGAAGGAGAAGACAATATCTTCCTGGAGAGACACGAATATACGCCTCAAAAGGAGACGTGTATTTTTTTCTATCTCAAGATAAGAGATAAGAAATATAAAGCGTATCTCATTTATCTCACATGAGATAATACTTATTAAAAGAGGCGTATACACATAAGGGCCACACAAAGCAGAAAAAGGATTTTATTTATTAGGGCATCGGGTTAGACCATCAACCTTCCGGGTTCCAAAAGATTAAAAATACCACTTTTCATTTTTTACTTTATATATTACTTTGATATATATATATATATATATATATATATATATATATATATATATATATATATATATATATATATATATATATATATTGTTTTTATTTTGATAAGTTATCTTTAAAATTAGAATCTTATCATATTTTGGATAGTATATCTAACCTAGTGATTACAATTGCTTAGTATCTTGATTAGGAATAATTTTTAAGGAATAATTAACCTTAGGTTATTCGTTTTTAAAATATAATAATCTCCGAGGATAGTTTTGGATTTAAAAACCAGTCCTGTAAAGTTTTATAGCCTATAAGGAAAAATAAAATATTTTTTCAACACACCTCGTGTTAGATTTTTGGAGATATTTTTTATTGTCAATATATTTAAAATATGACGAAAGGAAGTGGTAATAAGGAACCTAGTACTAATATTACAAATAGTACACCCCAATTTCAATGCCCAATCCTAAAGCCCGCGAATTACTCATTATGGGCAATTCGAATACAAATCATTCTCGAAGCGAATGGTTTATGGGAAACAATAGAGCCGACTGAATCGACTCAACCTGATAAGAAAAAAGACAAAACCGCTATTGCTTTCCTTTATCAAGCCTTACCCGAAGAACAATTACTTCAAATAACAAAGCACAAAACCGCGAAGGACATTTGGAATGCTTTTAAAACTAGACACGTTGGCGAAGACAGAGTTCAACAAGCAAGACTACAAACACTCAAATCTGATTTTGAGATGTTACAAATGAAAGAAGACGAGACAATTGACACCTTTGCTACAAAACTAACAACACTCGTAAACAAAGGCGCTAGTCTGGGACACACCATAGAAGATGAAACCTTAGTACGGAAACTATTAAATGTTGTACCCGATAGGTATCGCAAATAGTTGCATCAATGAGCAATACTCCAACCAAGTGAAATGACGATGGAAGAAGCAATTGGGATACTCGGGGCGTCGAGGAAAGAATAAAGTTTAAGAAGAATAAGGACAATAACGATCAATATAAGTTATTGTTTACACATCACAAGGATAACATTACTACGGAAGACATCATGAAAAATGTGGACATGATTTGTTGCAAGGCCAAGAAAATAATTTCAAGGAAAAATCAAGCAAAGAACTCAAATAAATTTACTCATGATAAGAGTAAGGTGATGTGTTTTAAATGCAAGAGTATGGGCATTTTGCAAACAAATGTCCATCAAAGAAAGAAGAAGAATCTAATCTCATTGAAGAAGACTTAGAACCAACATTGCTTATGGAAATTATTGAAGAAGAACCAAGAAAATATGATCGACCTGAATTAAGGAAGATCACAACAACAAAGGTGGAAATAACCAAGAACATGATCAACCTAGACTTAAGGAAGATCACAAAGGTGGAAATAACGTAAGAACATGATCAACTTGGACTTAAGGAAGATCACAAAGGTGGAAATAACGAGAAGAACATGATCAACTCGAACTTAGGAAGATCACAAAGGTGGAAATAACCGGATCAACATGGACATAATGAAGATCACGTAAGAAAGAGGAAATAACCAAGGAAAATTGATCTACACGGATATAAGGATGATCACAAGAAATTAAAAGCTCGGATGGTGGATTTAACCGGAAGATGAATCAAGAAGGCTTAAAGTCCTACGTCGCGTCGATTGTGATTAAGGGGAGAATATTGGGTTAATCCTAATCGACCCATCACAATACCCAAATCGACCAGTCGACACCTGACGACCGGTCAACCCGAAGTCAAACAAGAAAGTCAACCAAAAGCGGTTTATGACATTTACAAAAGTAATCGCTATTTGGCGATTATAATCGCTAACCGACATATCTGTTGGTTCATTTTGAACCAACACAACGTTTCATTGTACCTTTTGAAACATATAAATAGTTAGGGAATTGTATTCAAACATTTATGACTGAAAAATAAGAAAAGTCTTTCGATTCAATTGTTATTTGTTATTTTGGTATATCTTGATTAAAGATCCGTAAAACCCAACAAAGGTGGGATGTATCCCGACCAATATCGCTTTTTTTCAAGATGCACATTCTTATTGGTCACTAAACCAACAAAGTATGACTAATAGTTGAATTTTTCTTATTGTGTTCTATTACATTAGCGACGAGATTTACATCGGGTAGGAGCATTGTTGTTGACCACTTTGACTACTATCATCATTGTAGGAAGTTACCGCTTCATTTTCGAATCGTAACACACATCTATTAAAAGATGTTGTCCATTTGTATCGTGCCCAAATTCATTTTCGTACTTGACATTTGCCTTTGTAACCACGACGGCAGCAGCCTCCCATCTATAACCATCATCATCATAATCATCGTAAGTTGAATTGATAGGATGAGTTTTTCTATCAATTTTGAACTCTGCGTTCAAATTTTCTATTCTGCTAGCTTCACTTTCTTTTTGGTCTGACATTACTACCGTGGATCAAGATGATGAATGCAGCTCTTAATTTTCAGACTCATGTAGCCACAAATTGGTCTCTTATAGGGACTAAAACGCGTAAGCCCCGTAATAAGTGGCGCTTGTAATAGCCAATGACTGACTTCCATGCCCGACTCACATATATTCCAGGAAAATCTTTTGGCACTAGTTTACTAAATATCCTAAGACAGCTGTTTAGAATCTTACTAATTTATTAGTTAGGAATTTTATACGTGACATGAAAACTATAAAATAACTTTATATTCTAATTTTGTGACTATGATAACAGGAGGTAATCTTTTTTGTATTGTCGCAGACTATAGGGCATCCAATGATGAAATCAAGAACTTCATTCTATGTTATTACGCTTCAAAAGCATGATTTTGATCTTGTACACGCAAAATTGTTGTTGTTTATGTTTTTGTCGATTAGATCTAAAATGTCAGTAGTTACGCAGATGATTGATGTGCATTGTAATTGTTCTTTTTCCATTATAGTTTCCTTTGTTATTGTTTTAGCTTTGAGTTATATGGCGGGCGTAAATAAATATGTAATCGCTATATCATCTGCTTGATGTTGGTTTAGTGCCTCAAAGTCATGATGGAGGGAACTAGATACTTTTGAGCTAAGCGCGACCGACCATATGATACACGTAATCATGTATATGATGTAATCTTGTTTCTCTTGGCCAAGTATTCCCGTAATTGTGTTTGAAACTTGACATGGTTGTTGTTTCTTGTTGATACAGAAAAGCAGTAAAGGGTTGGTTGGGTTGTATGCAATTTGCAGAAAATAAATAACACATAAACTCTTGTATAAACTTTGTATTATTGAAGTATGAATTGATGAATTACAAACGTTTATACAACCTCCTTATATACAAAGTGAAACGGTACCATTAAAGGGTACAACGTTTCATTGATAAAACCTAAAAGGGGCGTATATATTACTAATCGACACAATGGTTTACAGAGAACCATTTTGACCTGTTCGGCCCAAGCCCAATCAAACTTCCAGGCTTTTGCCAAACACTAACAAACTAATATACGGTATTCTATCTTAGTATCTATACAATACATATAAATGTTTTACAAAGCAAATTACAGAAGACTTTTAAACATTAAAACCAACATTGTCCCCCTTAATGTGTAAAGACTTCTTTAAACGCCCATCTTTTCTTGTGAATCCTTCTTGTCCATCCATGTATCCTTGTTGCCATACGTGTTGAGAACTTGTGCATTTCCTTCTTGTGACCAACGCCCATTCGACCCTTCTTCAATCTTTAGGGCCTTCCCATAACCTTCTTTCTTGGCTATCTTCCCTGCCTCGTAATGTGGTCTCGAATAACACCGCACTAAGTCAATGTTTCTCTTGTAACATTCTTTTAGTTCCTCATCATGTTCTCGCTCCAATCCGTGTATAAGTGCAACATCTCCCCATTGGTTACCAAAAGTAACCCCAAGATAGCCTCCTAGACTACCTATTATCTTATAAAGACCTAGTAAATCGATCTTTATACCGTTGATGACGGGGGGCAAGGGATCCACCATGATTCGACCAAGATAAACTTGGTAAAACCATTTGATCATCTCTTCAAAGTGTTTGCTTAAAACATTCCAATTCTTGTATACTAGATGTCATCTTCTATCATGATTAAAAAAGAAATAAATTTCTTAAATGAATTAACCTTCATGATGTAAAGAGTTCCATTCATGCTTAAGAATTCATCATCCAAATAATCATGGATCATTCCATCCTTCCATTCGAGATCTTCCAAGCCTTTAATGTTCATGCAAGTTTCCTTTGGATCAATTGACGTAGTAATCATCCAAAAACTTGTCGTGTTCCTTAGCCATCGAACTTGACTCTCCTACGACCTTCTTTCCTTCGTGCCCCATCTCTTCATCATCAAACATGTAAGAGACTTTGCGCTTGTCGCCTTCATAAGTTACTTGAAACCTTGTGCCAAAAGTTGCTTGGCGCTAAGCACGTTCAAACTTGCCTCCTGTATATGAAACACATGGAATGATCATCCTCTTTTCATTTGTTTCAACAATGGCCTCGCCTACACCATATGAGAAAAAAAAAATTTCTCATCTTCTTCCTTTCCCTCCATTAAAAACCTTGGTTTAATTCTCCTAAACAATGATTTTGTAGGACACATATGATTAGTGTATGTGTCGCTTATGTACCACACATGGTTCCAGTTTGCGTAATCCGTCCCTTTGATCATATGGGTTGTCTTAACATGGACTTGTTCAGGGTACTTTGTTTCTTCAACATGTTTCTGTTTTCCCTCCAAAAAACTTTCTAGTTTTCTGTCTTGACACTTCCAGAAATAGTGTCCCCTCTTTCTACAAGCATAGCATCTCGCCCTTCTTTCTTTCTTAGACGCTGCCTCCTCGTATCCCCTTGATGCGTTATGCGCTTCTATTTCAAACAGCTTCTTCTTGAGCAATTCTTTTGTCTCCAAATAGATCCTCCTTCTTGGTTTGTATGGTAACAAACCACTGCATATGGCTTCTCCCATGGACGTTGTTCCTCGCCTCGATGCCACCGATGTAATCTTGTTCCTCTTGGCCAAGTATTCCCAATTGTGTTTGAAACTTGACATGGTTGTTGTTTCTTGTTGATACGTAAAAGCGTAGGGTTGTTTGGGTTGTATGCAATTTGCGTAAAATAAATAACACGTAAACTCTTGTATAAACTTTGTATTATTGAAGTATGAATTGATGAATTACAAACGCTTATACTCCTCCTTATATACAAAGTGAAACGGTACCATTAAAGGGTACAACGCTTCATTGATAAAACCTAAAAGGGCGATATATTACTAATCGACACAATGGTTTACAGAGAACCATTTTGACCTGTTCGCCCAAGCCCAATCAAACTTCCGTGATTTTGCCAAACACTAACAAACTAATATACGTATTCTATCTTAGTATCTATACAAGACATATAAATGTTTTACAAAGCAAATTACAGAAGACTTTTAAACATTAAGGGCATGTTTGGCGTGCATTTATTTGAAGCTTTTTTAGAGTTGTAAGCTTTTTGTTACAAAAATAATCTCTTCTAAAAGAAGTAGTTCTGTTTGGATACATCAACTTCAAGCTTTTATTTTAAACAAGTAGCTCCAAAATGAAAAGCTAATTCATGAAGCTTTTAAATCTTTAGGAGTCGCTAGAACATAAAATTATCATTAACAACTTATAATTATATATGACTACTTTACCAAACACTTTTATTAGACCATAAGTCGTAAGTCGCAAGTCAAAGTCATTAACATGAGCTATGTCGTATTTTTTCCAATAAAACTATTTGGTAAATTAGTCATTAAACTTTGTCGTTTCGTAAGTCGCAAAGTGTTAACATGAGCTATGTCGTATTTTTTTTCCAATAAAACATTTGTTAAATTAGTCATTAAATATAATTATAAGATGTAAAATGACATAAAAGACAAATTTATAATTGTAAATAAATGTTTGGAGGTATATCAAGAATTTAAAATTTTAATGACCTCCAAGACATTTAAAAGCTTCATGAATCGCCTTTTCATTTTGAGCTATTTGTTTGAAATAAAAGCTTGTAGTTAATGCATCCAAACGAAGTTACTTAGTTTATAGGAGATTATTTTGAACAAAAAGCCTAACAATTTATTTCAAAAGTCCCTGCCAAACAGGCCCTAAAACCAACAGTATACACACACAAAGGATCAAAATGTAAATAACAGAGTTTGATACAAGCCAGGTAACCACCTTTACTAATCAAGTATTGTAATACTCAAGATTATAGAAAATTAACGGATCACAGATGTTGGGGGAATACCTTCGGAAATGAAAAGGGGGACATTGGTGAATCTGAATGAAGATTTATCGCCTGTTGGACTCCTGGGAACTGAGAGGGCTTGATGCCTTACCAAGTTTTATTGCAGTTGGCATCAGCCTGGGATATGAATCTGCAACAAACCAACAAGTACACAAAATAGTAATTAATTATATGATCAGAGATAATTCTTTCGCCACTCATACACAACAACATATATCAACAATAACTAGCTGAAAATGTATTAAACATTATTAACTCATTTGTTGGAACTACAGTGTGGGTAGATAAAATCAAACAGCCAGATGATTCACATTCAAACAATGTGAAAACCAAACCGCGAACGATTACACACTTTATTTTGAGTACCACGCAATATTGAAAAACCTCGACGCCTTGAACCGCTGTGCAATTACTCACTAATTGTAAACTGATCATTGTCTCATAAGCATGATCCTTCACATTACAAGTTGTTTTAGTTGGACAATTCGGTTCATACGATGGTAACAGTAACCAATACAAAAACCAAAATAATACTTTCGTTTTTGTTCAAATCAATCCAAAAAACGAAAAAACCAAACCAAGTAGTCCAAACCAAATGATACAATTGGACAATTCAGTCGTATCAAAATAATGAACCAACTTGGTATATTTACCCTGTCCAATATCGGTATGTTCAGCATGGACATTCTCTATGGTGCCTAAACCAACAGTGGAAATACTTTCTTCTTGTGTTCTAATACCATCATCTAAGCGTAAATCACCAGTGTTGAAATCTATAGTGGGAGCGGATTGTTGCTGACCACATTCAGAACTAGCAATCTCATGCATTCGTAAATCCCCCTGAACATTCACATCAGGGAATGTAACAAGGCCAGATGTATCTGTATCCTGCCCAATATCAGTGTGTTCTGCATGCACATTCTCATTGGTTCCTAAACCAACATTGAGATAAATTTCTTCTTGTGCAACATTACTATCATTTGGGGTTTCTATATTGACAACACAACATTCCCTCGGATACGAGCCATAATCTTCGTAGTCACTAAGATCTTTCCTTTTTTCTTTTAATAACAATACCAACTGATGTACCAAGTTCAATTCGTCATTTTGACAACCATCACTAGTGGTGATCTTCTTTTCACCAGGCCACTTCCAGTTTTAATCTCAGAGTTTGAGTCTTCCATATTGCTACTCATGTGTAAGATGATTCATGCAATTCTTTGTCTACTCTTATATACGGGGCACTAAAACGCGTACGTACCGTACTCTCATAGCCACATACCAAGAAAATCCTTGGCACTAGTTTACTATATATATCCTAAGGCGGCATTTTACGAATCTTTATTATTTAACTTGTTAGACAGCTTTTTGGAGTGATTAGAATATTAATGAATACCGGTTAAAATACTTGTAACGAGTGAGAACATTTCTGAGTAAACGATGCATATTGCAGCAAGACCGGCCAGAATAGAATAATCAAATACTGTATTTTGATAAGTGTTTTAATTACCAAGACTAGATGCAATGGTCAACCTTCACTTTCATTCTCTCACCTTCTACCTCAACATCACATTAATATTCAGCATATTAAACCAACTGACTTAACTCAGTTGGCCACCTGAGTTCCTTCTGAGCTTGGAAAGGAGTTTTATCCGAGTTCGAGTCTTGCAAGTGATAAAGAAAATCCGGATTTTCTTCATAGTGTGAAGCCGTGAGTTCTAGGGGTTTTCCTTCGCGGTCTTTCATAGTGGGTTGGGTCCCGGGGTCTGCCCGTTTGGATGTGTTAACTCGGAGGTCGGATTTTAAAAGTGTGATGCCATTTAAAAAAAAATACTAAAAAAAATCAACACGTTACCACTCCCTTCACCTTTCAGTGTGATGGTCACCAATAGCTCCCCCCACCTTTCAAACACACCCCACAAATAACCCACACACTTACATATTAAAAAATAATAAAAACTTGCACGAGTACCGAGTGGTTACCACTGTCATCTTTCGTCTCATTTGTTTTCCACCTCACGGGTGACATGAGATGGTTGCAATAAGGTGGTGCGTGAGACGATGCATGCAATGGTGAGAGGTCACACCCATTCCAAGCGGCTTAAGAGCATCTAACTATGAACATTATTTATTTGGGTAATTATATTACGAAAACTTGGAAGTTTTGAAGAATATGAATGTAATGTCAACTAAATAATTCTTAAAAAGGCATCTACATACCATGGAACGAGTTGGATACCTAGATTGTTTAAATAAAGGCTTTAATAAGCATTTAATATTTGAGTTTTATTCGTAGTAGATTTTAATTTTAAGTGTTTTATGTGATAGTTGATAAATGCATTAAATTTTAAGGAGTTGTTTGTTTTCTGACTTTTGAATTCATGGAATAGTTTCACTCCTATAATTAATTGTTTGGTACAACTAGGAATACAAAGAATTTTGACCAATAAAAATATATATCAGTAGTACTTTTTATAATTGATTTGGGATAAGTTATCCAGGTTTTGCAATACTTTCATAATCCATTTAATTCAACTAATAAAAATATATATCAGTAGTACTTTCTTTTCAATATTTTATGAATCAATTATTAGAATATAATATTTAATTAAATATAATTTTTTTCTCATATAGCATTCTCTTTAATTCCTAGACCAAATCATATTCCGATTCTAAACATTATAAACCAAACGAACCCTTATATGATTTGATAGACTATTAGAGATGGCAAAAAACCCCAGATCCGATGGAGAATCCGATACCCGACCCCTATTTGACCGGGTAATCCCCGAGTTGACCGGGTATGGGGATAGGGGTGGGGAATTGATAACGCTCAAATTGTACATGTTTTTAGTAGCGTTATCCGTGCTTCTATGTGTGTTATTTAGTTATAATCATATGCTTTTGATTCTTAATCGTATAAAAGTGTGTTTGCAAGTTCATTTGTAGCCAATTACAGGAAAGTGGAGAAAAAGACGGAAAAAGAAGTAAAATATGAAGATTTCTCCATGTATGAAGAATTCCCGACAAAAGCAAGACTTGTGGAGTATATTCGAGAAGATAAAGTCATCAAGTTAGTGGTCCAAAGAGTCAAGAATAAAGTTCAAGAAGTAAAACGAGAAAGAAATGAAGAAAAGAAACTAAAACGAAGACATATTGGAAGACTCGTTGTTCTCGACACACCTTCACCATTTTGGCCATAACTTTTGCATACGAACTCCGTTTGACCCCCCGTTCGGGGCCACGGAAAGCTAAGAGAAAGATCTACAACTTTGGAGCTTTTCAATTTCTGCCAAAAGGTTCCAACCATTTGGTCTGGCCACGCAACCGAAACGGTTGGAGAGTAGTCAAGAAGACCAACCGAAACGGTTGGAGCCCAACCGATTCGGTTGGGAAGCCCTGGACAACCATTTCTTCATCACTAAGACTTCAAACTTGTTCCAAACAATTCTAGGTTCTTCCTACATGTATTCTAGTCCCTTCCAAGCTCCTTGGTGACAAAGAAATGCATTTATAACCCCAAGGGCTTGAGAGTAGTATAAATAGACCTCATTTGTGTATGTTTTCATCATCCCTTCTCCATCCTTCTCATCCCTTTCACCTACCACTCCATCTCTAGGTGTGAAATTCGAGCCTTCACCCTTAAGGACGAATTTCCACTTATTACAACATCCCTCTCTCAACTTACCTTCTCCAAAGGTGTGAAATTCAAGCCTCCACCGTTAAGGACGAATTTCCACCAACTATCCTATCCCAACTTGTGTGTAATTCTTGCCTCCACCCTTAAGGACGAATTTCCACCAAATTTATCTCTCCCAAAAGACCAAAAACCTCTACCATTTCCAGAAGTATGCTTGGTTAGAAGTTTTAGTTGATTGGAGGCTTGAAGGAGTGCTATAATCCTTCACCCTTGCCTAATGTAATCTTACTTTGGGTAAATCCTTGTTACTTTTATGATGTTGAATGCTATTGTTCATGTTTGGTTCTTTGATTGTGTTAATTATGTGATTCTTATGAATGTTGTCTTGATACTTGTTTATTTCATATGAGAACTTGTGATAAAAGGATGTTTGGATAATTGTAGTGTTTGTTTGGAATATGTTGATAGCATCATATTTGGTTAAATTGGAACTTTTTCTTGTTTATTGTTTTGGTTGATCATTGTTGAGTTCAATGGACGAAAGTATTCTTAACAATAGTTAGTTCCAACTCATTAGTCGACGAATGATTTTGGTCTTGTACTTTGTGACGATTGTGCAAGAGAATTAATAAACATAACAAGTAAAGGTTTAATTTGGATTAAGGCCGAAAGGAATCTTTTGAATATGTGTTCTCATTATCTTTCAAGTAAATGGAACTTCACGGATTAATAACATCAAAGTGTAAGGGCCGAAAGGATTATTTCTTTGTTGTTTAGGCGTAAGGCTCATGACATGACCATTTGATTGAGGCTTATGCATATTTGATTTATAAAACACTAGACTACTATTATTGGTTCAAGAGGTCGAAAGGTTGCCTTTAATAATATATATTTTCCAAACTAAACATCCTAATATCCTTGTGATCATGTGTCTAAACATGTATGTTCTTTGTGTGCTTGCTCATATTGCTTTTCTTAGTGGTTTGATCCGTGACAATCATAACCACGACCTTATTATTTTGCTTAAACAAACAAACGAAACTTGTAGTGCAACCGGTCTCTTGGGACGACCTTGATTTACCAAAACCTATACTACAACTCGACTAGGGTATACTTGCCGAATGTGTTCCTAGTTAACCGTAATTCTTGATTATAAATTTAAAACCCGATGGAACCCATCAAGTTTTGCTTTGCTTCTTTGGGGATTTGGTTTTGCATTCTTGTAACACCCCAAAATCACAAAGTGACAATCAAAATGGAAGACTAATTGGGGTATTACATAGAGGATCATAGTCATAAGTTACGAAAACGACTCTAAAGAGACGTTTTAATAAAAGTTTGTTACCATTTCATAAACTCGTTGTTCGAAACACCAAAAGGAGATACCACATGTCTCGATGTTACATAAAAGATAGTTTAAATGTTTCAAATGATAACTTTAATTTAAAACAACACCACTTCTAGCGCCTCGTGACGTCCACTCCACACCTTCATGATATTCTAATTTGTACCGAGATAAGCATGCTTAAAAGATCAACAAAATGTTGAGTGATATTCATAGGTTTAAATAATAAGTTGAACACAAGTAAAAGATGATAATTGCTTCAATACAATCACCATGGAAAACATAGATTATTATTATGCGCTAAGCTCATGACACCAAACTAATCGCATACACCTAATTCTTGGTGTAAGTAATAATATTGCCCTCGAGATGGAATTGCCAATTCCATAGTTAACCAATATAGTGCGCCCGGTTATTTCCGATAACCGAGTCGGGTCGTTAATTCCCATAGTACTATCCACAATATTCGCTCACTAGCAAGTGATTAATGGTTCATGATGTAAGGGACTTATGGCGGGCAACTTAGGCTATAATAATAATGATCAGCAAAGATACGCTTTAAGAAAAGACTTGTGTTCTAGTTTATAGCATGCATCTCCTCGCGGGTTTGAAATAAATAAGTAAAGGCGAGGCTATGAACTCACCTCAGCAAACAAAAGTCCGAGTAGTGTAAGGTCAAGTAGTGTGATCACGAAGTACCGTCACGCAACCTATAATTAGTATGGCAAGCCTTAGTTTATAGTTTTCGTTCATAATTTAGTGTATTGAAAACGGTTGAAGTATTCTCAAGAGTTTGTGTTTATTATCGCTTGTGTGGCAACGGTTAAGTTAAAATAGGTTTCGAAACGTTCGTAAGTTTTGGCTCTTGGAAAAGTGCTCACGTATATAATTATATGTAAAATAATCTTGACGAAAAAGTCCTCGGTTTGAAAGTAAACGAATGACTAGGTATTGAAAAATATGTACAAGAAAAGTGATTGTGAGGTTTACACGGTGTCGGTAATTTATAAATATTTACATCAAGTATTTATAATATAAGTGTTTATAGACTACGTTAAGTATTTATATATGTTTATATATACTATATTTAATTATTGGGTGATATGTTAAAATAAAATGTTAATATTATATTTATTATCTAGTTTTCGTGCTTTTAGTCATATATACGAAAATAAACTAAGTATTTGAGTTTTTAACAAAATTGGGCATGACCCGATCATAAATATTAGTTTTCCTTTATAAATCAAGTATTGTAAAATAACTCAAGTCAATATATTTGTTATGATAAGTTACCCAATTAAATATGTTTTGCATTAATTTAGTTGGGAAAACAATTAACTCTTAATGACTCAAAATACTAGAAAATTAATAACTCTTAATGACTCAAAAGTTAATAACTCCAAAAGAGGAGCACAAGGCTCGAACACCGTATCCCTACCATCCAAGGACAGCGCCCAAACCAAGGGACCAAACAACCTTTTGTGTTTTAATATAGCAATTGTTGGTATGTATACTAGTTTGACTTAGTAGTTCTCTTTATAAATTTTTCACAAAGTGAACATGCATGTGCCATCCTTTTCACTTTGTGCATGTGAATGGTTCATGTTTATACGCATGAAACCTTAGTCCAAGGTAAAAAATGAAGTTCATAAAAATCGAAAACAAGCTTTAGTTAAGCAAAATGAAGACTTTTCCATGACGAGCCAATACTTAAACATACTTTAGATCCATGTTTTCTTAGTCGTTTTTAGTTCGAAAACTCAAAATATTCTCAAGTCGTAAAGGTGTCGAATAAGCAAGTAAAGAAACACTAGCTTATATATTTTTTTCGAGATGCTTACAAGTAATAACAAGTTCAAGATTTCCACACAAGCTTTAAATGTAAACCTTAGTTATCTTTAAATAAATCGTGTATATGTAATGTCGAGCAAGAAAAGTTCTTAAAGAGCTCATTTTCTAGTTAAACATCAAGCATAATTATGTTTGTAATCATAAGATACTCAATGAAAATGTAAACTAAACGAGACCAAGAATCCTTACAATGGAGAAGTGAATGTGTCGACCAAGGTGAAACAAGAACCCAAGATTTTATAACCCAACTCCAAGTGCTTGCTTGCTTACCCAATACTTTTACCCAAAATCTTCCAAATACCAAGTTGTTTACCCAAGATTTTCCCAAGGCTCCAACCTCTTAACTACTAGTAAGTTATTGTGAGAATATGAAAAGGAATGTGAAGCAAGTTAGCATGTTCGATTTTATGGAGCAAGCATGGAATCTTGTTCAAGTCTTATTACTAATAGATATTACTAGTTTCTTGGGTAATAGTAAGATTGTGTAATAAGTGGGACTTCTTAATATTCATTTTACTAACCAATGCATGCTCCTTTTTCTATGAATAGAATCCAAAACTGGAATGTGTGTGTGTGGTATATATGCAAACACAAAAGGAGGAAGACTTTTGGCTCCAAGATCTTGTGGTTAATAGAATGCCTTGTTCTTTAACTCCTTTTACCCAAATAACTCATTGTAAAGAAGTATTGGATACCATGATCTATGTTAGCATGTGACTTGGTGGGATAAGCAAAATAGAAAAAGTGTTTGTGGTGCTCGAGCTAGGCGTAAAAGAAAAGAACAAGTGAGAATCTTAGGCTAGATTTGAAGATGCTTAAAGATCTAGTAGATATTAGGTTACTTGCTATTTTATTTTCAAATGTCCATGTAATGAGAAGCAAAGCTTCTTTTGTTTCTTCCTAAATTTTGCATGTGATCACATATTTGCTTGTATGGGCGGCAAAACAAGATTTTTAGGAGAAGAGTTTGTTTTGAATTTTTATTGTGTAGTTCGTGTCCCGTTGAGCTTAAGTGTGTCGTGGTGTCCCGGTTTGACGCTTTGACAACATGTGTAATATATAATTTAGAGTACGTTTTATAAAGGTGAAAATAAATAAATAAAATATTAATTCTAATTTATAAAAATGTTTATTCGACTTTAGCCATAACTAATTGAGTGTCGATGCAGCGTGCGGCTCGTAAGACAAGAAAATTTCTTGTGAGACCGATTTAGCTATCAAGAAATATTGGCATGATTAAATAAGACTACTCGGAGTTGCGTAAATTTTATGCAATAAAATGAAGCGTACATGCTAAAATGCTCAACTTGGCTCAAATAAGTTTTGATGAATAATCTAGTTTATTAATATGAAAGTTGATGATAGTGAAATTTTACAGTGGCTACAAGACCAACCCTTAAGAGAATTCCGTCCATGAATTTTTAGTTTATGGTGGTTGTCGGAGTTGAATTTGCAAATAGATGCGGGTACTTAACACGCATGGTGTCTTCGCTCCCCACGTACTCGTCCTCTCTTGAGTTCCATCTAACCTTGACGATAGGAATGCGACTTTGCTTAAGTCGCTTGACTTCCCTATCCATGATTTCAATAGGTTCTTCGACAAAGTTGAGCTTGTCATCGAGTTTAATCTCTTTAGCGAAACAACAAGAGATTCATCCGACAGGCATTTCTTCAGGTTTGAGACGTGGAAGGTAGGGTGCACTCTACTAAGTTCTTCCGGGAGGTTAAGTTTGTAAGCAACCGGCCGATTCTTTCGAGAATCTTGAAAGGGCCAATGTATCGAGGATGTAACTTCCTCGCTTCCCAAATCGAACCTTTCCTTTCCAAGGCGATACTTTCAACATAACTCGATCACCAACTAGAAATTCCATGGGTTTCCTTCTAACATCGGCGTAACTCTTTTGCCGATCTCTAGCAGCTTGAAGTCGTTGACGGATTTGTACTATCTTCTCGGTTGTTTCTTGGACAAGCTCAGGTCCAGTGAGTTGGGCATCTCCAACCTCTGCCCAACAAACAGGCGATCGACACTTTCGACCATAGAGTGCCTCGAATGGGGCTGCCTTGATGCTAGCGTGATAACTATTGTTGTAGGAGAATTCCGCCAAAGGTAAGTGTTTATCCCAACCTTTTCCAAAATCAATCACACATGCTCGAAGCATGTCTTCCAAGGTTTGGATAGTCCTTTCGCTTTGGCCATCGGTTTGAGGATGATATGCGGTACTCATATCCAAACGAGTGCCTAAAGCCTTTGAAGAGACTTCCGTAGTGTGAAGTAAAACGATCGTCACGATCGAAATGATGGAAATCGGCACTCCATGCCGGATACAATTTCCTTCGTATAGTTGAGCAAGGGTTTCCATTTCGTCATTTTCCTTGATGGGTAAGAAATGAGCGGATTTGGTAAGGCGATCGATGATAACCCAAATGGTATCGTAGCCTCTAGCGCCTTTGGCGCTTTGGTTATGAAATCCATAGTGATTCTTTCCCATTTCCAAACGGGGAGTTCGGGTTGAGTTAACAATCCGGAGGGCTTTTGACATTCAGCTTTGACTCGAGAACATGTAAGACATTTCCCGACATACGTTGCAATCTCAGCCTTCATGTTTGGCCACCAATAAAGCTTCTTGAGATCTTGGTACATTTTGTCGGATCCCGGGTGAATGGAATATTTAGACTTGTGAGACTCATGCATAATGAGTTCCCGTATTCCTCCATAAAGTGGTATCCAACTTCTATTGCCAAAACATAAGGTTCCATCCGATCTTTGCGCAAAACCATTCTCGTTTTCTGGCATTCCAAAGATTCTTTCGTTGGGACGGTTTTCAGGTTTGAGAGCTTCAGCTTGAGCTTCCAGGATTTTTGATGGAAGGGTGACTTAATTGTCATTCCCAAAGATCTTACTCAAGAGGTTTAGGTCGATCCTTTCGACTAAGAGCATCGACCACGACATTTGCTTTTCCCGGGTGATAATGGATTTCACAGTCGTAATCGCTAAGCAATTCTAGCCATCGGCGTTGTCGCATGTTTAGCTCCTTTTGATCTAGAATGTGTTGGAGACTTTTATGGTCGGTGAATACCGTACACTTGGTCCCATATAGGTAATGTCTCCATATTTTTAGAGCGAAAACCACAGCTCCTAACTCCAAGTCATGGGTAGTGTAGTTCTTTTCGTGAGTTTTGAGTTGTCGCGAAGCATAAGCGATCACCTTGTTTCTTTGCATCAATACCGCACCTAACCCTAGGTGTGATGCATCACAGTAGACCACAAAATCTTCTACTCCATCGGGTAAGGCTAAGATAGGAGCTTCACAAAGCTTTTGCTTCAAGAGTTGAAAGGCTAACTCTTGTTCTTCACCCCACCAAAATTTTTCTTTTTCGGGTTAGCTCTGCTAGAGGTTTAGCGATTTTGAGAACCCTTCAATAAATCTTCGATAATAACCAATGAGACCTAAGAATTGGCGTATTTCGGTTGGAGTAGTAGGGGATGACCAATCTTTAACAGCTTCAATTTTGCAGGATCAACGTGAAGACCATTACTATCTATCACATGGCCAAGGAATTGCACTTTTTGAATCCAGAAGTCGCACTTGGAAAACTTAGCATACAGTTCTTCTTTCTTGAGTAGTTCCAGAATGGCTTTCAAGTGTTCCGTATGTTCTTCCTTGTTGCGGGAGTAGATGAGAATGTCATCGATAAACACAATCACAAATTTGTCCAAGTAAGGTTTGCACACTCGGTTCATTAGGTCCATAAATACCGCCGGTGCATTTGTCAAACCAAATGGCATTACTTGGAACTCATAGTGGCCGTATCGTGTTCGAAAAGCAGTTTTTGGAATATCTCCTTCTAACTCTCGGTTGGTGATATCCGGATCTCGATCAATCTTGAGTAGACGCTTGACCCTTGCAGTTGGTCGAACAAATCATCAATTCTAGGTAATGGATATCGGTTCTTCACCGTTAGTTTGTTCACCTCACGGTAATCGATACACATACGAAAAGATCCGTCCTTCTTCTTGACAAATAAGACCGGAGCTCCCCAAGGCGAAGAACTCGGTCGAATGAATCCTTTTTCGGACGCTTCTTGTAGTTGATCGACAATTCTTGTAGTTCGGAGGTGCCAATCTATAAGGTGCTCGTGCCACGGTGCCGCCCCCAAGACTAACTCAATTTGGAATTCTACTTGCCGAATCGGAGGAAGGCCGAGCAAGTCTTCGTGAAATACTTGGAAAGTCCCTAGCCACGGGACATCTTTTAGTTGTTTCTCATCCGCTTTCTTCTTCTCCGTTACTTGTGCTAGAAAAATGTGGCATCCTTTTCTATGTACTTTGCGCCTTAACGCACGAGATGATATTCAATCGGGTTTTACTACGATCACCCGAATGATTAGAGTTTCGCCATCGAGAGGAGGTGAACGACTTTCTCGTCACGATGATTCTTGCACGATTCTTGGATAGCCAATCCATGCCAATAACAGCATCGAAGCTACCAAGTTGAATAGGCATAAGGTCTATATTGAACGGGTGATTTGATAAGGATAGGTTGCAACCTCGAAGGACAGTGTTAGTTCCTACTATTTTTCCATCGGCTAGTTCTACTTCATAAGTGGTATCTAGGGTAGTTGGGGTGACTCTTAACAAAGGTGCAAACTTAGAGGACACAAAGCTTTTGTCGGCTCCAGAATCAAATAACACTTTAGCTAAATGATGGTTGAGTGAAAACGTACCCGTAACAACGTCCGGGTTTTCTTGTGCATCTCCATCTCCTAGCACATAAGCTCTTGCTCTAGCAGGGTTGTTGTTGTTGTTGTTGTTCCCGTACAGTTTTGGGCATCTACTCTTGACATGCCCAGCTTCTCCACATCCAAAGCAAGTTATCCCAATGGGTTGAAGGTTACTTCGATGAGTGGCTTCGCAATCCTTGTGGGTATGGCCCACCTTGTTACACTTTCCACACTTAATAGTACAACGTCCCACATGATGTAGGTTGCATCGAGTGCACAAAGGGTGTGGGCCAAGATAGCCTCTTCCAAGAGCGGGTAATAAAGATAAGCCCGCAACTTCCCGCCTACGGTTTTGTTGATTGTGGTGGTTGTTTCGGTTTTGGTGGTATGGGTTGGGATTGTTGTTGCGGTGTTGATTGTGATTGTTGCGGCCTTGGTTGTTATTGTTACGGTTATGGAAAGAGTTGTTGTGATGGTAGTTGTTGGAAATGTTGCCTCGACGGTCATCAAATTTCCTTTTGTTGTCGGTATTGCCTTGCACGGATCCATATTTCGTGACTTGATCCATGAGTTGGTAGGAAATTGTGATCACTTCTTCCACGCCTTGGGCTTTGATGCAAGAACATTGCCCTCGATGCTTGGGTAATCCCCAATGAGGTTTTCCAAGAACTTGACATCATCGAAACCATGGAGGGCATAGAGCTTTCAATTCTTGGAAGCGCTTGAAGTAGGTTTTGAGATCATTGCCTTAGCGAGTCGGATGGTAGAACTCATCTTCCGCTTGATCTCGGTCCTTGGACAAGATTGCTTCATCATCAATTGCTTCAGATTCACCCAAGTGGTTTTGTAAGCTTCTTCCATGCCAATAGGTTGGGCATGGGCTTTCCACCAAGACAATGCATCTTCTAGTAAGGTACCAAGAGCAAATTTCACCTTGCAATCTTCCGAGCAATCGCTAGAAGAAACACGCTTCGGATCTTTCGAACCAATGAATAAGGCCAACAGCGCCTTGGGCCTTTGAAGAAAGTAGGTTTGCAATTCATGAACTCTTTGTATCCACATTTACGATTCACCACAGCTTCATTCTGGTTGGCTTGATTTGGAGCTTCATTTGCTCGAGCTGCCCCAGCAGGTCTTGCAGCAAAAGCAGCACCGATTTCATTAGTAACCAGCCTCCGAATTGCTTCAGGGGTCATCTCGGGAGTTCCAGTAGAGGTAGGGGTAGTTCTTGTTCTTGCCATTTTTCTAAAGACATACACTCAGATTTCAGAATCATTCAACATAATTGTGAATTATTATAAAAAAATATAATTTCATAATAGTCAAGATCATCACATTATATCAATAGAGTATAATCATCATAAGAAGAATCGTAACATGTTAGAACCACACAAGAGAATATATATATAAATGATCACTTCGATTCATACACTGATAAATAAGAAAGATCATCATACATGAGAACATCAAGAAATAACAACCATAGTGCCATATGTCTATCATCCATACATAGTGATACAAAACCATACAATGTCGCATAAATAGCTTGTTCGATAGTTTACAAAACATGCGAATACAAGGCCTTTATTAGTGCCACATGCGGCAGGCTAAGGTACCAGAAAACTAAATAGATGAATCACCACTCTAGAGGTCGGTGTGCTCCTCAAACGGCGTCAGAGGTCATGGACTAGCTCGCCACCATCCACCTCTCTATCTCGTGCCTCCAATCTCGCTCCAAAGCAAGAGCACGAGTCTCCATGATAGTCATCCTCTCGACCGTCGTCGCACAACCCTCCAACATCTCACTCTATCCGAAGTCCTAATCTATCGGACTCCATCCTCCTCTCTAACATCAGAATCGCTCCACTAGCTCTATCACTGGGAACCAATCCTCTCAAGCTCTCTCCATCGCACTCCTCCCTTTCGGGAGCTCTCCAACCTCATCTTCGATGTTCTCGATACGCACTAACGGAACCTCATCAACAAATGCCACAACATCCTCGAGCCGATCCTCAAATCGCGAACTCGGGCAGCTATCAATGGAATGGTATGATGAAGGGTTCTCCGTAACCGGAAGAGTCTCAAGAAGAAGAAACCGATGCTCCCAAGCTCCACAACGCTAGGTGCACCCTCCTCCGACCTCCATCGACTAATGAGCGGCATCATGTAAGACCAACGTCAAGCATCGACCCTCTTACGGGCTCTCGGCTCAGAGGTACCAAACATAGCCTGGTAGTATGGGTCAGAATATGCGGGTGAGAGACGGGCTCTCTTCCCAAGAGATGACACTGGCTCAGTGTGCGTCACCAAGGGTGATGGTGCACGGGATGAGGATGAAACCGGTACAGTGGTGGTCTGGTAAATGAATGTGGTAGGTGGTGGTAGTGGTGAAACAGGTATGAGTGGTGGTGCAGGTGTAGCTGATGGTGGAAAAGCAGAGGATGATGGTATGTCAGATGGTGGAACAAAGGTGGTGGGTGCCCTCACTCGTTTCCGAGCGGTATGAACGAAGGTAGCACCCTTCTTTCGGTAACGAAATGGCTGACCAAACGGCGCGGGCTCGTAGGGTTTGAGAACCCTAGCTCGCCTACGCCTTCGCGAATAAGCGATGATGATGGACAAGAGACGTAAGATACGGAATCGGTGGATGAGTGTGTCGGGACATAACATCGAGGGTGATAGCCACTGCTGACTCCAAATATTTGTCATAAGTGAGGGACCAAAGATAGGTAAACGCTGTATGGTCAAAGCAAGTGGGGTGGCAATGACTTCACCCTCCTCGAAGGGCTCGATCTCGGAGGACATGGGTGCAACGAGAGCCGAGTAGAGTCGAAGACGTAGCATCCTCCATCTCGGTGTCGGATGTCGTCGATAGGGTGAGTAGCGGACGACATAGTACCGTAACAACCCAAAAGAAAATATGTATTCATAAGTAAATAAAGTCATGCAAGAAATAAGATTTAGTTAGTCGCGCATAATCGCCACGCAAATCTAAATGCCTAACCAAATGAAAGCTATCATCATAAGTTTATCATGCAAAGTTTTACTAGTCATGTAGTATCTACTAAGTGAATCTCTTACATGTAATCGGTGCGAAGTAGGCGCGAGGACGTGAAGTGGTGGTGTAAACGGTCCATTTGAAAACGTGGTTATAGTCCAAATTGTTTTAAAATACAAGTTGGTTCTCTATAACCTAGGCTCGATGCTAATCAGAACACCCCAAAATCACAAAGTGACAAATGGAAGACTAATTGGGGTATTACATAGAGGATCATAGTCATATGTTACAGAAAACGACTCTAAAGAGACGTTTTTAATAAAAGTTTGTTACCATTTCATAAACTCAGTGTTCAGAACACCAAAAGGAGATACCACATGTCTCGATGTTACACAAAAGATAGTTTAAATGTTTCGAAATGATAACTTTAATTTAAAACAACACCACTTCTAGCGCCTCGTGACGTCCACTCCACACCTTCTTTGATATTCTAATTTGTACCTGAGATAAGCATGCTTAAAAAAATCAACAAAATGTTGAGTGATATTCATAGGTTTAAATAATAAGTTGAACACAAGTAAAAGATGATAATTGCTTCGAATACAATCACCATGGAAAACATAGATTATTATTATGCACTAAGCTCATGACACCAAACTAATCGCATACACCTAATTACCGTGTAAGTAATAATATTGCCCTCGAGATGGAATTGCCAATTCCATAGTTAACCAATATAGTGCGCCCGGTTATTTCCGATAACCGAGTCGGGTCGTTAATTCCCATAGTACTATCCACAATATTCGCTCACTAGCAAGTGATTAATGGTTCATGATGTAAGGGACTTATGGCGTGCAACTTAGGCTATAATAATAATGATCAGCAAAGATACAGCTTTAAGAAAAGACTTGTGTTCTAGTTTATAGCATGCATCTCCTCGCGGGGTTTGAAATAAATAAGTAAAGGCGAGGCTATGAACTCACCTCAGCAAACAAAAGTCCGAGTAGTGTAAGGTCAAGTAGTGTGATCACGGCAGCACCGCCACGCAACCTATAATTAGTATGGCAAGCCTTAGTTTATAGTTTTCGCTCATAATTTAGTGTATTAAAACGGTTGAAGTATTCTCAAGAGTTTGTGTTTATTATCGCTTGTGGTAACGGTTAAGTTAAAATAGGTTTCAAACGTTCGTAAGTTTTGGCTCTTGGAAAAGTGCTCCCGTATATAATTGTATGTAAAATAATTATGACGAAAAAGTCCTCGGTTTGAAAGTAAACGAATGACTAGGTATTGAAAAATATGTACAAGAAAAGTGATTGTGATGTTTACACGGCGTCGGTAATTTATAAATATTTACATCAAGCATTTATAATATAAGTGTTTATAGACTACGTTAAGTATTTATATATGTTTATATATACTATATTTAATTATTGGGTGATATGTTAAAAAATGTTAATGTTATATTTATTATCTAGTTTTCGTGCTTTTAGTCATATATACGAAAATAAACTAAGTATTTGAGTTTTTAACAAAAATTGGGCATGACCCGATCATAAATATTAGTTTTCCTTTATAAATCAAGTATTGTAAAAATAACTCAAGTCAATATATTTGTTATGATAAGTTACCCAATTAAATATGTTTTGCATTAGTTTAGTTGGGAAAACAATTAACTCTTTATGACTCAAAATACTAGAAAATTAATAACTCAAAAAGTGAGGAGCACAAGGCTCGAACACTGTATCCCTACCATCCAAGGACAGCGCCCAAACCAAGGGACCAAACAACCTTTTGTGTTTTAATATAGCAATTGTTGGTATGTATACTAGTTGACTTAGTAGTTCTCTTTTTTATAAATCTTTCACAGTGTACATGCATGTGCTACCCTTTTCAATTTGTGCATGGGAATGGTTCATGTTTGTACGCATGAAGGCTTAGTCCAAGGTAAAAAAAATGAAGTTCATAAATATCGAAAACAAGCTTTAGCCAAGCCAAATGAAGACCTTTCCATGACGAGCCAATACTTAAGCATACTTTAGATCCATGTTTTCTTAGTCGCTTTTAGTTCGAAAACTCAAAATATTCTCAAGTCATAAGGTGTCGAATAAGCAAGTAAAGAAGCACTAGCTTATATTTTTTCGAGATGCTTACAAGTAATAACAAGTTCAAGATTTCCACACAAGCTTTAAATGTAAACCTTAGTTATCTTTAAATAAATCGTGTATATGCAATGTCGAGCAAGAAAAGTTCTTAAAGAGCTCATTTTCTAGTTAAACATCAAGCATAATTATGTTTGTAATCATAAGACACTCAATGAAAATGTAAGCTAAACGAGACCAAGAATCCTTACAATGGAGAAGTGAATGTGTCGACCAAGGTGAAACAAGAACCCAAGATTTTATAACCCAACTCCAAGTGCTTGCTTGCTTACCTTCCAATACTTTTTACCCAAGATCTTCCAAATACCTAAGTTGTTTACCCAGAATATGAAAAGGAATGCCAAGTTGTTTATGTTCGATTTTTTGGAGCAAGCATGGAATCTTGTTCAACTTAACAAATTGTTTCTTGAATAGTAGTATTAGTAATAAGTGGGACTTCTTAATATTCATTTTACTAACCAATGATGCTTTTTCTATGAATAGAATCATAGTGTGTGTGTGTGTGGTATATATCAAACACAAAAGGGAGGAAGACTTTTGGCTCCAAGGTCTTGTGGGTAATAGAATGCCTTGTTCTTTAATCCCTTTTACCCAAATAACTCAATGTAAAGAAGTCTTGGATACCATGATCTATGTTAGCATGTGACTTGGTGGAATAAGCAAAATAGAAAAAGGTGTTTGTGGTGCTCGAGCTAGGCAGAAAAGAAAAGAACAAGTGAGAATCTTAGGCTAGATTTGAAGATGCTCAAAGATCTAGTAGATATTAGGTTACTTGCTATTTTATTTTCCAATGTCCATGTAATGAGAAGCAAAGCTTCTTTTGTTTCTTCCTATATTTTGCATGTGATCACATATTTGCTTGTATGGGCGGCAAAACAAGATTTTTAGGAGAAGAACTTGTTTCAATTTTTATTGTGTAGTACGTGTCCCGTTGAGCTTAAGTGTGTGTCGTGGTGTCCCGGTTTGACGTTTTGACAACATGTGTAATATATAATTTAGAGTACGTTTTTATAAAGGTAAGAAAAATAAATAAATAAAAATATTAATTCTAATTTATAAAAATGTTTATTCGACTTTAGCCATAACTAATTGAGTGTCGGTACGCGTGCGGCTCGTTAAGACAAGAAAATTTCTTGTGAGACTGATTTAGCTATCAGTAAATATCGGCATGATTAAATAAGACTACTCGGAGTTGCGTAAATTTTTATGCAATAAAATGAAGCGTACATGCTAAAATGCTCAACTTGGCTCAAATAAATTTTGATGAATAATCTAGTTTATTAATATGAAAGTTGATGATAGTGAAATTTTTTATTTCTTTGTTATTTTAGCCTTGTTTTAAAAAATAATAATAAATTGACTTCTTTTAGTCCTCGAAAGTAAGGCTCACCCATTGTAAACAAAGCTGTGTGAGAGGTATAAAGGCGGTCTCCCGATTCCCTAAAGAAGTTGGGTTTTAATATGCTTCACGACACCTTCTCCGCTTCTTCGTGCGTTTCAATGGAGCTACCGAGAACTCGTGAGAAAAAAATAAGCCATGTTTGGTTTTAAAAATAAAATAAAATAAAATAAAAATAAAAAAATCGTTACTACATTATTTTTCAAAAATTTCTCGTAGTAATAATAATAGCAATATTTTTATAGTCGTTAGGTTATTTTTCTTTTGTGTGATTAACTTAAGTGTGGGGGAAATATTATTGTGAAAAGCGAAACTAGTTTTAAATTCCAAAACTTCTGGGTCAATTTTTAAAGTTTTGTGAACTTGTTTGCCCTTGTGATCTAGTTGTTTTCACGCTTATAGGATAATATATTGGAATAACTGGATCAACCCACTGGTGAAATTAGTAATTTTTTAAAAACTTGAGATGTGTCCCGATTAATATTGCAAACCATTCTGGGATCGATGACATTTGCTAGCACATTTTATAGCCCTTCCACTAAATTGTGAGGATTTGAGCCTATTCCATATATATCATACATCTTTTATGCTTGGATCTTTTGCTATGAGTGTGCCGGTGATTTTATTTATTCTAGAACTTGTACTTGCAAATCATTACCAGACCGCAGTAAGATCACATTCGTGTGATATAAGTGTATATGCGTGATAAAGAGGCACCCTTAGAAATAAAACCAAATGGCCTTCCGTTTACATCTAATGATATATTAGCTAACCACATTGGTTAGTTAACCACCCTTATATGGACCCATTTGTTAGCGCTCATCTTTAGCGCTAGATACCCTTAGTTACACCCTTTGAGCCATTCTTTTCTTTTTGATAAATCCAGAAAATACAAAAATATTTTACACTTTAAACCTTAGCCTAACCCCTTGTCAATGTCTAAACGGTTGGTTACTAGTTGGTTGGTATGATTGGATTGTTTTTTATGATTATGAGTTAGCCGCACTTTGCCATTCGTGGGTGCCATTCAGACAAAGATGAAGATTGATCACCTTTATAGTTTGTATTTTTGTGGTGATGCTTATACGAAGTGCGTGGGAGATGTGATGTATGAAAAAAAAAGTCATCGGAAAAAAAATGAAAGAAAAAAAATATATGTGATGACAAGGATGAAGTATGTTTGAGATATCGATGAGCCAATGTGCTAAGAAGTGATATATATATTTGGTGATAAATATGTGAAGAAGAAAAGATTGTAACTATAATCATTTTCGGGTTCGCGGATTGTTTGGCAACCTAGCAACATGGGTATTATACTTGACTTTATTTTTCTTTTTAAACCAATTTCATAAATATTCCCATGCCTTATCCCTTCCCATTTGGCTTTGTGAAAATATGAAGTGCGTGAATATTTTTAGTGACCATCCGGTTCTTGAAGGATCGAATGACGCACCAGCGATCTAGTGCATATTTTTGTTGACCATCCGTTATGCGAATAACGCACCAGCGATTCGAGGTATACTCTAGTGACCATCCGTTGTTTGACTTAATCAAGAATTCGCACCAGCGATCTATTATATTCTTGTATGTAATGTTTGAACATAAGCCCGATAAATCCTTTTAGCCTAAAACCCGAATAAAATCCCTCTTTAGATGTTTACACTTGGTGCTTACGACACGTCGGTGGAGTTTTGTTTCTTGTACAGGCCTATGGTAATATTTAGATCATGACTGAGCAATATGAGTGTACTGTTCCTTAATACTATCTAGCACTAAATAAATTGAGTGTTGAGTGAATTATACTTAATTCCTTTTCATGAGGTGCTTAGCCATGTTATCAAGCGAGAGAATCCATAGGGTATTGTCTAACATCTCAGTTTTTTACCTCTTAAAGCTTAAAACGATGAATCTTATCTTGTACTTGTACTTGGTAGATTTGCATCATATTTTATTAATCATATTTCATGCACCATGTAGGTTTAATTTTTCTCAATTTCTAGATTTGCTTGAGGGAAAGCAAACACTTAAGTGTGGGAGAGTTTGCGCTCATTTTTCGCTTGTTTTTATATATATTAATAAAAACAAAAAAAAAACAAACCAAAAATATTCAAATTTTTAATTTTTTTTTTCTTTTCGTTTTGTCATTTAGGTATGTATTTCAAATTTTCTTTTCTTAGATTTGCTTGAGGGCAAGCAAAATTTAAGTGTGGGGGAATTTGATAACGCTCAAATTGTACATGTTTTTAGTAGCGTTATCCGTGCTTTTATGTGTGTTATTTGGTTATAATCATATGCTTTTGATGCTTAATCGTATAAAAGTGTGTTTGCAAGTTCATTTGTAGCCAAGTACAGGAAAGTGGAGAAAAAGACAGAAAAAAAAGTAAAATATGAAGATTTCTCCATGTATGACGAATTCCCGACAAAAGCAAGACTTGTGGAGTATATTCGAGAAGATAAATTCATCAAGTTAGTGGTCCAAAGACTCAAGAATAAAGTTCAAGAAGTAAACCGAGAAAGAAATGAAGAAAAAAAACTAAAACGAAGACATATTGGAAGACTCGTTGTTCCCGACACACCTTCACCATTTTGGCCATAACTTTTGCATACGAACTCCGTTTGACCCCCCGTTCGCGGCCACGGAAAGCTAAGAGAAAGATCTAAAACTTTGGAGCTTTTAAATTTCTGCCAAAAGGCTCCAACCGTTCGGTCGGGCCCCGCAACCGAAACGGTTGGAGAGTAGTTAAGAAGACCAACCGAAACGGTTGGAGCCCAACCGATTTGGTTGGGAAGCCCTGGACAGCCATTTCTTCATCACTAAGACTTAAAACTTGTTCCAAACGATTATTGGTTCTTCCTACATGTATTCTAGTCCCTTCCAAGCTCCTTGGTGACAAAGAAATGCATTTATAACTCCAAGGGCTTGAGAGTAGTATAAATAGACCTCATTTGTGTATGTTTTCATCATCCCTTCTCCATCCTTCTCATCCCTTTCACCCACTACTCCATCTCTAGGTGTGAAATTCGAGCCTCCACCCTTAAGGACGAATTTCCACCTATTATAACATCCCTCTCTCAACTTACCTTCCCCAAAGGTGTGAAATTCAAGCCTCCACCCTTAAGGACAAATTTCCACCAACTATCCTATCCCAACTTATGTGTAATTCTTGCATCCACCCTTAAGGATGAATTTCCACCAAATTTATCTCTCCCAAAAGACCACAAACCTCTGCCATTTCTAGAAGTATGCTTGGTTAGAAGTTGTAGTTGATTGGAGGCTTGAAGGAGTGCTATAATCCTTCACCCTTGCCTAATGTAATCTTACTTTGGGTAAATCCTTGTTAATTTTATGATGTTGAATGCTATTGTTCATGTTTGGTTCTTTGATTGTGTTAATTATGTGATTGTTATGAATGTTGTCTTGATACTTGTTTATTTCATATGAGAACTTGTGATAAAAGGATATTTGGATAATTGTAGTGTTTGTTTGGAATATGTTGATAACATCATATTTGGTTAAATTGGAACTTGTTCTTGTTTATTGTTTTGGTTGATCATTGTTGAGTTCAATGGACGAAAGTATTCTTAACAATAGTTAGTTCCAATTCATTAGTCGACGAATGATTTTGGTCTTGTACTTTGTGACGATTGTGCAAGAGAATTAATAAACATAACAAGTAAATGTTTAATTTGGATTAAGGCCGAAAGGAATCTTTTGAATATGTGTTCTCATTATCTTTCAAGTAAATGGAACTTCACGGATTAATAACATCAAAGTATAAGGGCCGAAAGGATTATTTCTTTGTTGTTTAGGCGTATGGCTCATGACATGACCATTTGATTGAGGCTTATGCATATTTGATTTATAAAACACTAGACTACTATTATTGGTTCAAGAGGTCGAAAGGTTGCCTTTAATAATATATATTTTCCAAACTAAACATCCTAATATCCTTGTGATCATGTGTCTAAACATGTATGTTCTTTGTGTGCTTGCTCATATTGCTTTTCTTAGTGGTTTGATCCGTGACAATCATAACCACGACCTTGTTACTTGCTTAAACAAACAAACGACACTTGTAGTGCAACCAAGTCTCTTGGGACGACCTTGATTTACCAAAACCTATACTACAACTCGACTAGGGTATACGTGCCCGAATGTGTTCCTAGTTAACCGGTAATTCTTGATTATAAATTTAAGACCCCGATGGAACCCATTCGGAATCCCCGATACTGAAAAGCGGGTATGGAGGTGGGGCTGGTAATACCCTCGGGTCCCCGAACCCATCCCCGAACCCGTCCCCGAATATCTTTTTTATATGAATACAAATTATATGTGTATATGCTATTTGAAATCTTGTCAATTACTAGTTAATATCGTCTTTTAAAATAGTCTTCTTTAATTTTAAAAACAAGGTTGTTGTTGATCTTAGTCTACTGGGGTAACTATATTTAATTCAAATACTCCAACGTTCCACAATATAGGATGATTTTGTAGTCATACTTTGGTTTTCGTACATACGATAAGTCGTACTCTCTATTATATTTTGTGTCGAATGTTTGAATTTACTCAAATGAATGAATTTTGTTTGATGTTAGTATGGTTGCACCATTTGAAATATATTATATATGTCAATAGTGTAACGGGGAAAAAAATCCCCGATTCCCCAATGGGTATCCCCATTCCCCATCGGGGACGGGGATGGGGACTTAATTGTGACCCCCGACGGGGATGGGGATGAGGATGGTAATAGCTATTGAACTTCGGGGATGGGGATGGTATCAACCATTCCCCGCAAACCCGGCCCCGTTGCCATCTCTATAGATTATGATGTTTTTCTATAAAAAGATAAATGTTGATATGATAATGTACTATGGAACAATGCATACAAATGTTGTTTGAGTTAAAATTTTCATTTTTGAATCTCGTTTTCCATCGTTGGTTATCACATTCACGTTTGTGGAAAACTAGAAGGGGGGTTGAATAGTTTACCGATTAAAAACTTTGTTTTGAAACTTATTGAAAGATCAATTGATATTGATCTTAGATATGTTAGTGAATGATAATCAATAAGCAAACAATGTATAAAGAGTAGATAAGGAAAGAAACAATCAAACCACGACAAGTTGTTTATAGTGGTTCGGTCCACAAGGACTCTTTTTCCTTGCCCTACTCCACTCTCGAGTCTCACACTCGAGTTTAACTCACTAGTCAACAAGTCCTTTCACCGCGGAGAAACCTTTATACTTCGCACACACTATTTCCGACACTAAGCTAGATGTCGAGTTCTTTTCAAGGTACAACCACTCCCACACACAATGTATATTAAGGACTAAAATACTAGCCACTCACACTCAAAAGATTATGATGGTTTGTTACAACAATGATGTATGGATCAACACAAGATCATACAACAATAAACAAACAAGACTTCCAACAACTTGTTGAAGCTTGAATATGCCTTGATCTTCTTTGCTACAAAAGAGATCACTAATATGATATGAAACTGAGTTAGAAATGTTAGAAAGAAGGAATGTATGTGAATATGATAGAAAGGGATGAAAAACAACTTGGTTTGGCTTTGCTATTTATAGCCAAATTACTCAGCAGGCACCACGGACCCCAAAAGGGTTCCGTCCATATTAATATTTGGTGCCAGGTCCGACAAAGAAGATCACCAAAATCTTACCAAAGTCAACCATATCTATCCAAGATTGTGTAAGATATGTGAGTCTAAATCTACATAAAGTATCTGGTGAAATCTTCTAAAGATTTCAATGATGCACTACATGATGTCATGTGTTTGTTTTTCTATTTTTAGAAATATGTTAAAATACATATGTAATGTTTTGTTTTCAGTGTCGACGGCCCAGGGCATCCAACGGATAGGGGGCGTCATTTTTATGACGCTGTGAATATATTATATTTGATGCTCTCATGTTGTTTTACGTGTTTTTCTTCTCGTTCATGGAAGAAAATGAGATGGAGAAGATGAGTTTAAGAGAGAGAAACAAGCATTTATTAGTTTTGAGAAAACTACTGTAATATAGCATTTTGCTAAAAGAAAATGTATGTAAAAAAATTGGTCAATTGCAAATTTCAAGATTAGTCGTCGGGTACCTTTTATATTGATTTTATATTTATATTTTGATGGGATTCAATGTTCAAAATGTTGTTTCATCATTTGTTTTTGCAGCTTATATTTTTAGTTTTAGTTTTGGTAACTTACTAAAATATGGTTTCACTAGGGGAGTATGGATATAGTGAGAAAAATTATTTAAATGAAAAGAATGTGAAAGAATTGTAGCCACATATTTTAAATAAAGAAAAAGAAATAATAAAGAGATGCATCAATTTTTATGGATGCATTTAATATTTATGGTTGTGGTTTATTCTCATTCTTCTCATCTTAATTATATTTCTCATTTGATCTTACCTCTTCACTAGGGTTGTATTTTAAAAATGCAAAGTAGTTACTAGAGTATATATTTGGTTGCGCCGTTGTGAGTAGTTATATACAAGAATAGTTGATTTATTATTAAAGTACAATCATTCAATATATGTATTACTTCTCTCATATTAAGTGTCCATATTTTATATGCACAAAGTTTTTAAGAAATTTCACTAAATATACTCTTCATCAATCAAATATCATTTTCACCCACTAAAGTTTCATCTCATTGGTTGAAATATATTATGGACACTTAATTTGGAACAACTCAAGATTCTATTGTGGACACTTAATATGGGACGGAGGAAGTAATGTTTTATACTTAGGTGTAAAGGCTACGTTTAACATTTTCGCTTAAAATATAAATCTCGTAACTTATAAGGAGTAACTCAATACATTTATTTAACCACAAAATTAGTTAGATTTTTAGGCATTCTAATCATTTTCTTTTAGTTTTTACATTTCTTTCTTTTTAATTTCATTTCCTTTATTATATTCAACTTTAATTTTATAACTGCAATACTTGGACGAATCATTTTTTAGATTATGCCCAAGTAAGAATTGATAAAATACAACAAAATGTCCAAAGACAATAATTCATACCATAGAGTAAATTTAGTTGTTGCCCAAGTTTTATTAAGTTGACATATTTTTATAGAAGGCTAAATCATCACAAAATAATGTGTGTTTGTTTACAGAACTTTGTTGTCATTTTCGATCGTCTCATATAGGGCATAAAAAACCGTCTCGCCCAAGGCAGCAAAAATCTCAGGACCGGCCCTGTTTGTTTTAAGAAACCAAAACATTCTTTAACTAAAAATACTAACATACATTATGGTTTAGAGTCATATCAAAATATGATTAATCAAAATGTAAATGCTTGAGTGATGAAGATATTATTTGAAAAGCTTGTTTTAATATCTATTAAACTTGACAAACTTTAAGATTTATAAAAATTAAATTTACTTTTGTCGTTAACAAAACTATGGTAAAGATCATAAAATATAAATAACGTTTAATGACGATATTTGTATTAACAACGTTGTGTTGTCCAATCGTCAATCTTCAAAACTCAATCGAACACCGTTCCAATATTCTCAACTCCGCACAACCATTATTAGGCATGCATGTTAGTTATAGCATATTCATGTAAGGGTACATGATCACACAGACGATGGCTATGCGGATGGCATATCAAAGAGTTTGTATATCAGTGGTTGTGGGTTCAAGTTATGCTTAACACGTGTGAGATCGTTTGTGATGTCATTATTGTGATATAATTAGTTGTCATTAAAAAAATTAATAAAAGATTAGATAAAATGCGGAAATTAAAGCATAATCATAAAACAAAAGAAAAGACAAAAAAGAAAAAGCAAATTACGAAAATGAACCATATACATACTCATATTACCGAAGTAAACTTTTTTTCCTATACTTTACCAAAATGACTAAAACATGTCATTTTCGTACATGTCACAATCTTGTGACATTGCTCCACAACACTTTTATAAACGTCACAATCATTCATAGCATAGTTGGTATTAATTTTGGCTGACACATGAAAACACTATTACCACACCTACCAACATTACTCTCAAATCAAATCCTTTTAAAACTAAAAACACTTCTTCCACACTTAAAAAATTACTTTATCCAGATAAAAGCAACCATTCTAATATTCTACATTTTCTTCCTCAGTACTCTTTAATCTTGTCCATGTCCGACGATGAAGTTTCTTATTTTATTTATGTTTTTTCTTTTCCTTCTCGTTTTAGTCCAGATCTAATGTGGTTCCTCAACAATTTCTAAGGTAGGTCCCAAGAAAATTCATATATCGTTTCTAAACGAATGTGTCATCCAAGGTAGTTCTCGGGAACCACCTTACTAGCCTTGGGTCCGCCTCTGCACAGAGATATGTTCCTTCACGGGCAGTAGTTCTTTCATATGATGATAGCACAACATACATCATCCTGTTTTAGACCAGCATAAAGTACATCAACTAACCTCGCCTCGGCCACGCCTAGCTCACTTTCCTCGCCTTAACTCCACACACGCCCGCCCAGATACACGCCAGCCCTCCTAGCTCACCTTTCCTCGCCTAAGTCCACGCCTGGGCCGCCCCGCCCGCCTGGGCCCTCGCCTCGCGCCACGCCTGTGCCAAATTAAACATATTCTTGGCGAGTCTCTCGCCTGTGCCCACGCCAAGAATTCCTTATACACGTGTACGGTTTAAAAAGTATTATGGTACGAATCTAACGTTTAATATTAAAAAGTTCATTTTAGATAAATGTATACGCGAGGTTTATATATGTAAAGTAACAGTAGAAAAAGTTCGTTTAAGAAATTTTCTCAAAAAGAAACACATGATCTGATAGCCGATCAATGATTGGTTCTGTTTTATCCATCAACTTCACAAGCAAAAGATCATCCCCACTTGACAAAACATCACCAAACGCCATATCCCTCTCACCCGCACGAACTCCATCCATTGCAGTTTTCCAAACCGCTAAACCTGGGTCTCGATTCTTCACTAGATTCTCAGTTCCCGCCACTTCGGGTGCAGCACTTCTAATGGCCTCCAGTGTAGCTTCACTTTTTGATGCTTTCCAAACACTTCTTGCTGATGGACCCTCCCCAAACCTTACAGACCCAAGTACCCAACCCCCCTTTTCTTAATCCTATTTGTTTGTTTCGAGTATGTGTTTGGTGGTTCCAAGATGAACCCCTACTTTTGTAGTAAGAAAATCCGTTGTATTTGCTTAATGATCTTCCGGAAGATTTTTCAAAGGCATTCAAATAACAGCTAGTTTTTAGATTGTTCATTGATAGTGATAAATAGCAGCCATGTCTTCGACGACTCTTTCTAGACCCCACACTCGGTTCTCCAAATTTTGCCATACCATCACGAAATCCACCCTCAAAATCCTGTAAATGTTAATAAATTAGTTAACCGGTATCATTTTTGAGGCACCAACAATGTTGGAACAATGGGAGGATGGACTTGTGTTTAAAAATAAAAAGTTTAACGGAAATTGATAAGGTGATCAAGACTAGGGTACTTTGGTCGTCTAACTTTTTACTTCCAAAATTCAGATTTATATTACAGTACGGAGTAATAAGTTACGCATAAAGTATCAAAAAATTCGACCAAAAAAGTGTATGTGAGCCAATTTGAGCCAATCTGCCCATGTTCATGATATGTGGCTGTTGTCTCTCCAACTGTAGTAACTGCCTCTGAATTCCTAGCCTGCCAGCTTCCATTATTATCAACTTCTCATCTTCTAGAAAACCGACCACCACCTCCCTGTTCCAAACCACGGTCCTGCAAGTTGATCTCTCCATTATTTATAAACATTAGAAGCATATCCAAACACTATTTTCTACACGCAGCTATTTATTACTACCAAATATCACATAATCACATTCGAATAACATTGTTTATAGGGTTAATGGTCCAAAAAATACATGAACTTGCCACATTTTACTATTGTGACAATAAACTTTTAAGTTTTCTATTAAAACCAAAAACTTTCTTAATTACCCTTATTCTAACCAAATTTGACACGTGGCACACTTAATCTTTTTATTACCCGATTAATTCATCTCTTCTCGTTTTAGCATTGTGGGGGGCCTTTTTTGCCAAGATTAGAAACTATTAGTGCACTTGGCAAAAAAGTACCAAATCCATATTATAACCAACCAACATAATACTAGTTTTAAAGATAGTAACAGACGGATTGTGGCAAACTTGTATCAACTGACCAACTTGTATCAGTTTGGTCTTGAGAAAGTGGATCCCAGACTGCTTCAAATGATGTCGACACTGAATTGCGTGAACTACGACTGAGCTTACTGGTAGAGATGGAGAAAAGGAAGGAAGCAGAAGAAGAAAAATCACAAGTGGAGGAGGATAAGCGAACAGTTATCACTTGTTGGGCTGAATCTTCCAGAAGATCCTACTTTGTTGAAGAACCAAATTCCAGATGATATTGGAGAAGAATTATCCCGTTAAGTTAACCATATCTGTTATGTATCCAATTATATCGGTAGGGAAGAAGCTATGGGCGAGCTTGAGCCAGAGATGAAAGCGCAGTTAGAGTCTAAGAACTTCGAAATTGCTAGATTATTGGACACATTCACAGTATTACTATGAAATCATTAATCATGAGATGTCTCGGAGGAATCAAGAAACAATCGGCAAGTCTTGGAAAAATTGTTATCTTTTCTTCATTCGACTTGAATCCTCTTAATTTGTCATTGTATTATGTGTAGAAACAACGCAACGAGCTAGGAAAATAAGGAAGACAAGACAAAGGTGGAATTGGGGTTCAATTCTTGCTGCAGTTACAGGTGGAAGTGCTGCATTAGTTTGGTCTTACATTTTAGCAAATGGGATTACTGATTTGGGGGGAAAACGGAAACGTTTTATTTAGTTTTAGTAGTTTTGAATCTTGGCAAAAAAGGTCCCCCACAATGCTAAAACGAGAAGATATCAATTAATCGGGTAATAAAAGGATTAAGTGTGCCACGTGTCAATTTTGGTTAGAATAAGGGTAATTAAGAAAGTTTTTGTTTTAATAGGAAAATTAAGTTTATTGTCACAATAAGAAACGTAAGCAGTTCGATTTTTTGACCATTAACCCTTGCTTATAAAGCTATAGACAGATTAAAAAACAATAGATCTAAATTTGTAACAAGCTGACCAGTATTAGTTTTTTCAGCATGTGCATTCTCATTGGTGCTTAAACTACCAACCTTGAGATAATTTTGTTCTTGTGTTCTATTACCATCAGATGAGCGTGAATCATTAGTGACGAGATTAACACTGGGAGCAGATTATTGTTGACCACTTTGACTACTATCATCATTGTAGGAAGCGGTTGCTTCATTTTCTGAACCGTAACAGATTGTTGTCTCACATCAAAAAGATGTGGTCTATTTGTATCACGCCCAAATTCATTTTCCGTACTTTATCAGTAAGCACGGTCCTGCCATCTATAACCCTAATTAATAATCATAAGTTGGAATGATAGGCTGAGTTTTCCGTCAATTTGAACTCCGGATTCAAGTTTTCTAGTCTGCTAGTTTCACTTTTTTTTTTGGTGTGCCATTACTACCATGGATCAAGTTGATGAATGCAGCTCTTAATTTGCAGACTTATGTAACCACAACGGTCTCTTATAGGGACGAAAAATGGGTAAGCCCAGTAATAAGTGGCGCTTGTAATAGTCAGTGACTTCCACGCCCTACTCAAATGTATTATATTCCAAAAAAATCTTTCGCCACTAGTTACTATATATCCCAAGATAGCTATTTTAGAAACTTACTTATTTATTAGTTAACAATTATATAAGTGATAGGAAATCTATAAAATAACAACTGGTGAATTAGTATTTAAGCAAGCGTTTTAAACGTTGGAGTCATTTGACTTCATTAGAGTTAAATAGTTTGTTTGAATAAATATTGTTAACAAAATGTTAATCTTTGGAAAATATAAACTATACAGGGGACATATTCTATCTTTTTTGTATTCTTGCAGTTGATAGGGCATCCAATGATGAAATCAAGAACTTCATTCTAAGTTATTCTGCTCAAAAGGCATAATTTTGATCTTGTACACCCAAAGTTGTTGTTTATGTTTTTTGTCGGATACGATCTAAAATGCTGTAGTTACGCAGATGATTGATGTGTATTGTATTTATTTTTATTTTTTTCCATTATAGTTTCGATTGTTATTGTTTTAGCTTTGAGTTATATGGCCAGAGCAGAACTGAATATGTAATCGCTTATATCATCTATTTGATGTTGGTTTAGTGGCCTCCGAAGTAATGATGGAGGGCAACTAGATACTTTTGAGCAAGCGCGACTCGACTATATGATACAAGTAATCGTATGTTGGTCCCTAACGTGTATATGAGTGAGTCGATAATGAAAATGCAAACTATAATAAGAACTTTGAATAACTAAATCGTCTAACTATTGAAATGATTCATTACATCGAGTATATATACTAATCGAATGGGTATGTTTCCAAACGACACAACGGTTCAAATGGTAACCGTTTATAACTGTTTTGTAACCGCTTTTGGCGGTTAATTAACTACCTATCCATAACCGTTTTATGGTTATGTAACCGCTATTCGGTTAAAGAGTTTGTAACGAGCAACTTTGGTCCTTCGAGTTTGAAGCAATGGCGAGATTATAGTTTACAATCTCCTCCTTAATCTTGATCGTTGCTTCGTCCTAAGTCTTGAACTCCGAGCATTTGTCGCATAGTCACGAACTTGAGTCTTGGTAAAGCTTTTGTTAAGATATCTGCTCTTTGTAGTTCTCCACTTACGTGTTCCACTTTGATATGACCATTCTCTATGCATTCACGAATGAAATGATAGCGAATGTCTATATGCTTGCTCCTTCCATGAAAAACTGGGTTCTTTACAAGTGCTATAGGTGATACGTTGTCAACTCTAAGCGTTATCTTCTTTTCTTCTAATCCGGTTAATTCATTTGAGTAATCGTTTTAGCCATAAGGCTTGACATCTTCTTTGCAGAGGCGTCATGAATTCGATTCACATGATGAGAGTGCTATCGCTCGGTTTTCTTCGAGTACACCTGTAATGGGTGACTCTCCAAAGTAAAATACTATTCCAAGAGTTCCTTTTCCTTGATCCGTATTGATTCCATAACTCATCGTCATTGTATCATGTAATCTTGCGACCTCCTTCTTTCTTGTATATTATTCCATGGTCTTCGTTCCTTTGATGTATCGGATTACTTGTTTCACCGCCTTGGTGATGATCCTTCGGTCTTGCATAACTGGCGAGTAGTCCGAATCGAGTAACTAAGATCCGGTCTTGTATGTAGTAAATATCCGAGACTTCCAATTAGGCTTGGTAATAAGTTGCGTCAATCGGGTTTCCATCTTCCGCCTGACCAACTTAGAGCGGGATCCATCGTGTCTTCGTATCATTCTTGTCCGTCATGTTTGTCTCTTTTAAGATCTTGTTAATGTATCCTGTTTGCTTGATCGTAATCTCTTCTCTCCGTCTGTAACTTCTATCCCAAGGTAATATGCTAGCAACCCTAAGTCGCTCATTTCGAATTTTTCTTCCATCCGGGACTTGAACAAGTCTATTTCCTTCTTTGAGGTGCCCGTGATTATCAAATCATCTACATACACTCCAACGATAAGTGTAGAGGTCTTGCTTCTCTTGTGTAGACCGCTTGTTCGAGATTACATTTCTTAAAGTCTAAGGACTTCAAGGTTTGGTCAAGCTTCACGTTCCAAGCTCTAGGTGCTTGTCTTAAGCCATACAAAGCTTTAGTTAGCTTGTAGACTTTTCCTAGGTTTCCTTGTTGAATGAAACCTTCGGGTTGTGTAACATAGACTTCTTCCTTCGCCTCCATGTAAAATGTTGATTTTACATCTAAGTGGTGTACTTGCCATCCATGATATGCTGCTAGTGCTAATATCAATCGAACTGTCTCTATCCTAACAACTGGTGCAAACGCCTCATCGAAGTCTATTTCTTGTTCTTGTACATAACCTTTTGCTACTAGTCTTGCTTTATACTTTATGATCCTTTCTTGTGCATCTCTCTTGGTTTTATAAACCCACTTGAGTCCTATTCCCTTCTGATTATCGGGCAATGTGGTGAGGGTCCATGTGTTGTTTTTGTTAATTGAATCTAATTCAATTTCCATGGCCTCAATCCACTTCTCATCTTTTGATGCTTCCTTATAATTACGGGGTTCTTCTTCTATGAAGAATAAGCTTGGTGCTTCTACTTCACGTGCGGTTTGGTAGATTTCGTAATATCCTTTAAACCTTGTATAGGTCTATGATCAAATCTAGGATCCGAGCTTTCTAATGAACTTATAGTAGCTCCTCCTTCATCTTACGAGTTAGGGTTGTAAGTGTATGATGGTGGTGTGATTGGTGAGGTGGATGCGGTATAGGTTCTTGTTCTTGATACGTGTTATCAGTGTTTTCTATGTTGACTGGTGTAGGATTATCATAGTCAACGCCATCTATTACAAAGCTAGTCCAAAACGTATCTTATGTGCTTGTATCCTCTTCATTGCTATTCCAATCCCACGGTTTCGTTTCCATAAACTTCACATCCCTACTAACATGTTTCTTCTTTCCTACTGGATCATATAGGCTACATGCTTTTGATCCTTCTTCAACTCCTAAGTAAATCATTGGAATGCTTCTATCATCCAGCTTCTTCAAGTGAGGTATCGTTATCTTAGCATAAGTGTGCATCCGAATATTCTTAGGTATTCTAGGTTTGGTTTTACACAGTAGAGGCTTCATATGGTGTTTTATCTTCCGGAGGCTTTCGAGGTACCCTATTGAGTATGTAAAGGCGTGCCTTCATCGCTTCGCCCAAAAGTTAAGGGAACTTCATCGCTTTCATCATACTCCTAGTAGTTGATAACACCGTCCTATTTCTCCTCTACTACACCATTCTCTTTGCGGTGAGTATGGTGTCATCAATTGCCTTTCTATTCCATTCTCCTTACAAAGACTTGGTGAATTCATGTGATGTAAATTCACCTCCTCATCCGTTCTTAGCATCTTTATTTTCAACTTCAACTTTGATTCAATCTGCTGTCTAAATTCCTTGAATGTGCCGAATGCTTGATCTTTCGAGTTTAGAAAGTAAGCCCACATGAAACGTGTGCAGTCATCTACTAATAAGAAGACGAGCTTCTTTCCAGAGTGTGTTGTTGGACTTATTGGACCACAAAGATCTCCATATACTAAGTCCAACGGGTTCTTTGACCGATGATAATGCTACACGCGTCGTCGGGTCAAAGGAACTTCCTTTTCTTGAGCAAGTTTTATAACACCTAGGCGTTGAACCTAATCGTTGTAGTGTAGTATTAGGTAAGCCACGGGTATTGATATCGTTCTCTGGGAATAGGAATGCTAGTAAGAAGTTACTACGCTAAGGTTGGGGTTGAGGAAGATTATTTTTTTTTTTTTTTTATGTTTTTAGGAAATGGAAAGGTACGAATCTCGGGTTTGAGTTTGGGGTTTTGGTATTTCACCGATTACTTCTACTTATCTAATTATCTAAACTAATGGGTAGTCTATGTCTAATTATTGTGTGTTCATATGATAGTTTAAAGATGTGTTTACTTAGGTTTTATTACTCCTTAATTATCTCTTATTGGTGGTTGAATTATCACGTCCTTATTCTTAATTAGTTGTGTGTCTAAATTCGTAGGGTATGCGTTTATCCCAACTCTTTGAACTTACCAAAGGGTCTCGCCTACAAAACCCACTAGGATTATAAACTCTAACTCTAAGGCCCTCTTTGGATGGTTTAGCCTACAACCCTCTAAGTGCTATAGCCTAAGGGTCACAAAGATTAATCAAGCATTAATTACACAACGAATGACCTATCGCATTACTAGATCATTAACAATTAAGATAAGAGACAACCAATCAATATTTAATAATTAAGTTTCATATTCCTAAGCAAACACACAAGTAAATTAGCTTGACATGGAGAACATGCAAGCATACACACAAATAATCAAAGACATAATTGAATTAATGAAGTAAAGCACTTATCTTGATGTAAGTTGTGGTTTGGAACCCTAAAATACTATACAAGACGACCTTGGTTCGGTTTAGGTTTTACTCCAAAAGACTACTACCTAATCTTGAAAAATTGGATTCTATATATAAGATTACATGTACGACGGCGTCACCTTATGTTTTGTGACCGGTCGGTCGCCGTCATTAGGGTTTCGTCTTGCCACGTTAGTCTTGCGACGGCGTCACCTTGTGCTCGCGACGTCCTCTTGACCTTCGGCGCCGTGCGGATCAAATCTAGGCGAATGAGTCATGACGGCTCTTCTTTTTAAAGCTTGACACGTCACTGAAAATAGGAAATTTGGCTTCGTCTTGGTCACAAAATGCTCCGACGGCGTCGCGTTTAAGCGATGGCCACCGTCACGTCTTTCAACAACAGTGTCTCGATTCTTGACTTTGGCCATTTTCTTCAGATATCCGCGCTTTTCGTCCAAATAAGTGCCATTACGTTAATTTGCCTTCAAGAGACCTAAAAGTGAAAAGGAACGATATTAAGTAAAACGGATACAAAAGTGATCAAATAAGGGCTTAAACGACCCTCAAAATGTACATTTTAAACCTTATCACCTGAATTTAGCTTGGTTTGGAAATGGTGTTCTGATGTGTTTTCCTAATAAACATGCATCACAGATTTGTCCTGCATGGTTTATTCTAGGTATTTCATCTACTAGACCTTTTCTTGTCATCTTGTCTATTGCATCAAAGTTCAGGTGACCTAATCTAGCATGCCATAACCATGCTTGGTCATCTACGTTTGCTAAGAGACATATAGGTGCTACTATATGTAATCTAATACTGTAAAATCGATTCTTAGATCATTCTACTTTCATCAACAACTTCTTGTTCTTATCATACAAAGTCAGTAAATTTCCATCCATGATGATCTTGCAACCTATTTCTGTAAGTTGTCCTAGACTAAGTATGTTGCTTTTGAGGTTTGGAATGTAGTAAACGTCCGAAATCATCTTCTGTTGTAAGTTTCTACATCCTAATAGTATTGAACCTCTACCCTTTATCTCCACATACGATCCATCTCCAAAGCGAACGCGTCCAAAGGATGTTTTCGCCAATATCCTTAAAATGGCCTTTGGTGCCCGCTCATATGGTTACTTGCACCATTATCTAAATACCATATGCTAGCATCTGTTGTAGCATATTTTCGGGGTGTACGTGTTCTTCATTCAACAAGATTTCTTCGCCGTGTGTTGCCATTAATAATGATAGTTCATCGCCTTCTAAGATAAGGTTTGATTGTTCTGAATTGTTGGTGGACTTCTACAATTTCTCTTGAAATGTCTGGTTTTCCATAATTGAAACATTTCAAGTTCTTTTATCCCACTCACCTTTATTCTTATTGTGAGTTGAGTTTCCTCCATTCGAGTTGTCTCTATTTCCTTTATTTTGCCAATTTCCTCGTGAATAGTTTGATCTACCTCTATATTTGGTAAATCGTTTCTTATTTCTAGAGTGTTCGCCTTGTGCGAATAATAGGTTATCTTGGCTTTCTACTTGTCCTCCCTTTCGAGTTTTATTCTCTCCTCGAATGCCTTAAGTTTTCCTGCGATCTCATCTAACGAATGTCATCGAGATCATTAAATACATTCTATGGATGCTACTATTTTAATGAACCTATCGGTGTGGAATCTAATAGTTTTCGTACTAAAAGTGATTCATCCAATGCTTTTCCTAATTCTTTAGCCTTCGGCGTAGCTGCTCGCTTTGGTCAGAATGCATCCACCGCTTCATCCTCCTTCATTTGAAGGTCTCAAATCCAATCATCAATGATTGTAACCGTGCTTGTTGCACTTTCTCTTCTCCAACGTGTCTCTTTTTCAATGAATCCCATAATTCCTTTGTCGTTTCGCAACTTGCTACTTGTATGATCACATCTTGATCAATGCTTGATATAGGAAGGCCGTTGTTGCCTTATCCTTTTAACATCTACTTGTGTGTTTTCCTTAGGTTCTATCGCCCCATAAACCTTGTGCTCTAGTATCACCTTAATTTGTATAGTCCAAACCGTAGTTTGTGGTTTTGAGTTTAGGCATTGATACTTGTGTCATAGGGGTTACGGGTTTTGGTGTAGTGTAACTGCTACTCGCATCTTCACCGGGCATTTTGATAGTGCTTATGATCTTCACTTTCTACTTTCTATGGGAATTCTAACTAAGTATGGTATTCTTAATACTACGGGAACAGAAATAGTTATCCGGGAATCTAATAGTACATCAATATATAGTTCTCGGGATTTCCTAGTAATGTAAAATAACGATCTATACTATCTAAAGTATAAAATAGAAATCCAAAGTTTTGAATTTGTGACCTCGTTGTTGTGTTTTAAACACAGTCGTATTCCCACTTGTGTCGGTACTTGAGTTTAATACCAACCACGTTCTTTCTTTCCCACTTTCACTAAACCAATTCGCGTACACCTTTTGATGTTGTCGAATTGCCTTCAATCTACTTGTTCTTCACCACGTTGTCTCTCCTTTTTCTTTTGTGTCGATTTATAATATGTTGCCTTAGAACTCTTGGTCTTGGCTTTCTTCTCGAACACAAGTATCTCCAAAATACCTTTCGGTATTTTAAGAAAAACAAGTCGATTACTTGTTTTCTTCTTTACCAATATGAGTGGTAGTATCCTTCGTTGCGTGTCCGCGTTCCACAACACTTTCCTTTTCTTTCTTTGTTCCACACCGAGTATGCTTCACTAAAATACCTTTCGGTATTTCCAACAAACAAAACACAATTGATCAAGTCGTGTTTCTTGTTAATATCTTTGTGTTGCTTGCGTGTTCTTTCCAAAACAATCCTTGATTGTTTTCTTTTGTAACCGGTATATTTTCTGTCTCCAAGCAACTCCTCTTTTCTCTTCTTGTATATGCCGTATAATATACAAGGTATCCTAACGCGTTTCCTTTTTCTTCTTCTTGTCACGTTACGAATTGTAACAAGGTATCCTTCTTCTTTTTCTTCTTGTTGTCGTGTGTAAAACACCAACAAGGTATCCTTTTCTTTCTCTTCTGCCGCGTACAAAAAAATTTTCAGCAGGTATCCGACACCAACAATGGTTTGATGTCCTCTCGTTTGCAGATTCGACACAAAGATAAATCGAATACTATTTATCTTATGTCCTATTTATCCAAATAACGTCTCTTGGTTTGAAACGTCGCGTATTTCTTTTCCTGAACCAAAAGTTTTTGTTTTCTTCTTTCTGATCCAAAGACCAGCGCTTCTTTTTCTGCTTTTGGTTCCCTTCTTCTTCGTTGAGATTTCTGGTTTTTTGTGTGTCTCGTTAACAAGGATTCTGATGATGTTTGATGATGTAACGAGTGTACAAGTAAGGCTCTTGATGCCAAAGGCTTGATACCAAATGTTGGTCCCTAACGTGTATATGAGTGAGTCGATAATGAAAATGCAAACTATAATAAGAACTTTGAATAACTAAATCGTCTAACTATTGAAATGATTCATTACATCGAGTATATATACTAATCGAATGGGTATGTTTCCAAACGACACAACGGTTCAAATGGTAACCCTTTATAACTGTTTTGTTTTGGCGGTTAATTAACTACCTATCCATAACCGTTTTATGGTTATGTAACCGCTATTCGGTTATAGAGTTTGTAACGAGCAACTTTGGTCCTTCGAGTTTGAAGCAATGGCGAGATTATAGTTTACAATGTATACATACACAAAGGATCAAAATGTAAATAACAGAGTTTGATACAGGTAACCACCTTTACTAGTCAAGTATTGTAATACTCAAGATTATAGAAAATTAACGGATCACAGATGTTGGGGAAATACCTGCGGAAATAAAAAGGGGGACATTGATGAATCTGAATGAAGATTTATCGGCTGTTGAACCAGCTGAGAACTGAGAAGGTTTGATGCCTTACCAAGTTTTATTGCAGTTGGCATCAGCCTGGGATACGAATCTGCAACAAGCCAACAAGTACACAAAATAGTAATTAATTACAATATTACATGATCAGAGATAATTCTTTCGCCACTCATACACAACAACATATATCAACAATAACTAGCTGAAAATGTATTAAACATTATTAACTCATTTGTTGGAAATACAGTGCGGGTAGATACAATCAAACAGCCAGACGATTCACATTCAAACAATGTGAAAACCAAACCGCGAGCGATTACACACTTTATTTTGAGTACCACGCAATATTGGCAAACCTCGACACCTTGAAACGCTGTGCAATTACTCACAAGTTGTAAACGGACCATTGTCTCAGAAGCATGATCCTTCACATTACAAGTTGTTTTAGTTGGACAATTCGGTTCATACGATGGTAGCAGTAACCAATACAAAAACCAAAATAATACTTTGGTTTTTGTTCAAATCAATCCAAAAAACGAAAAAACCAAACCAAGTAGTCCAAACCAAATGATACAATTGGACAATTCAGTTGTATCAAAATAATGAACCAACTTGGTATATTTACCCTGTCCAATATCGGTATGTTCAGCATGGACATTCTCTATGGTGCCTAAACCAACAGTGGAAATACTTTCTTCTTGTGTTCTAATACCATCATCTAAGCGTAAATCACCAGTGTCGAAATCTATAGTGGGAGCGGATTGTTGCTGACCACATTCAGAACTAGCAATCTCATGCATTCGTAAATCCCCATGAACATTCAAATCAGGGAATGTAACAAGGCCAGATGTATCTGTATCCTGCCCAATATCAGTGTGTTCTGCATGCACATTCTCATTGGTTCCTAAACCAACATTGAGATAAATTTCTTCTTGTGCAACATTCCTATCATTTGGGTGTAAATCACTAGTGTCGAGATTTACGGTACGTGGGAGCAAATTGTTGTTGACCACTTTGGCTGCTATCATCATTGTAGGAAGCGGCTGCTTCATTTTCTGAATCGTAACGCACATCTAAAGGCCTGACACTAAAATAATCCACACTATTAGTATATCGACCGAACTCAATACTAGATCTTGGAGTTTCTATATTGACAACACAACATTCCCTCGGATACGAGCCATAATCTTCGTAGTCACTAAGATCTTTCCTTTTTTCTTTTAATAACAATACCAACTGATGTACCAAGTTCAATTCGTCATTTTGACAACCATCACTAGTGGTGATCTTCTTTTCACCAGGCCACTTCCAGTTTTAATCTCAGAGTTTGAGTCTTCCATATTGCTACTCATGTGTAAGATGATTCATGCAATTCTTTGTCTACTCTTATATACGGGGCACTTTAAAGGCGTACGTACCGTACTCTCATAGCCACATACCAAGAAAATCCTTGGCACTAGTTTACTATATATATCCTAAGGCGGCATTTTACGAATCTTTATTATTTAACTTGTTAGACAGCTTTTTGGAGTGATTAGAATATTAATGAATACCGGTTAAAATACTTGTAACGAGTGAGAACATTTCTGAGTAAACGATGCATATTGCAGCAAGACCGGCCAGAATAGAATAATCAAATACTGTATTTTGATAAGTGTTTTAATTACCAAGACTAGATGCAATGGTCAACCTTCACTTTCATTCTCTCACCTTCTACTTCAACATCACATTAATATTCAGCATATTAAACCAACTAAACTCAGTTGGCCACCTGAGTTCCTTCTGAAGCTTGGAATGGAGTTTTACCCGAGTTCGAGTCTTGCAAGTGACAAAAAAAATCCGGATTTTCTTCATAGTGTGAAGCCGTGAGTTCTGAAGGTTTTCCTTCGTAATCTTTCATAGTGGGTTGGGTCCCGGGGTCCGCCTGTTTGGATGTGTTAACTCGGAGGTTGATTTTAAAAGTGTGACGCCGCTTAAAAAAAAAACAACATTCTGCACTCTTCACCTTTCAAAGGTGATGGTCACAAATAGCTCCCCCCACCTTTCAAACACACCCCACAAATAACCCACACACTTACATATTAAAAAATAATAAAAACTTGCACGGGTACCGAGTGGTTACCACTATCATCTTTCGTCCCATTTTTTTCCACCTCACGCGTGACATGAGATGGTTGCAATAAGGTGGTGTGTGAGACGATGCATGCAATGGTGAGAGGTCACACCCATTCCTTGCGGCCCATCTAACTATGAACATTATTTATTTGGGTAATTATATTACGAAAGCTTGGAAGTTTTGAAGAATATGTAATGTAAACTAAATACTTCTTAAAAAGGCATCTACATACCATGGAACAAGTTGGATACCTAGATTGTTTAAATAAGGCTTTAATAAGCATTTAATATTTGAGTTTTACTAGTAGTAGATTTTAATTTAAAGTGTTTATGTGATAGTTGATAAATGCATTGAATTTTAAGGAATTGTTTGTTTTGTGACTTTTGAATTCATGGAATGGTTTCAATCCTATAATTAATTCTTTGGTACAACTAGGAATACAATGAATTTGGACCATCTTTGAAAAGGGACAGTTATCCACACCTCCCAAAGAGGTATTGATGATTAACGACGCGTCGGCAGCATACGGTGTGCGTCGCGGGTTATACTGGTTTGACCAAAACCCCGATGTGACAACATAAGGAGGGTATCTATAACACATCCCCTTTGAAAAAGGGTCATACTATAATAACCCCCCTATGGTGTGACATAAGGGGGGTTGATCAAAACATTCTTTTATCTCCCTTGTTTTCGTGATAACACGCTTTTTGTCGGTTTACATTAGTATTTTGATGCTTTCGCATTTGACTTGTTGAATTTTATATTTTCTGTTCCGTACTTTCAGATTTATATTTTTTTGATATAAACAAAATTAAAAAAAAAATGCAAAATGTGAGGGGTGCCCTTTGTAAATTAAAGGGGGTTTGTATATCTCACCCCTTAAAAAATTGATTTGGGATAAGTTAGCCAGGTTTTGCAATGCTTTCACAATCCATTTACTTAAACTAATAAAAATATATATCACTGGTACTTTCTTTTTAATATTTTATTAATCAATTATTAGAATATATTATTTAATTAATTATAATTATTTGACTAAAATACACGGTTGGTCCATAAACTTGGCAATTCGCTTCAAGTTGGGGCGAACTTGGCATTATCATCGCGGAGGTCCAAAACATGGGCATTATATGCCTAACTCGTCCATTGACCAATAACGCCGATGTCAACGCTTTTTTTTGGTTAGTGGAGGTATTATAGTCCATACATATTTATACCTCACCTGAGTTAATTCTAACTCAAGAACTATTCCACAAACACATAAAGGAGTTATTGTTTGAACAAATTATACCAGTCTACCTGACCACTTAAGTATGACTTTATAAAAGTCAACTGGTAAAGAAAGTATGAGCTCACAGAATTTTACCCAGGATAAACAAACAAATTTATACTTTATCAACTACTTAGCTAGTTGACTTATAACAGTCAACTATATTTAGTGTTTGTGAAACACCCCAAATCTCGATGCAATGAGAAGACTTAATCAAGTTTTCGGGCGTTACTTTGGATTGGTATCGCACACAAGTAAAATAAAAGATAACCATTTAACCATTTAAAACCAATCCCAAATCAAATATTCCAACATTTAATTCAAGATATAAATTTTAGGCCCAAAACATAGTTTAACAAAATAGGTCCCATTGTTTATCGTGAGAAAATGATCATTGAACCACGCCTCCATGCCAAGCCTCCACACATCAAATAATCCAAACATCTCTCAAATACCGAGAAATCATGTTAAAAGGTCACCACTGTTGGTGAGTTCATAGGTTTAAGTTCAATGTAATCATAGTGGACCAATAAGAGTTGATTTGCTATGCAAGACCTAGATAGAATAATACCGTTTGACACGCACAGATCCTACCCGGATCACCAACCATATAATCACTTACTCGGGCCCCTGCGACTCTAGTCCAGCATTGTCGTGGCAACCTCTAGAACAGTTGCCAACCCCGGGATAAATAGTAGACCTTATCGAATTCGTCAACTCGATAAACTCATTCATTTATTCGTGTCGCTTATTATCCCATAAATCAATCGTATCCTAAAGAGTCATAAGGATAAGTCGTCCATTAATAAGGTTACCCAACGTACCTAGCGGCTCTTATTAGATTCGTCAACCTAATAAGTCCGCTACCCACGTGGATCAACACTATTAATGCTAGGTTATCCGTAACCCATGCACACATAACGCAAATAAATAATTACTTATCCACTATTAAATGTCCACATTTGACATTTATTGATAAACGGTACTCGAAACCATAATTACTTATTTATTACAAAACCTTTCCAATTTAGTCGTTAGTTTCGTTTAAAACTAGTAAATAACAAGATAAATCTTGTTATTGATATTTTTGGTACAAAAGCCCATTATTATTTACATTTCATAGTTTTATTATCATTTTCATATAATATATATATTTCACAAATCCCATTATAAATCTCATAACGTTATTCGTTTGAGTCCACAAGCACGAGTCATAACTTCTCGGCTTTTAATCAATCAATTGACCAAATTATACTAAAGTCCATAAATACGGCTTTGTCGGAGTCAACTATTTACTAAAAAGTCAAAGTGACGCCGACGTAGCTCAAAGTCAACAATATATATATCAAGTCCATAATTACTAGTCATAACGTCGCAATTCAATCCCAAACCAACTCAAAACAATCTCGCCAACCAATCAATCAACCAATTATACTCGAAACCAATGTTATGACCCTAATGGTCATGACACGGTCGCGGTTAAGACCACGTGAACCAAACAAGCTTCTAAAAGCTTTTCGGCTCCCGCGACTCATCCAAACCTCAACTAAACCAATCAATAAGCTACCAAATCGACCCGACTCAACTCATGACCATTCATAGGCCACGTACGACACCAACCAAGACCCTGACGTGGGCTTCTTGGTTCGTACGCTCCATAGGTCTTAACCAAACACAACCAAATCAATTCCTCAACACTCAAATCCAATCATTCAAGCTCCAAACACTATCTAAACACAAAACCCATCAACAATATAGACCAACAACATGAACATAAACCCTAGAATGCAAAACCCATCAAAATAATGCACCACACATGTACCAAACACTAATTACTTGTTTACTTAGTTACTAATTATCTTTAATTTCATGTTCCACCCGAAAGCCCCAAAATTGTTCATGGGTCGAAACCCTAGAAATCAATTTGTGGCTTTTATAGCCTAATCAAGCTCAAACATGTTTCTTTTACCTTATCTAATCACCAATTGCAAAAGCCCTTTGAAATCTTTTGAAACCCTAAAAGTACGAATTTTAATTGTGAATTTGAGGTGTTAATGGTGTCCAAATTGAGTGTATGATATATGGTTGGAAAGAGGAGAAAGAGATATTGCTTTTGGTGGTAGATGTGGTGGTGGACGCCACTGCAGTATGACGTGGTGGTGGCGGATTTATGGCCTGGTGGTGGTGGTGGTGAATTAGGGTTTTAGAGAGAAACAAGAGAGAGAGAGATGTGTGTTTCTAGTGAGAGAAATGAAAGGTGGAAGTGAGGCTTGAGTGTGGTATTTATATTCATGAGCTAGGGACCTCAAAATAAATAAAAGGAGGGGCTGGCTCACAACTAAAAGGGAGGGTTCGGGTTGTAACTTTTTGTATCTATCTCGTTTACCCATTCCCGAGCTCACATATCGTCCCCCGAGTGTCCCACGACATTTATTTAACTTTTCAACATTGTTACTTATGTTTTTCCACGAGTTTTGACTATTTATTTGCCAATTTTCGAGTTACGGTCTAAAAGTTACAATAACTCTTGTTTTAGGCTTTTCTAGTGCCGAATCGAATAGTGCCTACCAAATAGAGTTAAAACGCATACGATAACTCATTTAATAGTGAAATAAACCGTAAAACCAATCGACGATATAAAATCAAGTCACGGTTTATAAAATAGTGTTAAAGGCAATTCTCGCTTTAATTTAAGCGAACGCTGTTACCTAAAATAGACTCCTAAATTTGCCGATTGTCACACCTCCCACCTCGGAAGAAACCCGCCTCGGGTTTCACTCAAGTTGCTTGATGTCATAAAGAGTTTAGGATACTTCCTACGAAAACGTCCTCACGTTCCCAGTGAACTCCGGTCCATGCCGGAGTTCCAACGAACTTTAACAATCGGAATCGGCTATTCTTCACCTCTTAATCTCACGATCCATAATCTCAATCGGTTCCTCAACAAAATTCAATTTCTCATCAACACGAATATCTCTTAAGGGCACAACTATGTTTTCCTCCGAAGACATCTCTTAAGATTACAAACATGAAAAACATTGTGTACACTACTCGGTTCAGATGGTAGCTCCAGCGGTATGCTCTGGGTCAATTCTTTCCGAGATTGGAAGGGACCAATATATCGGGATTGAGTTTTCACGCTTTCAAAACTAATCACTCCTTTCCAAGGAGAAACTTTCAACATAACACCATCTCCAACCCGAAATTCTAAAGGTTTCCGCCTCTTATCGGCATAACTCTTTTGTCATCACGAGCGGTTTGCAACCGGTTTCTAATCATACTATCTTCTCAAGGGTTTCTAGGACAAGTTCGGGACACAGTAAGTTGACTCTCGCCAACTTCACCCCAACAAACAGAGAACGACATTTTCGCCATCTGAGCCTCAAATGGAGCGGCCTTAATACTAGAGTGATAACTATTGTTATAGGAGAATTCGCCAATGGAGATGTCTCCCAAATCACGAAATCAATCACACATGCTCTAAGCATATCCTTTAAAGTCCGAATAGTTCTATCGCTTTGACCATCTCATTACATGGATGGTAAGCGGACTCATATCCAACTTCGCTCCTAACGCTTTACGTAACGACTTCCAAAAGTGGGATGTAAACGACTATCCCTATCATAAATGATAGATATCAGACACCATGACGCGATACTATCTCCTTAAGATACAATCGAGCAAGCTTATCAAGACTATCGGTTTCACTAATAGCTAAGAAGTGAGCGACTTAGTTAAACGATCAACTATTACCCGATAGCGTCATTGCCGCTTAACTCGTTCTCGATAATTTAGTGATAAAGTCCATGATTATTCGCTCCCATTTCCATTCCGGAGTTCGGGTTGAACAAAAGTCCCGATGGTTTCGATGTTCACCTTAACTTTAGAACAAGTCCGAACCTACTAACATACCGAGCTATATCGCCTTTCATATTGGGCCACCAATAAAGTTTCTTAAGATCCCGATACATCTTATCGGCCCAAGGATGAATAGAGTATTTTGATTTATGCGACTCGTGCATAGTCAACTCACGGATTCCACCATGAAATGGTATCCGACTGCATCTGCGAGCATAATGTTCCATCGGGCGCTTCAAGCCGTTTCACTTTCTACCATTCCATGAAGATTCTCATAAGGACGGTTCTCTTCCGTCAATGCCTCTACTGGGGCGGCTAAAATTTGAGATGGTAAGGCGAAACAATGATCATTCCTAAGGATCTAACGAGTAGGGGTGGAATGTCCTCCTTACGACTAAGTGCATCGGCCCACAACATTAGCCTTACCGGGATGATAACGAATCTCACAACATAATCACTAAGCAATTCCAACCAACGACGTTGTCTCATGTTCGCCCATCGATCTAAGATATGCTTCAAACTCTTATGGTCGGTAAATACTACACACTTGGTTCCATACAAGTAATGTCTCCGGATCCTAAGAGCAAACACTACAAAGACCTAACTCGAGGTCATGGGTGGTGTAGTTTTCTCATGCTTTAAGTTGTCGGATGCATAAGCAATCACCTTCTCACGTTGCATCAAACAAAGACCTAAGCCTTTATACGAGCGTCAGATGACACGACAAAGTCTTCGCTTCTTCAGTGCAAAGCTATGATGGGCGCACACAACTTCTCTTTCGTGGTTGGAATGCTTCTTCTTCCTTTCTCCCATTCATACTTAACATCCTTCAGGTTAGTTTGGTCGGTTTAGCTATCTTGGAAAATCCTCAATGAATCTCCTATAATAGCCTCGCTAAACCTAGAAACCGGTTGATTGATGGGTTCTTAGAGCGCCCATTCCTTAATGGCCTTAATCTTAGTCGGAGTCAACATGAACACCTCGACTATCTATTACATGACCTAAGAATTTCACTGGACGGAATCCAAAATTCACACTTAGAGAATTTCGCATACAACTTCTCCTCTCTCAGCAATCCTAAAATGAGCCTCAAATGCTCTTCGTGCTCCTCACTACTCTTAGAGTATATCAAGATATCGTCTATGAATACTATCACAAACTTATCCAGGTATGGCTTACACACTCGGTTCATGAGTTCCATGAAAACCGCTGGTGCGTTGGTTAAACCAAATGACATTACTTGGAATTCATAATGTCCATAACGAGTCCTAAACGCAGTCTTAGTGATATCCTCTTCTCGAACTCTAAGCTGGTGGTATCCGGATCGTAAATCGATCTTAGAAAACACACTAGCTCCTTGGAGTTGGTCGAATAGATCATCTATTCTAGGTAACGAATATCGGTTCTTCACGGTCAACTTATTCAATTCCTTATAATCAATACACATCCTAAACGATCCATCCTTCTTCTTCACGAACAACACCGGTGCTCCCACTCGTGACGAACTTGGTCGAATGAATCCTTCTCTCGACAATTCACCAACTGTTTAGACAGTTCCTCCAATTCTCTTGGAGCAAGTCGATAAGGTGCCGGGCTACGGGTGCCGCACCGGTATCAACTCTATTTGAATTTCACTTGTCGAACAGGTGGAATCCTCGCGATCATCGGAAACACATCCGGAAATTCTCTAACGACGAGTACATCATTAAGGTTTCTTTCATTCTTCTCCTAGCTTTTCTTATCATAAATTCGAGCAAAAAAAAGACAACCTCCTCTATCGATGTACTTCGAGCCTTAATACAAGAGATGATGCTCAACCGGGAAGGACTTCCACGGTTGCTACGATCTCCTTGTATGCTCAAAACTTTTCCGCCATACGGTAACGACAACCTTCTCATCACGGATGATGTGTGCACCGCTCTTCGATAACCAATCCATTCCGATAATGACGCCGAAACTTCCTAAGGTAACGGCAATGATCTATACTAAACGGGCGGTCTAGGAAACTTAAGGTACAACCTCGAACTACGGTGTCTATCTTCTCTATTCCCATTCGCTAATTCCACATCGTAACTAAACCCTAGAGGTGTTTGGGAGATTCCTAGTAATGGCATAAAATTGGTGGATACGAAACTCATATCCGTGCCAAGATCAAACAAGATGGAAGCATAGCGATTATTGAGAAGGAACGTCCGTAACTTCGTTAGGGTCCTCACCGCCTTCCTTCCCACAGCGTAAACACGCTACTGCTTCCATGTCTCTCTCACGATTCCTAACACCATTGTTTCCTGGTTTTCCACAACCTCACGCTTCACGGGGTTTAAGCCATTACCTCCTACACCTCGGTTAGCAAATCCTCCTACATTACCAGGATTTCCACTCATCCACGGCTCTCGGACTCATTCTTAAAGTGTCCCTTCTTTCCACATCCAAAACAGTGATGGTGGCCTTCCAGTCCGCTCCTTGTGCGCTTGAGCTGCGGAAGTGGTCGGGACCTCGATCTTTGGCCATGTGTCCTACCTTAGAGCACTTCCTACACACAATCGAGCACGGTCCATGGTGGTGTCGATTACCACACACAAAGCTTACTACCTTCGTAACCTTTCTTATCTCCATTTCCTATGGCGAACACTCGGTCTGCCTCTTGCCGTTTGTTGCCATTCCTTTACAACTTCATTCCTCTTCCTCTTATCGCCCTATCACTCTTACCCTTATCCCCTAATTCTAACACACAAGAGTCCATCGGACTACGAGCCACAAAGAATTGCCTCATGTAAACCGGACCGGCTTTGCAATGATGACATCATTTCGAGTAGCTAAAGGCAATCCGACAAGATACCTTTCAATCTTAAGTTCTTCAAGATGAACCATCTCGTGGCAAAGCAAGGATAACTCTTGAAACGACGAGTGTAAGTCGCCATGTCAATACCCTAACCTTATGGCTCCGAACTCACTTTCTAACTTCTTAACTTCATTCCTAGGACAATAAGTCTTAATCGAGAGCCTTAAATTGAATCCAAGACATACTATAAGCTACATCAATTCCTACCGCTTTGTGGTAGTTATTCCACTGTGTCAACGCCGTCCTTCAAGGTAAATGTTGCATACTTAACCTCACAATCCTCATCACGCTTACTAACAAAGAAACACAGATTCGCTTTTCTCCAACCACCTAGTTAGGTAAACTACTCCCCGCCTCCAAACTCATGGGACCACGAATCGAACTCCTTATAGGTACAACCTCGGTCCGATTCCGCACTGGGTTCCACTAGAAGTGTTAGAGATTAGCATCATTAGCGCTTCGGCGACACATGGCATGGCTACTAGCCGGTCAATGTGGGTTGGGTTCACAGTGGAGGGTTTTGAACAGACCATTCTCAAGACGGTCATCCACATTCGTGTTCCCTACAACAAGTTATCAATGTTCGGGTTCTCAACAGTGGTGTGGTCGAGGAGCATGACGACCTCGACGACCAGAGGCAACAACGAAGGCAGAGTCGCCTATTGTTCCTAAGCAAGTTTCGTCTTGTTGCCACCATTCGAGGCAAGAAGAACGCTTCATAAGTTCACAATTTACGCCTAAAATAGAGTTGGGTTCCAGGGTCACTCAATAACGCTTTGAATACATAATCAAGGCCAATAGGGATAACGCTATACCAAATCGAAACAATCAACTACCGCATCATAACTAAAGATGCACGCTCCCATAACCATAACTCATAAGTTTTCCAAGGTGGGAATACATGGAAGGATTCGAAGAAATCAAAAACGATCCTAACAACGATAACTATAAACAACTAGGATAAATCCTACATCTCGAACCAAGTACTACTTGGTTTCAAGATGGCACAAACCATAAATCTAATACTATCTAGCCACGCCTACGAATATCACCATCGATCTCCTAACATCGTCAACCTCTCTCCACAAAGAGGCTAACTCAACACGTCGAGCGTCGCGATCGCTCTTAAGCTCTGCGACCTCTCTCCAACTCAACAATCCTACGCCAAATCGCTCTATCAAGATCACGTCTTTGTCATGAACCCTAGCGGGTCCCCAACCCGCCTCCTGGAGCTCCGACATACCATCATGCAAAACCCTAGTCCTCCCGACTACAGTGCCCATATCACTCTAAGATCCTCAATACTAGCTCTAGACACTCCAACCAAACGCTCCGCCAACCGACTAAGTCTAGTACCGAGAGGTAATCCTCCCACATCGCACCCGCCTCACCATACGCCTCGGCTCAATCAATCTCGATGGTATCTCCGATCCTAACGGGCTACCTATATAAGGTGAGTAAGGTGGTGATATCGATGTCTAAAAGTCATCCGGGGACTCGAGCTCGTGCAAAGGAGAACCTGGTCCCGGAGAATGTGTGGGACTCTGCGAGTACCCCTTCGGGATATCCTCATCATCCTTCTCCCGAGGATCCTCATCCTCATCAACATATTGTTCCTCAATCTCATCCTCCTCCTCGACCTTATGCTCCTCCTCACCCTCATCCATAAGGGAGAGTCCATGAGTCGGAGTCTCATGCGGTGTAAATCCCGGTGGTACACTAGGAGATCTAGGCCTCCTAAGACATGGTGATGTTGCTAAACGGATAGGTGATGATGGTGACATGCGGGTTGTGCTATAAGCAAGCCTAGAGTCGTGCTCTCGCTAAAACCCGATGTAAAGTGAGTCGCCTGGACGAACTAGGACTATCTCGATGATGATGAACTAGTGTGACGGGCGATCTCATAAAGGTCACCTCGCAACCGCCATGAGTCAATCTTTGGCGAACTAGCAACAACAAGGACCTCCTCGTACACATCAAAAGCTAGTGAAGGCATAGTGCGTGACAACGGCATAGGGTAGGTATAAGTGTTCGAAACAACTAGTTTTAATAAGCGCAACAACTTAACCAAAATACATATCACATAATGTAAGCTTTAAAAGTAGAGGTACCGCATTACTCAAAACATGCCTTTAAATAAAACACACAAGTTCCATTCTATCACATAATCACATATCAAAGCAATCGAGTTCAAATTCCAAAATCATAATATACCGTTTACTCAAATCAATTTCCGTAATATCTCGATAATCACATCTCACTTTCCCAAAACCAATAATCATATCTCATTTCCAAAGCCAATAATCATATCTCATTTCCAAAACCAATAATCATATCTCTATTCCAAAACCAATAATCATATAAGAAGCTTCGGCTTGGCAAGTGGGCGTGCGTCGGTCGAGGATCAATTTTTCTTAAAAGCGGTTATAGTTTAGGGTTTATAAAATACCTAGTTCTCTATAACCTTGATCTACGATACCAATCAGAACACCCCAAATCTCTGTGACAAATGGAAGACTTAATCAAGTTTTCAGGCGTTACTTTTGGATTGGTATCGCACACAAGTAAAATAAAAGATAACCATTTAACCATTTAAAACCAATCCCAAATCAAATATTCCAACATTTAATTCAAGATATAAATTTTAGGCCCAAAACATAGTTTAACAAAATAGGTCCCATTGTTTATCGTAGTCGAAAATGATCCTTGAACCACGCCCATGCCAAGCTTCCACACATCAAATAATCCAAACATCTCTCAAATACCGAGAAATCATGCTAAAAGGTCGACTTTACTGTGAGTTCATAGGTTTAAGTTCAACAAAATCATAGTGGACCAATAAGAGTTGATTTGCTATGCAAGACCTAGATAGAATAATACCGTTTGCTGCGCACGGATCTACCCGGATCACCAACCATATAATCACTTACTCGGGCCCTGCGACTCTAGTCCAAGATCACATGGCAACCTCTAGAAACGATTTGCCAACCCCGGCTAGGTCGAGATAGAAGTCTATTCTTAGTTAGGCACGGTTAAACCTAGACTAAGGCAATAACTATCGAACATCTATCTAGTCAACAAGCATATAAGCAAATCCAAATAGTTTTAACGGTCCAAAACAAGAGAGCATGATTCTCACCCCAAAATAGTTCAAAACGTGGTTAAAACGTATATAAAAGTGGGGCTATGAAACTCACCTCAAGCAATCAACGACAATCAACGCACAAATATCACTAGCGTAAGATAACAAAATCACAAAGACAAAGAACTATCGACTCGGCACAACCTATTAATGTAGACCAACTTAATATATACATTCCTCAAAATCAATGTTATCTACCCCAATATATTCCATTTCTTTATTTCCAAAAATGTCTTGTTTCACCATTAATCCCAGTGTTTAGTATCCTCATGTGTGGGTGTATCGACTCAATATGATGCCATGAATGCACTCAAACAACCAATATATAACTTAATGCGACACAATGAGACCTCTAAACGATAAGCTCCATAGTTCAATAAGTTTCGGAATAAATAGTAGACCTTATCGAATTCGTCAACTCGATAAACTCATTCATTTATCCGTGTCGCTTATTATCCCATAAATCAATCGTATCCTAAAGAGCCATAAGGATAAGTCGTCCATTAATAAGGTTACCCAACGTACCTAGCGGGCTCTTATTAGATTCGTCAACCTAATAAGTCCGCTACCCACGTGGATCAACACTATTAATGTTAGGTTATCCGTAACCCAAGCACACATAACGCAAATAAATAATTACTTATCCACTATTAAATGTCCACATTTGACATTTATTGATAAGCGATGTACTGAAACCATAATTACTTATTTATTACAAAACTTTTCCAATTTAGTCGTTAGTTTACGCTTAAAACTAGTAAATAACAAGATAAATTTTGTTATTGATATTTTTGGTACAAAAGCCCATTATTATTTACATTTCATAGTTTTATTATCATTTTCATATAATATATATATTTCACAAATCTCATTATAAATCTCATAACGTTATTCGTTTCGAGTCCACAAGCACGAGTCATAACTTCTCGGCTTTAATCAATCAATTGTCCAAATTATACTAAAGTCCATATTACGGCTTTGTCGGTCAACTATTGACTAAAAGTCAAAGTGGCGCCGACGTAGCTCAAAGTCAACAATATATATATCAAGTCCATAATTACTAGTCATAGCGTGCAATTCAATCCCAAACCAACTCAAAACAATCTCGCAAAACCAATCAATCAACCAATTATACTGAAACCAATGTTATGACCCTAATGGTCATGACACGGTCATGATCAAGACCACGTAAACCAAACAAGCTTCTAAAAGCTTTTCGGCTCCATGACTCATCCAAACCTCAACTAAACCAATCAATAAGCTACCAAATCTACTCGACTCAACTCATGATCAATCATAGGCCACGTACGACACCAACCAAGACCCTAACATGGGCTTCTTGGTTCGTACGCCCCATAGGTCTCAACCAAACACAACCAAATCAATTCCTCAACACTCAAATCCAATCATTCAAGCTCCAAACACTATCTAAACACAAAACCCATCAACAATATAGACCAACAACATGAACATAAACCCTAGAATGCAAAACCCATCAAAATAATGCACCACACATGTACCAAACACTAATTACTTGTTTACTTAGTTACTAATTATCTTTAATTTCATGTTCCACCCGAAAGCCCCAAAAATTGTTCATGGGTCGAAACCCTAGAAATCAATTCGTGGCTTTTTATAGCCTAATCAAGCTCAAAACATGTTTCCTTTACCTTATCTAATCACCAATTGCAAAAGCCCTTTGAAATCTTTTGAAACCCTAAAAGTACGAATTTTAATTCGTGAATTTGGAGGTGTTAATGGTGTCCAAATTGAGTGTATGATATATGGTTGGAAAGAGGAGAAAGAGATATTGCTTTTGGTGATGGAGGTGGTGGTGGGCGCGCCATCGCATGACAGTGGTGGCGGATTTATGGCCGTGCGGTGGTGGTGAATTAGGGTTTTAGAGAGAAAACAAGAGAGGGAGAGATGTGTGTTTTCTAGTGAGAGAAATGAAAGGTGGAAGTGAGGCTTGAGTGTGGTATTTATATTCATGAGCTAGGGACCTCAAAATAAATAAAATTGAGGGGGGGCGCTACAACTAAAAAGGGAGGGTTCGGGTTGTAATTTTTAGTATCTATCTCGTTTACCCATTCAGAGCTCACATATCGTCCCAAGTGTCCCACGACATATAACTTATTTAATAGTGAAATAAACCGATACTACAAGTCACGAGTCATTGTCTAATACATGTTAATATAAACTAGATACTTTACAAAATATAAAAGATGAATTTGGGCCCAACTTCAAAACGCTCAATCATTGAATCTTCAAATGATCTACACACTCGATCGATATCCGTAAACTGCTGAACCGACAAAACATGAACCCTAAATTGATGATGTTGCCGCCACCTTGTCTCGCAAAAACAAGTATACAAACAACAAACATATAAGTTATGAACTGTCTCATTCTGACAATGGAATTTAACACATGACATGGTATTCATCATTGAAACATCACCTAGGGTCGCCTTTGGGCTGACAAAGGCTAGGACGCAGCTTTGTAATCTTTTCTTTGCTCTAAAGGGTGTCTTAACACCACTTGAAACATCATCGCAACACCACCAACCCTTTCACCTTCCCTCCACATCAAAACCAGGCAAGTTCTCAACATCAAACCCCGCAAACTCAACCATTTTGGCCTTCCCTTCCCATCTAAACCTCGCTAAATTTCTTGAACAACTTCTCCTTTTTTTCTAGGCAAAACTCCTCTTCATCAACCATCTTTCTTTTCCTTTTCCTTTAATTTTCTCCCTTTTTAGCTACAACCCTTCTTCGCCTTTGATTACAACACCACCTTTCACTCTTGGTGTCCCGGTTCCACTCCCCGCATTTTTTCTTATCTATCCCCGCCATTGACGTCTAGTCCTAAAAGGTGTTTGACTAAGCATCCTGCTCTACCCAACCCACAACTTCAAAACTAATGTTTTTTAAGTAAAATTGTGCTAACTTTTGGGGCTTGTGGGCTACGAAGATATCAACTGACTCATTTGTTTCAGCCATTCCAAACAAAGTATGAACATCAACATCAATATGAATCAAATGCAAACCATTTTCTAGGGATTGTTTAGGATCACAGAAAAACAACGCCCATTTTTGTTCATTAATCTCTGATAACACATTATCAAGGCTTGAACTAAATATATCCCTATCACCGGTAAAGGCACATAGATTAATTAATGAACCTCGCTCATACATGAGTGGGCTATAATCAAAAACCCCATTATAGTGGATTCTGAACAGGACCTCACTTTCTTCTTCTTCCTTCACATCCTTAAACGTGGAGACGAATATGCTTCTGTCCTTCATTGTTACTTTTTTGTTTTTTTTAAGAATGGGTTTGACTAGATGTGTGTTTCAGTACGTGAGTGTGGATGTATGTTAGGTTTCTTTTTGATTGCGTTTTGTTAATTGGGTCGGGTTATTATGATTGTGTTTATTGTTTCGGATATTGTTAGTTGGGTTCTTTTGGTGATTCCCAACACATTAATTGTGTATAAGCGTATCAAGAAAGGCAAAGGTCAAGTTTCGTGGTAATAGGTTTAAAATGTCACACTTGGTCCCTCAATTTGGCCAGTTAGCCATTTTTACACTTAAAATTCTCACAGATGTTTTCTCACACAAACGTGACTATTTCTCTTTTTACTAACTTCACAATTAGTCCCTAAATTTGGAACGTCCAGTTGTTTTTGGTATTTATTGGTTAATAGACTATACCAATTGCATACCAACAATCAAAAGAAACATATCCTAAGAAAATCTCAACAACCTCCCAATGGCTGACTTCCCACTACTTGAAGAACTCGCCAAAGCTTCGAACTCTGACTACATGTTTGACTCGATTTCTCTCTTTTATCAGAGAGAAAATGATAAGGACATCAAAATTGCTAAGGGACTCCAAAACACTTTGACTGACTTGATTCGGGTATGAAGGAAACCCAAGAATACATCTCCGAGATCAAGGCTTTCAACTACGGTGATGAACTACAAGGTTATCGAGGATCTTCGCAACAAGCAAAAGGCTAATGTCTTGAAGGCGTTGGAGATAAGGAGGATGATTTGTCGACACACTCATAGGTGTGTGACAGAACAACTTCCTTGATGATCTTAGGAAGTGTTGAGAAGGAAAAGAAGTGGTTATGTTTTCCTTTTTTGGAAAAATATGTATCAATATTTAATGTTTAATATGAAGTTAATGAATCTATATGTTATGTTCTAGTGTTTTAATTTGTTAATTATGTTGTTAATTGTTGTATTTGTCAAGAGAGTTGTTATATCGGTTTTGATTGTATTGGGTGTTGGTAGAACTATGGTCCTTGCTCAAACAATTTAAGAGTATAGGGACTAAGGTTTTAGTCCCTATCCCATCCTCACATTTGCATTAACTTATAGCAAGCACTTCATTCTAACATTTTACCACAAATTTGAATTCATATACATAAACCTAACCCTTTCGGAGAAATTGTGTCAAAATGGGTAAATCTAGAGCTCGTAAATGATTAAATGCTCCAATTGTCAAACTGTTGGACATAATAAGTCTAGTCACACAAGGATCGTGTACCAAAACCAACAAAGGAAACTAAGGTTCGAGGTAGAAAAGGAATTGTGATGGCGTAGGCAACATGTATTCATTTAATTGTCATTTGCATAATGATTGTTCTTGTGTGTTTACATTCTAGTTGATGTGCAAATGTATTACTTTTGTAGTGGATGGATGAAGACGATATAAGGAAGACTATGGAACAAGAGTTTTATGAAGCTCTTTATGAGCAAGAAGAAGAACACACAAATTTGGAGGAAGATGAAGAGCGTCCGTGTTGGATGAAGAAGTATTCCAATAGCTTTTGGAAGAGGAGAGAATGTACAAAAGAATTGAAGAGGAATGAGAGAGGAAAATTGGCTTGAAGATGCAGAGTATGAGGCGACTTACTATGGAGTGTCTCATGGAAGAGTTATATCCAAGACATCCATATGTGTTGGATAAAATTCACGCTCGAATGGCACAAATTTCGATGAGTTTTCAAGGTTGTAGGCTTCTACTCTTGTAGCCATTTGTAATATCGACAATATCATGTTTGAACATGTTTTTGTTTTTATGGGTTTGACTATATAAGTTAACTAGTTTGTAAGAATTTATGTTGTCTTTACTCCTTATATACTTCTTCAACAACCACAACTCCCATCTACTTATATAATACATCTTAAGTCACCAATTGTTTATCATACCAACATTTTATCACGATGGATGTAGAAAATGGTTGTCAAATGGTATGCATTGACTGTTGGGTTGAAAGTGAAAACAAGGCTGGATTGACCTTTTTTTCAAGGCGTCCACCTTATAGAGATTTCATGTGGTATGTTTGTCCAGTGTGCCTTGACAGAAGGGGAAACACATCTTATACTGGTAGAGATGGTGTTACAAGGGAAAACACAAACACAGGAGATAGTGGTGCATATGTGATGGGTCTACATATTACTGCACCTACGAGTGTTGGTGCATCCTTGGGCAGTGATGAAGAAGAAAGTGAACCACCTACAACTGAAACACCAAGTGGAGAGCGCCGTAGCCAAACACCACTTGAAGCACCTGCAACTGAAAGACCAAATGGAGAACGCCCAAGACAAACACCACTTCAACTAACTGCAACTGACAGACCAAATGGATCACCTACTAGTGATTTAAAGCAGTGAATTCCTAGCAAGAAATGCTATGTTGTCTTTCAGTCTAAATGTAGCTTAACTGATATGTGTGTGCTTCTACGTTTATAATACGGAGTAATTGAATTTTGGTTACAAAAGAGATTTTAAATACTAACAATTCGGTGTGATTCCTCTAATAATTTGGTTTATGTTGACCTTATAAGTCAAAATGGGTTTTCCCAAGCAACAAACTAAACTGGATATGCAAGTGCAAACTACAAAATGAAAACAACATATCCAAAATATACCTACACCACCACCTAATTACACCATATGAAGCAAAATATACATGTTAACAATTATCGTTTTCAGTAACCATCATCAGCCAAAAAATATACATCTTCATTACATCAACAACTAAAAATAACAGTGAACTTCTTGATGGGAGGCTTGATATTCATGGGGAGACTTGAGGTCCTTATGGGAGGCACATACCAATTATTCCTATTTGTGCTAGAGCATCCCACACCGCTAGAAGACCAAGTACAACCTTGGGAGCGAAGCCTTGGACTCTTGGGAAGTGGAACCTTTCAAAGTAGTGGTCTTAGAAGACATGTTCCCACACTCATCATCGATGTGTCTCGAAATAATGATGACATCAACTTCATTTCCTTTCACGTTAGTATCTATCTCGAAAGATAGACAAAACATAAAGGAATCGAGTTCACCCATTTACAACTTTCTTAGCTTGGAAACATTAACTCTAATATTTCTCGACACTCCAAATTATTCCCATATTTTTCCCACAAGTCTTAAAGTATCACATCATCAATATCATCTCTTATATCTCACTTATTCCCATAAGTAGCTATGGCATACTCAATCATATCGCCGATACCTTTAGCTTGCTATAACTGCATGGGAATTATGTGAAGTAGGATTTCTCTGTCACATTCTCACCAAGGATTCTCATTAAGTAGAAGCGTAATCAAGAAGAAGTTCTCTTTGAAGTTTAGAAGCCGTGCCGTGTTTCTCGAAGGGTGGAAGTCGACTAGGATCGCATGCTTTATTAATTACATGCTAACCCATCATTATTCTTGAACTGCCCGAGGTTAGCATGGGTATTATTGTACTGCTCAATATTGTTTAGTGTTTAGTCATTAAATGCATGCTTAGTCGATTGAGTAGTAATAGTTTAGGGTTCCTTGTCTATAAAAGGAACTTGATAGTTTGTAATAGATAACTGATCAATTCGAAACATAGAGTTTCAGTTAATAAAAGATCCATAGAGGATCTAAGTGTTCTTAGTTATAACAGCTTGTATTAACATTCCGCTATAGAATACGAGTTGTAGAGATTTTCTATTAGTTTGCTTATGATTACATAGGCAACACTAACGATCTACGAGTGCTCAAGATCTGTCAAGGTCTGAGTGTGTTCAACAAGTGGTATCAGAGCCTCGGGAGAGTCTCTACGATACTAAGAACCATATTTAACCTCACCCCTTTACAACGAAAAACACATTCACCATGCCCGAACTCGATGATGAATCAAGTCACCAACAACAACATCAAGAACACCACCTCTATGCAAAGAACTTAGTCTTTCCAACAAGAATGGTAAGTTTCCTTATCTAAAAAGGAAGAGTATGATCTGTGGACAATGAAGATGCGAATCGATCTCCAATATTGATTGGAATCTTTGGGAGATTGTGAAGAAAGGAAACAATCAAGAAGACTATCCCGGATCTTGATGGTAAGTTTACCATTGCTCCTCCCAAAACTGCCAAGAGATCCTAGGCGTGCAAAGAGAGCACAAAGTAAGAACCATCCTTCTTCAAGCTATTCCCGAAGATCACTTGGGTGATTTTCACCACATGGATGATGCAAAGGACATATGGATGGCGCTTAAAGCAAGGTTCGTGGCAATGAAGAGTCCAGAGAATCAGAAGTCCATGCCGAGACAACACTTTCAAGAATTAAATATCTCGAGAAGAAGAAGGTATCCACAAGGGATACGATGTGTTTCATAAGATCTTGAGTCACTAAACCAAATGAATGCAAACTTGACAATGATGATTGCAATTCAAAGTTCCTACGATCTTTGCCTCCATCATGGTTACATGTAAGTATAGCCCTTAAAACTAAAGGTGGGTTGGACATGCTCACTTTGATGAGTCATACAACAAACTCAAATCTCTTGAACATGATGTCGATCTCCTTACTGCATCCTCTTCTCGGTCATACACCTTTGTTGGGACATCTCACTTCCAATATGATGATGCATGCTCCAAGTCCAACTTACTTACCATCATCATCTTATCGTCCCACTCCATCATGTCCTCAAGCTAAACCGGTAGTATATTGGAGGATGTTCTTCATTCATTTGTTGTTGATTATGATACTCAAGAAGATCTTGTCTATGAAGATTTTGAGCGTGGACCCACTTGATATGGAGGAGATGAAACCGAAATGGCGGTGGCCATGCTTTCAATAGATATCAAAAGGTTCGAGGAGGTCGGGAAGAAAGTTTGGCTTCAAGGAAAGGATCCACTGCTTTGACAGAGAAAGGTCAAGTGTTTCTCTTGTCACCGATGGGTCATTTCTCATGGAATGCAAAGATAGAAGAGTGGAGAGGAGCTAACTACAATTCCTATCGCAGAATCGAAGGAAGCTAGAACTTCAGCACTCTCTTGTCACCTTGGATGAACAGTCAACTGGCCGCACATGAACCCGTGAATGAGGAAGTCACGATCTGAGAAGCTTGGATTGTCGGCAAGATGTACTTCAAGATAGGCATGATTAATTTGCCTTGATGGGACTTTCTCGTACACAACTCAGATATTTGGTTGTAGTGAAAGATACAATGAACTTAAAGAAGCTTATGATACTATGAAACCTAAATACAATGAATGCTATGTTGATAATGAAGCTTATAAACTTTCGTTAAAAACATTAGAAAGACAAAAGGTATGGTTTCAAAAGAATCGATAGCTTATGAAGAAAAGATAAAGGGTTACAATTTGATCTAGATATTGCGTATATTAACTTAAAACGACCGAAAAGAAAAAGTCGATGCTATTGCCGAGAACCTAGAGCTTAAAGAGAAACTAGTGAGGAAATAGCTAGACATAAACAATGGCTAATATCGGTGACAATCTAGCTAGAGAAATCTATAGTAGTCAATCGGTGAACTCGAATAGGTTTAGGTTTTCAAAAGTATGTAGGATTGGAAGCTAGGCAAGATGGGCGAATCTACACCGCAGGGCTTAGAACATTTTGTTAAAGAAGGTGATTTGCATGTCGTCCTCGGACCTATTAGAGGTGAATTCATGCCCACCGACCGCCCATCATCAAGCTGACTTTGATGGATCACACCATCTATATGGCAAAAGTCAAAAGACTTGCCAAACACCGATGCTTCATCTTATGACTTTGTCTCTTTCTCTCGATAGTGACAATTCATCGGATCAAGGGTCTACTTCCACCGTGATTCAAGTGATAAGTCGACCTTCCCAAACCCTCACCGAGCCTACACCCAAGCCTCGCACCCAATTCTATCTACAAGCCTTCTAGGGTAGTCACGAGAATCAACTTCCAAGCCTGCTTCCTCCGAATACTTGTCCTTTAAATCTTTGCATAATAAGTCCATTAAAACAATTCCTTTAATGTTTCGGTTTAAGTACTTCTACATGTAATAGAACATCTTCTTTGTTGAATAAATCTTCCAAAAGGAAGACATGTTTTGTATGTGGAAGTAAACTTCATTTAATTAAGGATTGTGATTTCTATGAGCAAAGATTGGGTGTATGTGCTACTCAACAGAAACCTAGACCATGTGGACCAATGTTAATAATATTCCACCTTATGTCCCACAAGCAACTTATACCGATTCTCCTTGGAAGAGATCATTGATAGACCTTATGTGCAACCTACTAGCCCATACTTTAAACATGGTTATTGGCCCGCATATGTTGACTCTATGAATAATGGGAAAGGATGTTGGGCACCGTCAAGTCCTCAAGCAGTTGTTCTTGGAATAATAAGGACCTAAATTTCAATGGAAACCCAAGAACAATGGTGGATCTTTCTCTCGCTAGACCTAAATCTTATGATCCACAAGCGTGTTCAAGTCAAGAATGACTGAGCCTCCTTTGTATACTAACATTATTTTGTATATATTTTTGTTCTATAGGATCATCCTCTTAAACATAAAGATATTGGTATTGTTGATAGTGGTTGTTCAAGAAGCATGTCCGGAAATAGAGATATGATGCACAATTTTGTTCCTATTGAAGAAGGAGGCAATGTGACTTTTGGTGGAAGTGATGGTAAAATTATCGAAAGGCACCATCAAGACACCCCTCATCGAACTTTGAGAATGTGTACTATGTTACGTAACTTGAAGAATTCAACTTGTTCTCCGTCTCACAAATTTGTGACACCAAGAACAAGGTAGTCTTCTCTCGAAAATGAATGTCTTGTGCTTTCTAAAGAGTTCAAGCTTCCGTAAGATACTTCAATCACGAGAGTTCCTCGAACTCATAATTTATACACATTCAACCTCAATGAAGTTCATCCCAAGGTGACCTCACTTGTTTGGTGGCTAAAGAATCCTTGGATGAGTCTACCAAATGGCATGTGAGAATGGCTCATGTGAATTTCAAGACGATAAATAAACTCTCTAAAATGGGTCTTGTTGAATGTCTTCCTCCAAAGTTTTCTCCAATGATCATAATTGTGTTGCATGCAACAAAGGGAAGCAACATGAGCCTCCTACAAAGCTATCACCGCAAGTGAGCATTATCTCTAAGCCTCTTCACTATTACATATGGATCTATTTGGTCCAACTCAAGTCAAGCATCGATCACAAGTATTTTTGTCCGTGATCACCGATGGCTATATCGATTTTGTTGGGTGTTCTTTCTAAGGACTAAAGATGAAACATCTCCAAGGTCGAAAGACTTCATCACCCTCGTTGAAAATCAATTGAACAAGAAGGTTAAGGAATTCGTGTGATAATGGGATAGAGTTCAAGAATGCTATTATTATAGAACTCAGAGGTCTAAAGGGATAAAGAGGATTATAGCAATCCAAGAACCCCGCAACAAAATGGGGTAGCCGAAAGAAAGAATAGACCTTAATAGAGGCGCAAGATCAATGCTTGCGACTCTAAATTGCCCACTATGTTCGGATCAAGTCATTGGCACACTTGCTATGTGCTTAACAGAGTCTCCATTACTAGACCTCACCTCAAAACACCATATGAGCTTCTCTTTGGGAAGGTTCCAGCCATTCATTACCTCAAACCTTTTGGTTGTCAAGTGACCATTCTAAACACCAGTGATCCGTTGGGGAAGTTTGATGAGAAAGTCGATGAGGGTTATATTGTGGGTTATTCACTTAATAGCAAGGCTTACAGAGTGTACAACTTATCGCCAAGAAGATAGAGGAGACTTTGAACCCGAGATACATGGAAGATAAGCCCAATGTTCAAGGATGGGGTCATGTGTGGTCTTTTGACCTTGACTACTTAACGATTATTTGGGTTATACTAGACATTTGGCTAACCAAAGTGCGTGTTCTCATGAGTCTCCCACTAACAATGCAGTACTTTAGATGTCGACTGAAAGTGAATTTGAAGATGATGAACAACCCATACTTGTACCTTCTTTCTCCCCAACAATATTGCAGGTAACACTTCTAGAGACACTTCACGAGAGTGAAGATGAATCACACTATGTCGAGGACCTTGCTAGGCTTCGACTCAAGAGTTTGCGCTAAGCTTGAAGTCGAGAAGGTGAATGGGAGCTTGTAAATGAGGTCACGGTGGAAACCATGTTTCACGACACCGATGCGCCTCTCCATCGTCATCAAATCACCGAAAGCTCGATCTGCTTTACCCTATTCCTTCTAGAGTGTCCATGCACTTTGGTGAACCCTATACTGCTTTCCAAGACCTTCGATCTTGGAAATCATCAACCCAACCGCATTTTCACCTCACCTTCCTATGACACAACTTTTGTACCAACTGTGTCTAATCTTGAACCTTCCATTGAAGTCAACCCCATCGCTACTAAAAGAATCAACATCACTCACCCTCAATCCAATATTATTGGTGACATTCTAGCTCCTGTTAGAACTCAAGGGCTATCTCTAGTCCTAAATTTGGACAGTTGCTTTTCTCTTATGTATCAAATCGGCAAAGAGACAATCACACGCACTTCAAGCATTGTCTGCTTGCATGTTTTCTTTCTCAAGTAGAACCAACCAAAGTCACTCAAGCTCTTAAAGACTCAAGTTGGATTGAGGCAATGCAAGAAGAAATGCAAGCTTCAAAACCAACAAGTTTGGATCTTGGTACCTCTACCGGATGGCAAATATGCTATTGGAACAAAAGAGATGCAAGGGCAAGGTGGTTATTAAAACAAAGCAAGATTAGTAGCTCAAGGTTACAAGCAAGAGGAAGGATTGATTATGATGAAGTGTTTGCACTGTTGCTAGAGTAGAGGCTATTCGAATTTTCTTGGCCTATGCTTCTTACATGGGCTTCATGGTGTATCGATGGATGTTAAAGGTGCTTTTCAGATGGTGAGATAGAAGAGAAGGTTTATGTCACTCAACCCAAAGGATTTGAAGACCCGATCATCCTAATCATGTTTACAAGGTGGTTAAAGCTCTATATGGAATACATCAGCACCAAGAGCATGGTATGCTAGGCTTTCATCATTTCTGCCAAGCATGGCTACGTAAGAGGTGCCATTGATAAGACTCTTTTACGAAGAAGAACTCGATAGACATCATACTTGTGCAAGTGTATGTGGATGACATCATTTTGGATCCACTAAAGAAGCTTGGTGCGTGGAATTTGAGGAACTAATGAAGGGAGAATTTCGGATGAGTGCTATGGGGAGCTTACTTTCTTTTGGGTCTCCAAGTTCAAAGAAACAAGATGGGATATTTATCTGTCAAGATAAATATGTGAGGACATTTTGAAGAAATTTGGTATGGAAGGTGTCGAATCGCCACAACACCTTATGAAGCTCCAAAACAAAACCAACAATGATCCGAGATCTACCGTGAATGTTCATTTATACGATCAATGATTGGTTCATTAATGTATCTAATGACTTCAAGGCCCGATATTACCTTTCTTTGTGAGTGTTTGCTCTCGACATCAAGTCACTCCACTTACTTCCCATCTCAATGCAATCAAGAAGATCTTTATACCTCAAAGGCCAACCTCGTTAGGCCTTTGGTACCCAAAAGAGTCTCCTTTAAGTTGGAAGCATATAGTGATAGTGATTATGCCGGTGCAAATCGATAGAGATCCACAACCGAGGTCACAATTCCTTGGAAAGAGATTGATTTCTTGGCGGCAAGAAACAAACCATTGTGGCTACCTCAACCATCAAGCGTAGTATGTTGTCACGCAAATTGTCATGGATGTGTCCTTTGGATTCAAAATCAATTCTTTGGATTATGGGTATAACTTCATGAACACAACACTTTTATTGATAATCAAAGTACCATATGCATTGTCAAAATCCAGCTTTTCACAAGAGAACCAAACATATTGAAATCGGCACCACTTTATAAGGGATGCATATGAAAACATTTGATAAATGTGGCTAAAATTCATACTGATGATAATGTGGCGGATCCGTTAACAAAAGCTTTTGATGGACCAAGGTTTCAACACCTTGTGGTCAATATTGAATGCTTAACCCTTAACTACAAAGTTTAAGGGAGGCATAGGCTCTGTGGGAGGCATATGCCTCGGTTTTGGAGGATTTTGTTTGTTAGTTTATTAGTTAAAAAAAAAAAAAAAAAAAAAAAAAACTTACTTTCTCTTGCGGGTTTGTTGTATATAGTTGATGGTTTTAACTCACCAGATATACCTTGTGTATATCAAAGAGTTGGCTAGTCCAAAGGGTACAACTTTGGTAAAGACACGCCAAATCATTGATAGTCAGTAATGATTTGCTCAAAATCATAGGGTCTGAACCACCCATGCTTAATTGTCGAGAGTTGTATGGTCATCAATTCACCATGGTAAATTCCTTGTTGGAATCAAAGAATTGGCTAGCCCACAAGTATATGGCTTGTGGTAAAGGCAACTGCATCCATATTTGGTTATCAATTCACCAATTCTAAGAATTGACTAGTCCCGAGAAAACGACTACGGTAAAGACACATCAAACCGTTTATATAGTTGCCGATTTGCTAATAAATCGATGGTTATCAATGTACCATAGTTTTCGAACTTAAACATTTGGCTACTCCGGTAGTGATGGCTATTGGTAAAGAGACATCAAATCCATCATTTTCAATGATTCACCTCTCACAGAGTTAACTCACATGGATGTGATGAGAATAGTATGCAACTAATGAGTTTTTATGTACACTATGTCATTTGTTGTTTGCAAAACCTCAAGCTTTCAAAGTTTGGTCATCATAGAGATGAGATTATTATTGGTTCTTTGCTATCGATGTTTGAGAACAATCCTCTAGTATCGCAGTCTCTAAGATCTATCAAGGTTAGGAAACTAGAACTTAACCAAGTCAAATTCCGCTTTAAGGGAGGATTGTTGGGAATTATGCAGTAGGATTTCTCATCACATTCCGCCAAGGATTCTGCTGAAGTAAAGCGTAATCTGTGAAGAAGAGATTCTCTTGAAGTTTAGAAGCCGTGCCGTGTTTCAAGGGTGGAAGTTAACTAGGATCAAGATGCGCTTTATTAATTACATGCTAACCCATCATTATTCTTGAACCGCCGAGGTTAGCATGGGTATTATTGTACCGCTCAATATTGTTTAGTGTTTAGTCATTAAATGCATGCTTGCATGCTTAGTCGATTGAGTAGTAATAGTTTAGGGTTCCTTGTCTATAAAAGGAACTTGATAGTTTGTAATAGATAATCGATCAATTCAAACATAGAGTTTCGATAATAAAAGATCCATAGAGGATCTAAGTGTTCTTAGTTATAACAACTTGTATTTACATTCCGCTATAGAATACGAGTTGTAGAGATTTTCTATTAGTTTGCTTATGATTACATAGGCAACACTAACGATCTCACGATGCTCAAGATCCGTCCAAGGTCTAATTATTTTCGAGCGTGTTCAACATAATGTTGATATGATAGTGTAATATTGAACAATGCATACAAATGTTGTTTGTGGTTCCGTTAAAAATTTTAATAAAGATTAGATAAAATCACGGAAGGGTAGGTTATCTGACCCCTTTTTCTACAAGGCACCCTCCTTCTTTTTCTTTGTTTTTTAATTTTTTAATTTTTATTTTTGGTTTATATCGAAAACTATAAACTTGAAAGTACATGACATAAAATATAAAGTTTTAATAAGTCAAATGTTTAAAACTCTAAATACGAAAGCGAAACCGACAAAACTATATTATCTTTGAAATAAAGGAAGGACAAAAGACATTTTTGACTAAAACTCCTTTATATCACATCATAGGAGAGTTTGTATAGTATGACCACGGAACAATGCGGAAAGCATAATCATAAAACAAAGGAAAAGACAAAAGACAAACACATGATTTACGTGGTCTGTTTTATCCATTAAATAAACAAGCAAAAGATCATCCCACTTGACAAAACTTCACCACTCCATCCATTGCGGTTTCAAACCGCTAAACACGGGTCTCGATTCTTCACTAGATTCTCGGTTCCGACACTTGGTGCGGCACTCTAATGGCCTCGGTGTAGCTTTGTTAGACACACACACGAGACCTTGATAGATCTTAAGCACTTTCGGAGATCGTTAGTGTTGCCTATGTAATCACAAGCAAACTAATAGAAGATCTCTACAACTTGGTATTGTAGCGGAAAATAAATACAAGTTATAATAACTAAGAACACTTTTGATCCTCTATGGATCTTTGATTATAGAAACTCTATGTTTGGATAGAATACAAGACTTGAGAAACTTGAGAAAACTTATCTATTACAATCTATCATGGTTTCTTATATAGGCAAGAAACCCTAAAGAGCGTTGACAATTTACGCTTCTACTACTAAACTAGACTAAGCATGCATCTCGACAAGCATGCAACTAATCATATTGTTTTGTTAATCATCGTGTTTATTCCGAGAGAGCTCTACATAAGCGGCGCCAACCTATACATCTGTACCGACTTTTACTCTAAGCGAGCTTATCTCTCCTACGTGGTTCCCACTTTCAAAGACAACACTGTATGCCTTTAACACTGTTGAAGTATAACCCGGCATAATCCTTTCTTCTTGTAGAATCTCTTGGTGAAGCTTCCTGCAGAATCGATGGTTTATGCTTGACGAAATCGTAGGTTACCTTAATTCCCAACAATCCTCCCTAAACTGGAATTTGGTAGGTTAAGTTCCAGTTTCCTTGATAGATCGATAATATTGTTGAGGATTGTACCACGATTTAAAATTTCGGGCAAGATCCTTCCCGTATCCTAAACACTTGAGCTATGGATGGCTAGAATCTTGAGGATCGACAACAAAGATTTAGGCAGAAACGACTCTATGATGGTGAAATGTGAAACACCGGATCTTTGCGACAACATATGACAAGATGTACATCAAAACGGATAAGTTCAATACTATTCTCATCACTTCCGGTGTGTTAACTCATGTAAGAGGTGAATCATTGAAATTAATGGATTTGATGTCTCTTTACCAATAGCCATTACTCTTGGGTAGCCACATGTTTGAGTTCGAAAACTATGGTACATAGATAACCATCGATTTGTTAGCGAACCAAAGAACCATATAAACATATTTGTTTTGTCTTTACACATGGCCGTTTGCTCGGGACTAGTCAATTCTTAGAATTGGTGAATTGAGCACCAAATATGGATTCGATTGCCTTTACCACATGCCATATTCATGTGGGCTAGCCAATTCTTGGATTCCAAGAGAATAGATCATGGTGAATTGATGACCATACAACCCTCAATGATTAAGCATGGGTGGTTGCAGACCTATGATTTTGAGCAAACCATTGCGACTATCAACATTTGTTGTGTCTTTACCAAAGCTGTGCCCTTTGGACTAGCCAACTCTTTGACATACACAAGGTACATCCGGTGAGTTAAAGACCATCGAATTGGACAACAAACAAACTGCATAAAGTTAGTTTTTTTTTTTTTTTTTTTTTTTTTTTTTTTTTTTAACTAAGAAAAAGGTTTATAATCTTGAAAAAGCAATAATCGGTTGAAAAGGAAAATTAAAGACCTAATTTTTATTAAATAAACGCTATCATTATTTTTAAAAGATGTTTTGTGAGTTTTCTTTTTATGAAAGTCTTTTACTTCTAAAAAATTTTTACAAAAGCAGACAAAGAACATAAATAATGCAAACTAAAATGAACAAAACAGGGGGTAGTGAGAGTACCAAGTGTCACGATATGGATGAAGAAGGGCCTATTGCGATTCTTTGAAGTTGAGTTTGATCAATCCCACGGTGCTAAAGCGAGTGCCTTTCATTTCCAGCATGGATCTGGAGGAATTTCAATTTACGCTCGACATCTTTTCCATAAGTCTTTTTAGGCGGAGGGTACTTTCTTTGGGTCTACATGCACACAGTGATTCCACCTTAGTCTCAAGGACATGCACCCGGGAGAGGATAGAATCTCCGGGATATAAGCTTCCACCGATGTGAGTTTTCCCAAATGGAAGATGCTTTCTTTGTTGGGAATGTGGGAGTTCAACGAGAACTTGAAGATCTCTGGTAAAACATCCGGAACCTTGAGGTTCCTTGTTGCGATAATGGGTGGTAACTTGGTGAGCAGAGAAATTAAGTGCCCCTGTCGATCAAGTGTAGAATTTCCTTTAGAAAGGTGAATTCCATTAAGATGGAGTTCCTTGAAGAAGAACATTCATCTCATCATTCTTTAATTTCCACTCTATCACCCCATCGAGTGTCCATCGGGAAAATCGGCGAGACCATCTATAATGAAAGCCGAGTCATCGACTTCAAGATCCAAAGGAGATATTTTGGCCATTCTCTTACGCCTCCTCAAGGTCGATAGATTTCTGGGGAGCATTTTCATCTAGTGCATTGGTAGTAGGACTTGTATTGGTAGATGGAGACTCGGTTGAAGTGGGAAGTGCTTTCATCACATGGAATATCTTTATCGCCTCTGTTTTAGTTTACGTGAGATCGGCTTCCTTTACTTGAGAATCTTCGGTGTGACAACGTGCCACTGAGGAGAGGGAGGCGATGCTTGAGTGCTTGGGAGGAATGGAAGATGTTTCCGCAGATTGACCCTTGGTTGTAGAGGCAACTTCGAGTTGCTTGAGGAATAGTGGAGAGGATTCCTTGGTTGGAGCATCATCGACCTTGAGTCTTTTGGCTTGGGCGGCTTCATTCTCGAAATCCTCTTTAGGTTGAGAGATTTTGCTAAAGATAATGATCTTTCCTCCATGATTTGGTTATATTTGCGATCTGGGACATGATCGGGAAAAGTCTTGACTTGTTTCATTGTTAGGCGAGTTGGACGGTGGTATTGGTTTTCACCACCCTTCTTATTTCATCTTTAGTTGGAGGTTTGTTTTGGCCTTCGAGCTTGGATGGCCTCTTTTGTGCAATTGCTTCTTGCCTCCTTTGTCTTCCCCGAGCCTCATTCGCTCAACATAATTGTCAGAGAAATCTCCACCTAGTATACTTTGAGCTAGAAGGTCTTGAAATGACATCTTGAGTTAGAACATCCCGGTGTTCGTGAGCATCTGAACCCTCGATGCATCCAGTTCTTTTCTTCTCTCGGGAGTTAAAGATGAAAATTCCTCTGTTCCAAGTTGTTTAGCCAATGCTACACTTTCCTTTGAATTCTCAAACTCGCCAATCTACTTGCTTGACCGAGTCTTTCCTCTCGATTACGAGTTAGGACCAAGCTCATCTTGATGATGACATTTTCCCTTTATCATCAGTTTGCTTAGCACACTCTTCTTGATTAGATCAACTATAGGAATTTCATCGAGTACCTAGATCAACATGTTGATGTAGATTATCAAGCTGAGTGGTCAAGACAACAACATCGGGAAGATCTGCTGAAGGTGAAGGGCACGATGGTTCTTGAGCAGATGAAGATTGACCCGGATCGGAGATGCATCCTCCATTTGCATATCGTGATGCGACCTTATCAACCCTGTTCCTCTGAAGCTTGAAGAAACCTTATGTGAAAGGATCTCCTTCTTCTTTTGTAAAGGACCGTTCCTTCTTTCTTGAGGAAGTAGCAGACTCGATGAAGGTCGTTGAGAGAAACTTGACCAACATGTCCGAGAGATCAAAGGAGGAACTTCTTGTTCTTCATCGGAGGAAACCACAAGTTTCCTTTTGGAAGACCCTTTTAGTTTGTGCTCTAAGACCTTAACACGATTCTGCAGTTCTTCAATTTTACCCCAAGAGACAATTTGGTCTCTGCAAGTTCCTTTGATTATTAACCTCTGCGGCATACACATTGATAAGAGCATACACGGATGAGAGAGTAATGGGGTCCTCGGCTCCACCGTGATTGCTCGTGGTAAGGGAGCCTCATTGGACCTTTCGAGTATCTGGTCATGCTCAATGTGGGAAGATCTTCATCGAGAGGATCCCTCGCGGGACTTAGTGTGGGTGGTCTATGCAAATCTGACTCCTCATGAGTAGCAAGTGTGGGTGAAGGGCTGGGACATGGTGGTTGGACTGGAGCAACATGAGTTGCTTCAACAGTTGAAGATGGGCCCTCATCAATGTTAACCAATGGATTACCATTAGTAGCCACAGGTGAGGTAGGTGGATTAAGAGTCACATTCTCCTCATCAGCAGCCTCATTACCTTGAGGCAACATGGCTGCTAGCAAGGGATAATGTTCCCCTTGAAAGTTGGTTCTCATAGTAGCAAACAGTTTAGCAGTCAAAGAACCTATAGGATAAAAAGCTTGAGCTTGGGTAGAGGTGTCTAATATAATTTGTAAAAACCTTGGGTACATTAAAAATTTTCCCTTTGTCTTTTGAATATTTTCAACCATGTTTTCGAAAATATACTTAGAAAATTGAAAGTTACCCTTGAGAAAGACACACAATACCATATCCCGGTTTGGTGAACCGGTCCCATCCTCGATCTTGTTGCTCATGCATTGAAGCAACGTGTGAACCAGGAACCTCCATTTTGGGCGAGTTCCTTCTTTAGCCACATATCTGTTCTTGTTCCTCGATGCCCAATTGCCTGAGTCCATTCAAGACATCTTCTGATTAGAGTAAAATACTCCATCGACATCTTCAAGTGAAGCTTCCTCTAATCGGGTCCTACAGTAACATTGTACTCTTTTTCATCAATCACGCCCTAATCTGTCTCGTTCCTCTTCGGTTTCCCGAATTGGTGATCGAGACTCATATATCTCATTTGGGGAATGAGTTAGAGCATAATAAATTTTGGACCTTTTTAGGAATTCCACCATTGGTTCGTACAGGTCATATCCCTTGCCGTTTCCCAGAAATGCAACTTTGTTGTGATCATGTTTAAATTCAAGAGCCATGAGGGATATGAGTGTTTAGAGTTAAGATTCTTGAAATGGTGAGTGTTTGTGGAAGTAGAATAGGAGGGAATTCGTTTGTTCTGAAGCGAGTGATGGTGAGTGGAGTGTTTTTGCCCAAATTATAGTCAAAGAAAAATGGACCGTTTGGTTGACTATTGCCGGCGTGTATTGCATCTTTGACCCGACTCAAAATAACACTTCTAAGCGAAACACATGATCAATCTCAAGTTATAGTTTCAAAGAGAATGCATCAAAGATAAGAATATCTTGATGGTTTCTAGAATTCATGTGCCACCCACTTGCATTAAACTCATTGAACCTTGAATCCATCTATAAAATGATCCCAATGTAACTCATCTCTTCACCAAGATCCCCGAATATTTACCACAAACCCTAGAGTTAAATAACCTCAATTAACCCAATTGCACCATGAATACGAAACACGAGATCATAGATCTCACTTCCTCATCTTCCTCATCCTCTTCATCATCATCAGTGGTGAATCAAACCCATGGTTCCATTACTTTCCTCAACCCTATCAAGACCAAATAAATCGCCCTTTCTTCCTTCTTGAGAAGATGACGGTGTAGTGAATCAAGTGAATCTGATGATGATTACGATGACTCCTATAAGGAGGGAACTTACTCCCAACCTCCAAGACCTCGGTCTCAACAAAGACTTCGTGCGAGAATCCGCCACTCCCAAAGATAGAGGTGGTTCTTGGTCTCAACTGCGCCATCTTTTGGTGCATGAACACACATCGTATAGTAGAAGGGCTTAAGGAGGGTGGATCGATTTCATTTTGGTTGAAATGAATAGATGAAGCACAAAGGACACGATAGTTCTCTTCGTCATCCTGCGTGGTCATCGTCATCATCAATCGTTTGCATCAATCCATCCTTCCATTTTGGTCCTTAGCATCTTACGTCGTCTTTGGTCATGCATATCGACCCGGCCGGTTAAGTGGAATGGGTGGTTCACATGAGACCCTCTGAAAGCAAAGCCGACATCAAATGCATATCCGGCATTCCATTAGATTTGGAATGAAAGATATACACTAGATTAAGCTTAGCTTAAGTGTCTGATTTCGTATCTTGAGGATGCAAAATAGAAGGTTGACTTTATGTAAGTAAAAGGCGAAAGCTGTTTCTTGAATGAATGAATGAACAATTTGACTTCAATTTCTTTTCTTTCGGTATTATCTTGATGAGAATCAAATTGTATGCTTGATATTTGTTATCGAAGAAACAAGCAACACTCTTTCGACTATCGACCATGTACAAATGAGCCACTCTTGATGAATTTGATCTTGATCATGGGATGTATATCTGCAATCCGGATAAGGAGCAGGACAAAATGCGATGCAGACAAGCGCAAAAGACACTAAAACATATACAACAACAAAAACAAACAAACTAGAGGGTTATTAGAAGTTAGTGTTAGAGTACAAACTAAAATACTAAAACAAACAAAAATCTGCGAGTTTGCACAATCCTCCACGAGGCATATGCCTCCCACAGGGCCTATGCCTCCCTTAAACTATCAATCAAGGGTTTAGCATTCCAATATTGACCACGAGGTGTTGAAACCTTGGTCCATCAAGCGCTTTTGTTAATAAGTCGCCACATTATCATCGGTATGGATTTTAGCCACTTTTATCAAATGTTTTCATAAGCATCCACAGTAGGCCTTCTTGTAAGCAGCTGGAAACAAGGTTCGATAATGATGCTCATAGCATTGATAGCTTTGTAAGAAGCTACGTATTTGTTTTCCTTTGTTGCAAGCGACACAATTGTGATCATTTGTGAATACTTTGGAGGAAGACCTTCAACAAGACCCATTTTAGAAAGTTTGTTAATGGTCTTGAAATTCCATCGCCATTCTTCTATGCCATTTAGTGGACTCATCAAGAGATGCTTTAGCCACCAAACAAGTGAGATCACCACGGTTGAACTTCATTAAGGTTGAATGTGTATAAGTTGTGAGTTAGAGGAACATTCGGTAGAATTGGAGTTTCTTACGGAGTTTGAAGTCTTTAGGCGGCCAAGACATTCATTCTCGGTGAAGAGAACTTTATTCTTAGTGTCACAGTTGTGAAGCAGAGAACAAGTTGAAATCTTTGAAGTTCCTTAACATAGTACACATTTTCAAAATCTAGATGAGGTGTCTTTATGGTGCCTTTCCTGTGATACTACCATCACTTCCTCCAAAAGTCACATTGCCTCCTCCTTCTATAGGGACAAAATTGTGCATCATATCCTGTTTCCGGACATGCTTGGAACAACCACTATCAACAATACCAATATTCTTATGCTTAAGGGATGATCCTACAAACAACAACAAAATATATACAAGCAGTTAGTATTGAGAGGAGGTTCAAGTCATTCTTGACTTGAACACATATGTGAATCACGAGTTTAGGGCATGAAGTTTTAGAGGATCCACCATTGTTCTTGGTCCTCCATTGATAATTTGGTCCTTGTTGGTCAAGAACAACTTTCTTTGAGGGCTTCACAAAGAAGCTCCCATATCCCATCCCAAATACATAGAGTCAACATATGTAGGTCAATAACCATGTTTAAAGTATGAGCTAGTGGGTTGAACATATAGTGCATTAGCGAACCTCTCCAATGAGAGTCGGTCTTTCTTTGCTGAGGGACATAAGGTGGAATATTAGCAACATTGGTCCATTAGGTTTGTGTTTGGGAAGTAGCACATGCACCCAATCTTTGTTCATAAAAATCACAATCCTTAATCAAATGAAATTCTTGCCGCATCTAAACATGTCTTCTTCTTAGAAGTTTTATTCAAATAGGGAGATGTTGGATTACATGCGAAGTACTTAAAGCAGATACATTCAAGGAATTGATTTTATGAGGTGATTATTCAAACATTTAAAGATAAGTCTTGGAGAAACTTGTCTTGGAAGTTGATTCCTCGTGACTTCCTAGAGGGCTCACAAGTAGATTGGGGTGCGAGCTTGGGTGTTGGTTCGGGGCTTGGGAAGGTCGGACTTCTCATTTGAATCCACGGCTTTCATAGGAAGTAGACCCTTGATCCGATGAATTGTCCTTTGTCGAGCAAGAGACAAAATCATTAGATGAGGTATCGAGTGCAGCAAGTCTTTGACTTTTGCCATATAGGTGATGTGATCCATCAAAGTCAGCGATGATGGATAGGTGCATGGGCATAAATTCACCTCTAATAGGTCCGGGGACGACATGCAAATCACCTTCTTTAAAAAGTTAGCTAACCCGGTGATGTAGGTTTCGCCCATCATACTTAGCTTCGGACCTACATATTTTTGAAAACCTAAACCTATCGGGCATGTCCGAGATTGACTAGTATAGATGATTCTATTTAAGCTTTTACCGGACATTTGCCATTCATTATTCCTAGCAATTTCCTCGACTAGTTTTCTTTAAGCTCTAAGTTCTCGAACACGACTTCATCCTTTGCTTTCTCGAGGCGGTTTTAAGTAATTATTTGCAACTTCTAGATCAAACTGTAACACTTTTATCTTTTATTCATAAGCTATTTGATTCTTTTGAAACCACACTTTTGTCTTTCTACGATTTTTAATGCAAGTTTATGAGCTTCATTATCAATATAGCATGCATCAAACTTAGGTTTCATAGCATCAAATTCTTCTTTAAGTTCATTGTATCTAAGACTACGACCAAATATACAATTGTGTACAGAGATAGTCCCATCAAGGCAAGCCAGATCATGCCTTTCATCAAAGTGCACCTTGCAAGCGGTCCAAGCTTGTCGATATCATGAGCTTCCTCATTAACGAGTTCATGTGTATTCAGTTGACTGTTCATCCATGGTGAGGAGGCTGCTGAAGCTCCAACTTCCTCATTGTTCTGCGATAGGAAAGATATTTGGCTCCATCTCCATCCTTTCTGTCCTTGCATTCTCTTGAAAATGCCCCATCGATGACAAGTGTAGCACTTGACTTTCCTTCTATCAAAGCGGTGGTTCCTTTCCTTGAAAACAAACTTCCTTCCGACCTTCTCTTGAACCTTTTGATGTCCATCGACAACAATGCCACTGCATTTTCGACTTCATTTCCTCCATTTCAAAAGGGTCCACTGATCAAAGTCTTCGTATGCAAGATCTTTGCTGAGTGTCATAGTCGACAACAAGCGAATGAAGAACATCCTCCATCACACTTGCTAGTCTTAGGTTGTGAAGATTGTGGAGTGGGACGAGTGTTATGTGGTGGAGTGGGAGGCGGGATCTTTGGAAAGTAGTTGGAACTAGGAGATGATGGAAAATAGTTGGAGCTAGGAGCTTGTACCATCATGTTGGAATGAGATGTCCCAACAAAAGTCGCATGGTTAGAAGAAGATGTACGGTAGGAGTCCCGACATACGGTTCAAGAGTTACGAGTGCATTGTATAGCTCATCAAAGTGAGCATGTCCAACCTCCTTTAGCCTTGAGTGCAATACTAACATGATGGTGGCAAGGACCGCAAGAACTTTGAGTTGCAATCTTCATTATCCGGTTTAGCATTCAACGATTCGGTGACTCAAGATCCTATGGAACTGTCATTATCCGCATGGATACCTTCTTCTTCTGATATATTGAAGTCTGAAACTGTTGTCTTAGCATGGACTTCCTCATTCTCTTTGATTCTTCATTTCCACGAATCTTGCTTTGAGAGCCATCCATATGTCTTTAGCATCATCCATATGGTGAAAATCACATAGATGGTCTTGGTATGGCTTGAGCGAATAGTTTTTACTTTATGCTCTCTGCATGGCCGCGATTCTTGACGGTCTTTGGTGGAGCCATGATAAACTTCCATCCCTATCGGAATCATTTTCTTTAGATTGTTTCCTTTCTTTACTACCTCCCATGATTCCAATCAATGTTGGAAATCCAGGTTTTCCATCTTCATAGTCCAAAGTTCATACTCTTCCTCTTTAAATAAGGAATTTACCATTGTTGTTTGTGAGACCGATTTGTTGCATGGAAGTGGTGTTGGTGTTGTTTGTGTTGGTGACTTCATTTTCATTATCGGATCCGGCATGGTGAATGAATGTTTGTTGTATGGGGGTGAGAATGGTTCTTAGTATCGTAGAGACTTTCCCGAGGCTCGATACCACTTGTTGAACACACACACGAGACCTTGATAGATCTTAAGCACTCGGAGATCGTTAGTGTTGCCTATGTAATCACAAGCAAACTAATAGAAGATCTCTACAACTTGGTATTGTAGCGGAAAATAAATACAAGTTATAATAACTAAGAACACTTTTGATCCTCTATGGATCTTTGATTATAGAAACTCTATGTTTGGATAGAATACAAGACTTGAGAAACTTGAGAAAAACTTATCTATTACAATCTATCATGGTTTCTTATATAGGCAAGAAACCACAAAGAGCGTTGACAATTTACGCTTCTACTACTAAACTAGACTAAGCATGCATCTCGACAAGCATGCAACTAATCATATTGTTTTGTTAATCATCGTGTTTATTCCGAGAGAGCTCTACATAAACGGCGCCAACCTATACATACGGTGACTTTTACTCTAAAGCGAGCTTATCTCTCCTACGTGGTTCCCACTTTCAGTGACAACCTGTCTGCTTTAACACTTCTGGTGAAGTATAACCCGGCGAGTAATCCTTTCTTCTTCTAGAATCTCTTGGTGAAGCTTGGCAAATCGATGGTTTATGCTTGGCGTAATCGGTGGTTTACCTTAATTCCCAACAAGCTTCATTTTTTGATGCTTTCCAAACACTTCTTGCTGACGGACCCTCCCCAAACCTACGGGCCCACCCCTTTCCTTAATCCTATTTGTGTGTTTCGAGTATGTGTTTGGTGGTTCCAAGATGAACCCCTACTTTTGTAGTCAGAAAAGCCATTGTATTTGCTTAGGCCGGATGGCAAGGTTCCTACACATTCACCTTACACATCAGCGCCACGTCCGCTTTCTCTCTTCCACTCACCTTTGTGTGGACAAGGCACTCACTTTCACTCACCTTAACCATTTTGTTTTATACAAACCGGTATCAAATGGGGTAGTATTTTGGAAGAAGGGCACGTTCATCAACAAGGTGAATCACTCACCTTAATATGCATTGGGTTGAGTGACTCACATGTGAGTTGTTTGGGATGGCATGGGACTCACGAGTGACTAGCACACTCACTTGGCACTCACCTTGCCCTTGCCGACTAGTCTTAGTGATCTTCCGAATGATTCTTCAAAAGCTTTCATATATATAACAGCTAGTTTTTAGATTGTTCATAGATAATGATAAATTGCGAGCCATGTCTTCGACGACTCTTTCTAGACCCCACACTCGGTTCTCCAAAGTTACCATACCATCATGAGACCCGCCCTTAAAATCCTGCAAATATTAAATGAGTTAATGGGTATCATTTTTGAGGCACCAACAATGTTGGAACAATGGGAGGATGGATTTGTGTTTGGAAATAAAAAGTTTAATGGAACTTGATAAATAATAAGCTGAACAACACTAGGGTACTTTGGTCGTCTAACTATTTACTTCGAAAATTCAGATTTATATTACAGTACGGAGTAATAAGTTATGCATTAAGTATCAAAAAATTCGACCAAAAAAGTGTATGTGAGCCAATTTTAGCCAATCTGCCCATTTTCATACTTGTAACATGTTCATAATATGTGTACATTGTCTCTCAACCTAGTAATAGCGCCTCAATTCCTAACCAACTTGGTTATTATCAACTTCTCGTCTTAGAAAACCGACCACTACCTCCTGTTCCAAACCACGGTCCAAACCACGGGTGTCATATCACTATAACAAACCTTCACAACTACCACCCCTATTGAAGCATTTTCAGGGTAGGTCACGTGACTCTTACGTGCCATCCGTTCTTGTCCGATCTTGAAAGCATCTTGTCATGCATGAAAGAACTTGTTAGAAGGGGTCCGGTAGAAAGCCGGGAACCACCCTCAAACGATCAAGTCGAGAATCTCGCATGTAGAGGATTTAGCATATATGTATATGTATGTGTGTGTTATATGAGATGAAATAAATGAAATAGATAGAGTAGTATATATAGAGAGAAAGAGGTAGGTGTCGGTGGGTACCTCAACAATTGTCAAGTCTATTCGGCTGGGTGTCGGTCATGGAACCTGATCCGTAATATCCGGGTTAGGTGGCGTGAGTCAGGTTCTTCGTCGGACCGGCGGGGTAAAGGGTGTACTGTATAAAGGTTGTATACCTTTATGGTCCTTGACTGTCTGCGTCGAACAAGAGTAGATCCGCCCCAGTAATGACCTCGGAGTGATGGAGATTCTTGGTCCGTAGACGTGTCGTCCGGACACATACGTCAACATGTCCCCAATATTGTAGTATCGGTTAAAGGCCAGATGGTGCAATACTTGAAGTGTCTTCACGCCTTCGGCACCTATAGTTCGGCGTGGGCCATCCCGGACACGTCGTCAACATGTCCCCAAGTTGTAGTATCGGTTAAAGGCAGGTGGTGCAATACTTAGAAAGTGTCTTCACGCCTTTCGGCACCTATAGTTCGCGTGGGCCATCCGGACACATCGTCGAACATGTCCCCCAAGATTGTAGTATTGGTTGAAAGCCGATGATGCAATACTAAGAATATCTCGCGCTTCGGCACGCGTCGTTCGAGCAAGTATTGTATCGCCTCTCGGCGCGTGTCTTCAACACAAGTATATCGTCTTTCCTCCAACGCGTGTCCTTGGACACGTACATCAACATGCCCGATGTTGCATTATTAGTAAAGGCGATTATGTAATACTTAAAGAGTACCTTATGACCTTCGGTCTTACCATTCGGTCTTATCATTCGGGCGTCTTCCCTCCATTGATCGTCGGAGGGTTGTTTACTAAGTGGCCCATACGTTGGTGCTTCAGAAGGCGAGTTGGTGCTCCATGTGACCTGACACCTAGTGCATGGACTTGACAGATGTTGAGGTGGCCGACCTGACACCTACCTCTTTCTCACTCTATATATACTACTCTATCTATTTCATTTATTTCATCTCATATAATACACACACATACATATACATATATGCTAAATCCTCTACATGTGAGATTCGACGATCGTCGGAGGTGGTTCGGGGCTTGACTTGGGACTCTCTTAACGAGTTCTTTCATGTATGACATGCTTTCAAGATCGGGAGACAACGGATGTGCGTGCCGTCGGGACCTAACCCGGAAAAACGCTTCAACATTGCGCCATCCGTGGGACGTTATTCAATCTACCAAGAGTTAAAATGACGGGTCACATTTTTAGTACGGTATGGCGTTCGGTATATCCGTTCGGTATGGACTACGGATGGTGTGAGCCGGCTAAGGGCTATCCGGTATGGTTTCCTCCGGACGGTCGTTCGAACACACGGTCTCGTTCGGATGTCATGTCGTTGGGAGGTACAGCGGTGTTCGGTTATACTTGTGACGGATATCAACCATCGAGCGTGAAAAGGTGAACCCGGAAAAGCGACTTGCTCGTATTACGCGGTAAAAGCGTCGTGACTTTGAAACGATAGCTTGCACGTTACAGTGCACAAGGTACATACAAACATCACCTTGATACTTTGCTAGTCGATGCTTATACACCTTTGTACATATTCTTGTTAGGGATAGCCGATAGCGTACAACTAAATAAGGTGCAATATTGTTTCCACCCATTTCCCTTGCCAGTTGCCATGCGTGTATCAATGCATGTGTTTTTCATGTCTAGCTACATGTATGTGGGTGGGTAGTGAATAGTGAATGGTTACTTTCATGCTTTTGAGAAGGAAAAAAAAAAGTATTCATGATAAATATATTGTGCATATTTCAGTGTTGAAAGGATATGACGAAGTACAAAAACAATGGAACTTTAGACTTGTTTCTGTGAAAAGTATTAACTTTTAACAAAATGAGGTACAAACAAAAGCCAATATTTGTGTATATGCCCCTGATGATGACTTTATCTAGATTCGTGATCACATTTTTCCAAATCATTTTTTATTAGTACGAAAAATAAAACGAATAAGATGATAGACGAATGACAAAATGGTTTTATGATCAATTAGTTGCTACTTCTGGCACTAATTTGATGTACGCAATAATGCTACCTTGTTATGTCAAATACAATCTCATGGATACAACTTGACTGGGCCAGCGAGTATTTCAAGAAACGCCAAACAATAATTAAAAGACTTTGGACGCAACTTTAACCCGTGAATATACAAATACATATGGAAAATGTACAGCGGCACTGTTGCTCTTATCTTTTCAGGGCACTGTTGTTGTTGCTCGTACAGTGGTCCATGTTAATGATAATGCTTTTAGAGCAGTTCCAACCATAACGCCCCAACGGCGTTAATGGCCAAATTAACGCGTTAAGTTCGTTATTAAATGGACCTCCGGCGTTATAGCGGCGTTAGTCACTCTTAGTTAGTGGGATAACCCCGATATTTGGTGTTTTTTTTTTTTTTTTTTTTTTTTTTTTCATTTATGCCTTAAATGAGGGTTGTTTTGTAAATTGTTGGGAATGTTATTGATGTTATTGGGATGTTATGGTTGTGGGTGTTTTTGGGGATGTTAATGTTAAATGTTAAAAGGCGATGTGGCGGCGTGGGCGGTGTTATTGGTGTTATGATTGGGAGTCTTTCTTACTTTCTTGTAAACTGGGTCAAACATGGTACGGAGTAACAATTAAAATATTTGCAGCTGTCTACTTAGACTTCTACCCTCTTACACAATATACAAATGGGATGAGTTATTAAATACAGGTATATATTTTATATATCACTATGTTTTCATTTTTTTTTTTTTTTTTTTTTATTTTTTTATTTTATAATTTTGTTTATATCAATATAAGCGCGAAAATCGGGCGTAAATATAAAGTTTAATAAATGAAAGCTTAAAAGCTATCAAATCTGAGACGGCCGTGAAAAAATTGTGTTGTCTTTGGAAAAAGCGGGACAAAGGAATATTCGCAGACGAAAGTGGCGGTATGGGTAGCAAGTGGCAATAGTGTGTCTCATACAAATATCATGGGCTGTACTTTTGGGATCACTATTCATACGGTGGCTGGCCATACCGCCATAGAATATTCTTTTTGTCCCTCACTTTTCTGTGCGATTTTGTGGGTTCGTGTTCATATTCACATGCCACGCTTACTGCGTTTAACTAAACTTTATATTCTGATTCGCGATTCGCGCTTATACTGATATAAACACAATTATAAAAATAAAATAAAAATAAAAAAAAAAAAAAAAAGCAACGTAAGAGTATATATAAAATATATATACAATCTTCATCCCTACTTTTTTAATACCATATCCACTCTTCCAAATCTTATTATTTTCCTTTTAAATACACATAGTTATACTTTATTATTTTTGTTATAAAAGTCAAAATTGGTTAAACAAGTAAAATAAATAATGTATTATCTAGTAACATCTTTGAATGTGTTAGGTAAAGTCGTACTTTCTTCTCGAATACAATAATAAAAATAGCACCGCGCTTTAAATCGTATACACGTGAAGCTAGTTTTGGGTAGAGGCGTAAGCGAGCCTGACGACAGCGAGCGGGCGCTGTTCGTATTAGTTCGTTTAACTTTAACCGACAAATAAGCGAACACGAACGGTTAAGCGAGCAATTTTCTTGTTCGTATTCGTTTATTAAGAAAATTAGTTGTTCAGTGTTCGTTTATGTTCGTTTATTAAAGACACTAAGCGAGCGTTAAACGAACATAAGCGATCGAGCGTAAATGGCGTATGCAAACAAACATAAAATTTCTTAATATATGCACAATATATTGTTTCTGATGTCGTTTTGTTTAAGCAATGGAATTTTAAAATTATAAAATTAAAAGATATGATATCTGAACATAAATAAATAAATGAGCATAAGCGAATGTTAACGAACACATAATCCAACGTTCGCGACATAAATGAGCAGGACGCGACTATTGTTCGTATTCGCTCGTTTAACTAAATGAGCGTAAAATATTGTTCGTGCTCGCTCGTTTAATAAATAAACGAACATAAACGAACTTTTACCGAGCAGTTCGTGAAATGTTATTTGAGCGTTCGATTCGTTCTGTTTTGGTTTTGGGTATGAGGTTGTAAGCATGTGCTAAACATTACATTATAACAAAAGATGTACATCATTTTCACCCATAACTTATCTTGTCATTGATTCATCTCCGCAAAAACAACCTTGGCCACGATACATTTGTGGGAGACGCATAACTTAACCATGACCTCGAACGATTTGGTTAAGATTTGTATCTTGTCTAGTGAGATAGTCGCTACTAACTTAGGCCATCACATTTATGTATGATATTCAGGCATGGCGTGGTATATAAGGAACAAAAGGCCCGCAAATTTTGAAGGGTCTCTTATTGGAGCCTCGCTTATGATGTCAAATCATGGGAATATTCGCTTTTGTCTCTCTCTTTTTCAAGATCTGTGCGATTTTTTGTCGGTTTACATTAGTATTTACGCGAGTTTTAAGCGTTTGAGCATTAAACTTTATATTCTGATTCGCGTTTTCGGGTTTATAAACTTTTGATATAAGCAAAATTATAAAATAAAAAATAATAAAAAATAAAAAAAAAAAAAAAAAAAAGCGGAGGAGGTCCAATAAAAAGCTAAAGGGGTCCCAATAACTCAACCCTTTTGAAGGCCTAGCTACCTAAAGGTGATTTGAAATAAGGAACATGTTTATAGTAAAAAATGTGGACTCCCATTCCTATGGCCAAAGTTATATACTGTAGTATAGGGGTTTTTCCCATAAAATTAGCATTGCTTACTCTAGAGTTGGATAGGCATGCGTGAATACTACTCTAGTTCAACAGCACTATTGGTTATTACTATCTTTTTTCACCAAGTAAAAAATAACAACATATACTAATTAATTAATTAGCAATAACACCTAATTTGACTTAAACATATTAACACACATAGTACCAACACAGATTGCGCGTTTCATGCTTGGTTCAGAATTTGAGACAACTTAGAAGTTAACATGTAATATAGGATGAGGAGGACATGTTTATACTTTGTGGAATATATAAACCCTTGTTTAGTGAAGGGTCACCTTACTTATGTAAAGATTTGGGTATAGTAAGAATCTTGTTCGACTATACCCCGGTAGTAATAAGATATGCATATGTACATAAATCTCAGTTGCATTTCTTTGCTTTATACGTCAAATATACATACATGGTATATATGATTTTCCTTTAAAGTTATAGCTTGGGATTGAGATAAATATTTTCAACAAAACAAATTTCAGGCATTTAAGTATAATCCTTTTAATAAAATATATGCTCATGATTAGCGAAATGCAAGGAGCTATGCAAGTATGCACACGTAAGTTTAAATGTTTGAACGATATTGCTCCGATGCATGCGATGTATGTCGCATGGTGGAGCTAGGCATGTATGTATGGTAAGGAAATATGCATGCATGTATGCTAAGTAGATGTGTAGATGGCTGTTAGCTAGACCATATGATAATAATTCTACTATGATACTATTACACTTTATTATTCATTGGAGGTCATGTTTGTACACACGTACTATAACATGAGTACAATGTTGAATGCATGACTCAATAGATATGTATAACACTCTAAGGACATGACGTAACTGATACATGTTCTTTACTTGTGTATTGTACACTTATTTTATAGCAACTTCTTTCAATAACTCAAAAGGGAAGAAGACCATTTTAATTGGTTAGATTCATGCATATACCCTACATGTTTAGTTGAGGTGCTGGCAAATATCTCTTTTTAGGAGTTTTTAAGCTCACACACACCAAATCTTAGCAAAATTACCCAATGGTTTACCGTGTGCCATAAAAGCTAGATAACCCATTGAGAGTTGAAATTTGGAGATATGACAAACTTATGATTTTACATTGAAAATCCTTTAGGAATGAGGAAAACTTGTTGCCAAGAATGCTCAAGTACAATAATATAAAATGCACGACTGAAGCTTTTCAACAGTATATTTATAGGATTGTGGCCTACTTCACTACTTCAAACTTTTGTGGTATATTGTTTATGCTATAACATGCTTTTGGTTCCTTGCTAAATTAAAATAGCATGATGCATATATGGACAATCGAGACAAAGCTATTAATGACTTAAACACATTGGCTCCGATTTGCATATTTTTGGATGAACTCATAAAAACGTAACTGAATATCTGTATGCTCTGAAAGATATCATATAAGATATTTTCGGATAAACCCCGATTTACTTTCGTCTATACGGTAAAGGTTCGCATTTCTCAATATGATAAAAGCTTATTTACTATATAAATTCAACGATACTAATAAGTTATAGCACCGTTATAGCACCGTTGAACCTGGGGAAGCATAGTGGCCGGTAAGATGCCTCCATCAGCCGTGTCACGGTTCCGTGATGAACTATTTCAGTATTGATATAAAAGAAATATTTGTTTGTTATATTTAACGGGAGAAAACAAAAGAGCTTTCAGGTTTTATTCTACAGGACTAGCAAGCATAACGTGATCATTTCGTGAAAATGAAAGCGTGATCATTGATATCTCCATTGGTTACACTACGGTTCGGTTGTGGCTCGATTTTGTATTGATATATATATATATATATATATATATATATATATATATATATATATATATATATATATATATATATATATATGCAACATTGTTTTTATCTAATGAGAAAAAGCAAAAAGCTTTCATGTCTTATTATGCGGGAATAAGCGTAGGAGGTTCCATATGTAACAATTACAACCACGAACATAACATTTGTGTAACACCCGGTTGGTGGCCACCATCGCGGATGCCCGAGTGCAACATCTTTCGGATGCCCGAGTGCAACATTTTTCGGATGCCCGAGTAAAAAATCATTTTGGATGCCCGAGTGTAAAATCATTTCGGATGCCCGAGTGCAAGTTCATTTCGGATGCCCGAGTGCAAAGTCATTGCGGAAGGCCCAGGTGCTAATCACCGGACGGCAGTATGCCCGAGTGCAACATCTTTCGGATGCCCGAATGTAAAACCATTTCGGATGCCCGAGTACAAAATGATCTCGGAAGCCCTTGTACAAAATGATCTTGGGAACTCCGTAGATAAACTAAAAGCGGCCGATGTGTCGATGTCTACTCCTAAGACCTTGGTGTAGCGTCTCAAACATATAAACTTGTACCTCGAGCTATGTAAGTAGCGGTAATAAAAAACAAGTGTTTGGTGTGCGTTTATGATCAAAACTTAAATCAAACATACAAGCTTATACCTCCGGAGCTATGTGAGTAAAAATTGTAATAAAACACAAGTGTCTAGTATAGGTTTGTGATTAATAAATAAATGATATATAACGGCACATCACAAAAAATAATGATTATGGTTGAAAAGCTATGTTTTATTTGTGCATGAAACAAAGGGATGATGGAAAAGACATGTGTCGCTTTGGATCTAATGATGTTTAAGTATAGCATCATTGACCATAGGTCAACAATACAATCTTGGGGACATGACGGCATATGTAGTCGATAGACCTAACTCGCCTTATGAAGCACCAACATATGGGCCTTGGTAAACAACCCTCCGACGATCAATGGAGGAAGGCGCCGAATGATAAGGCCGAATGGTAAGACCGAAAGGTCATAAGGTACTCTTTAAGTATTACATAATCGGTCTTTTACTAATAATGCAATACTTGGGGGCATGTTGATGTCGTGTCCAGAAGGACACGCGTTGGAAGGAAAGACGATATACTTGTGTTGAAAGACACGTGCGAGAGGCGGATCTGATACTTGCACGAGCGGCGTGTCCGAAAAGCGCGAGATATTCTTGAAGTATTGCATCATCGGTTTTCAACCAATACTACAATACTGGGGGGACATGTTGACGTATGTGTCCGGATGGCCCACGCCGAACTATAGGTGCCGAAAGGCGTGAAGACACTCTCTAAGTATTGCACCATCGGTCTTTAACCGATACTACAATACTGGGGGGACATGTTGACGTACGTGTCCGGATGGCCCACGCCGAACTATAGGTGCCGAAGGCGTGAAGACACTCTCAAGTATTGCACCATCGATGCTTTAACCGATACTACAATCTTGGGGGACATGTTGACGTATGTGTCCGGACGACACGTCTTGGACGAAGAATCTCCATCGCTCCGGAGGTCATTACCTAAGGCGGATACTACTCTTGTCCGTCGGCATGTCTTAGAAGGACCATAAAATATACAATCCCTTTATCTGGTACACCCTTTTACCCCAGCGGTCCGACGCAAGAACCGGACTACGCCACCTAACCCGAATATTACGGGATTGTGTCTCCATGTGACCTGACACCTAGTGCATAGACTTGACAGGTGTTGAGGTGGCCCACCTGACACCTACCTCTTTCTCTCTCTATATATACTACTCTATCTATTTCATTTATTTCATCTCATATAATACACACACATACATATACATATATGCTAAATCCTCTACATGTGAGATTCTGACTTGATCGTCGGAGGGTGGTTCCCGGGGCTTCGGCCTCGGGACCCCTTCTAACGGGTTCTTTCATGTATGACAACATGCTTTCAAGATCGGGACAAGAACGGATGGCACGTGAGAGCCGTCAGGACTGACCCGGCGGAAAAATGCTTCAACACCCCCCCAACTCACAACTAACCTTAACTTACTCATTTGGGGTCACCACTAATAAAAACATTACATATTTATAAAAAATAATAATAATAAAAAAAATGACAAAGGGTACATTTTTACCCTCGCCGTGCAGACGACGAAGGTTGGGATGGCAAGCAGGGGGCGGTGTCATGAAGAGCTATGGCAAGACTGACATGGCATGGGGGTGAGCTATAACAAATGACACCGGGTGCTCTTATCCGTAGGATAGCGTGATTTGTGAACAATCACTACACATAAGTGATTACAGAGGGCATGGCAACAACTGAGTGAAGAACGTATTTGAAGTCGGGGTTCATTTTTTAAGTGTAAATTAAAGTCGGGTCGGGTTTCATCTTCTTAGTATAAGTTAAAGTTGGGTCGGGTTTCTTCAAAAGGAAAAAAGACATCTTTTAATTATTTGTTAGACTAATTTATTGTAAAACTAATTTAGATCATATATTATATATATGCCAATGAATGGATCCGCTATGAAAAAATAAAAACAAGAAGAATGAGAAATGTTTGTAGCACACATTTCGGATGGAAAAAAGAATTTATGGTAGATGCATCTCTTCTTGTATATGCATCTAAAATGTCGACCGTTGTTATTTCTAATTATTCTCATTTCTTTTATTTCTTATTTGATCCTTACTCATCACGCCATATACAAATACTTAATAGAAAACTAAACATACCAAGTATTTTATAAAATAATGTACTTATAAAAATGTGATAGTTATTAAGAACATAAATTTGATGGTAACAAATTATATACCAAGGACGTTGAAAATGTTAAATTACAACTAAGAGTGGATGATTGGGATTTGTCTTATTTCGCCGTCGCCACGTGGAGGCTCGTCGTGGGCCGCCGCCACACCGGGCGTTGCCGTCGTGGCTCGCCGTCGCTTCAAAATCATCCGGACGACGAAGCAACTATCTCGACATTCATTGATTAAATATTTCCTTTAAGAATATATCAGTTGCCTAACGTTTTAAAAGCGTTTTTTTTTTTTTTTTTTTTTTTTTTTTTAAACCCACCACTCACTCTATAAATTAACATAACATTTCATACAAGTTTTTCATATTCAATCAAAACATATCCATTCAAACTTCTTTGAAAACATGAATTACGATAGTCGATCATCTTATTTGGCGATAGTGATCTTGAAGAGTTAACGGAGTTAGAAATGTTTATTCAAGAGTTCGGGCGAGACAAGCGTTGCGAGAACAAGCACCCGGTCCTTGGCGTCGTCAATATGTCCCGTGAGCGTGAAATTGCTTTGAAGCACGTCTTCTGCGACTATTTTGGCGACAACCCAAAATATTCGGACGCTCATTTTAGGCGTCGATTTCGTATGAGCCGTCGTCTATTTCTACAAGTAGTGCAAGGTATTGAAACATATATTGAAACTCATCATCCTCTTCCTAGGCATTTTGATTTCTTTAGAATGCGACCCGATGCTAGGGGTGTAATGAGTTTTAGTGTGCTTATGAATGCATATGTGCCTACGCCAATTGGCTTACGGGATATCGGTGATGCATTAGATGAGTATTTACAAATAGGTGAACAACGTATGCGCGATTGCTAGATTTTTTCTTATGTGCATAATCCAACTATTTATTAAGGAGTTTTAAGAAAACCGGATGAGGATGACATTCGTAACTTATACTATGCACATAAAACTGTTCATGGGCTTAGGGAATGTTGGGAGCATCGATTGTATGACCGGAATGGAGAAACTGTCTTAAATAATGGCAAGGCCAATTTCATAGAGGTGATAAAAATATCCCACTATAATGCTTGAAACATTGTTTCATCTGATTTGTGGTTTGGCATGCTTTTTGGGGTAGCGGGTGCGAATAACGATCTAACGGTTTTAAATAATTCTCAGTTATTCGATGACTTGCTTGATGACATCGCCCGTGAGGTTGAGTTTGAAGTTTATGGGTGTAAATTTAAGCAAGGGTATTATCTAGTGACGGAATCTACAGGAGCGGGCATCTTCGTCGAGTCATTTCTGATTACAGCAACTAATCCAAAAATGCCGCATTCAAAGCGAAACAATAAAGTGCTCGAAAAGACATCGAAAGAGCTTTCGGTGTCCTCCGGGGACGTTGGCATATCATTGCCCAACCGTGCGACAATTTACTATTAGCAAGATTACGGAGAATCGTATGCGTGTGCATCATAATGCATAACATGATTTTGAAAGATGAAAATTTTGCGATACCGATATTCTTTGACGTATATTTCTCCAACACCAAATTCTGACGACATGGATTGAGCGTTGCAAGTGCAAAGAAAAAGCCAAAGAACTACATGATAAGCGCGCACGAAAACTGGCGATGTCTCATCGACCACGTTTGTAACAAGTTCAATGGGGACAATTTCAACGACATAATCCGGATAATTAGTTTCGTTATAATTTCATGTATTTCTTGCGATGTTTTTTTCAGATCTTTTTTATGTTTAGTACGTTTTTATTAAGTTATGTATTGTATTTTTAATTTGAATGAAATGAATTTATTTAGTTTTATTTGGGTGAAAGTTGAATAAAAAAATAAAGTGGTAGTGGTGGGTAAATGAAGGGTTGAGGTTTGTTATGAGTGAGGAGGGGTTTGTTGTGGTTAGTTGTGGGAAAATGATATCTTGATGTGGTACCGGGTGGCGTGACACTTAACTTATCTTGTTATGACACCTAGCTCTAAATGTACCATAATCTTAAAATCCTGAGAAATATATGAAAACCTTAATCTAAATAGGTTATATTAACATCAATGCCATGCATATTTTAATAAAGCTACATTGAGGAGATATTTTATTTAGACAAAAAAAAAAGTAAAATATGTAAATAATGCTAAATAAAAGACATTTGACTTTTGACTTTTGAGACTAGAGTCCCACTTCCCTTCTTTCTTCTTATTCTCCGCTTTCATTTTCATTCAGTTCCGACCAAACAAAATCGCCGGAAGTTTTTAGGCATTAGATCGAAGTTAACACTTTAATTGTTATTTCTCATGAATGTTGAGGGCACTCGCATTATCAAGCTGAGGGCACTCAACTTTTTATCCCCCGATTTGATATTTTTCTTATATGAATTTGTGTCTCTACTAGAGGTTTGTTGGGGGCAAGTCCCCCTAGTACTCTTCACTTGGCTCCGCCTCTGACATATACACATGGGTAGTTTCTACTTCATAAGCTTATACCATAAGCTCCATAATTTGTACAATAAGTCACCACATAGACAAGTTGTACATTTTGCTTCAACCACGCAAAAACTTGCAAACCTCAACATAAAGTTCCAACACAATAACTAGCTGAAAATGTATTAAACATATATTATTAACTAATTTGTTGGAAATACAGTGCGGGTAACTAGAAAAAATCAAACAGCCAGATGATTCACATCCAAACAATGTGGAAACTACAAATCGCGAGCGAATACGCACTTTATTGCGACTTTCTACAACATGTCATTCCATAACACCGACCATTGTCTCAGAAGCATGATCCTTCACATTACGAGTTGTTTTAGTAGGACTATTTGGTTCATACGATGGTAATAGTAACCAATACAAAAACCTGAATAATACTTTGGTTTATGTTCAAATCAATCCATAAAAGCAAAAAACCAAACCAAATATTCCTAACCAAATGATGCAATTGGACAAATCAGTTGTTGTATCATTATCCTGTCCAATATCAGTATTTTCAGCATGGACATTCTCTATGGTGCCTAAACCAATATTGGGAATAGTTTCTTCTTGTGGTACAATACTATTAGTTGGGCGTAAATCACTAGTGTCGAAATTTATAGTGGGAGCGGATTCTTGTTGACCAGTATGACTAGTACCACCACCATAGTTATCGGATTCACCATATTTTGAATCGTAAGACACTTCTAAAGGACTGGCACGAAAATAGTCCAGTCTATTTGTATCCCGCCCAAACTCTTTATGTCCTTCATTAACAGGATTGAAATAGCCGCCACAACGCAGCGTACAAGGCGGCGGTATAGGCCGCGGCGGCGGTCTCCCACCATGTTTTCGCTTTGGCTTAAGTACTAAACCATCATCATTAGTCGGGCCTTCCACAAAAAGATGATTAAACTCCGGGATGAACTTTTCTAATGCAAGTCTGCTAGCTTCAGTGTCTTTTCGTCCGCCATGACTACTGACAATCAAGATGATTAATGCAGCTCTTGCCAGACTCGTCCAGCCACAATGGTCTCTTTTAGGAGACTAAAACGCGTACACCTGACTCACCTTCCAGGAAAATGACTTCCACACCCGACTCACCTTCCAGGAAAATCCATGGTACTATTATGGGTTTGGATTTGGTATAGTCAAATAAAATGTGTGGTGGATAGGTTTTGCTACTAATACTTGTTGAAAGGGAACTAATTGGCACATTTGAACACTCATCACTATGCATTTAAACAACTATATATTTTTTTTAGTATAAACTGCTTTAACCAATTGTATCGCGATTTTCACGATAAAAAATTAGAGTGTCTGAAATCGTTTTATGGGTTGTTTTAGTGGGTTTTATGATAAAGGTGAGGTCATTTGGTTTCTCCTCCTCATTTTTTTTTCTTTTATCCTCATTATTAATATAAATAGTTTTAATAAATATTTTAATATCCTTCGTCTCAAAACTTAAAATTTCGTTTGGTTTGTTCTTAGGAATCATAATAGGTGATCGGTTTGATATGGGTAGAATGATAAGGGATATGAAAAAGTGTATCATTACGATTATTTATATTTGGTGATAAAATATGGAATGAAAAATTGTATAGATATTTGAATTTTGTAGTGGAAAAGAGAGGTCCGCGGAATGGATTTCATAAACACCAAATTAGTGTGTAATGAATCTATTCTTATAATATACCCATTTCGTTTAAAGTTCACTAAATAAACATTTATTAATCTGGAATGAAATCCATAGATCCATTCCGATAGGCGATACCAACAGCATTTTAAGTTCATTTGACTTTTATTTTGCAACGACATTATATATATATTTTCGTGTTATATAATATTTGATAAAAATTATAACAATAAATATATATTTAAAATACAATCAATTAATCTATTTTATTCAGTATTATATATACGTGAAAAAAAAATTAATGTCACAGTTGCAAAAAAAGTTCAAAATGAACTTAAATTTTAGGACAAATATGGTATATAATATATTTTTAAATATTATTTTCTCTTTTATCACAAATCCAAATTCAAATCTTAAACCAAATTTAAATTCAAAATCTAAATACTAATCATAAACTCATCTATAAACCAAACGGGCCTTGAATCTTGTTGTAATTTATATGTTTGTCTTTTTGAAGCGATTAGGAAATTTAACGAATATCAATTAAAATCAAGGTTTTAGATAGCGTGAGGCTTAGGCGTGACGTGACGGCATGGTCAAGCCTCACGCCTTAGAAGCTACAGCGAAGCCATAGCGTTTTTAAGACGTGACTTAAAGCGGCAAAAAACATGAAAATATTTATAAATTTATATATTATTTATCATATTTTATATATATCAAGTTTACAAAAAGTGTTATACAAAAATTCATAAAGAACTAAGTCATTAAATTATCTTAACATGTAATTTTCTTCACTTCTTTAAAAAAAAAAAAAAAAAAAAAAAAAAAAAAATTCATCGTAGTTGAATTCAAAAGAACTTCACTACTCATGCATTAGCTTTGTATCGCATTTCGTGCCTCATCCACATCACGCTTTAGCCGGCGCTTTAATCTATTACGTGGCGTGAAGGTCGCGCCGCGCTTTTACGCCACCAAGTCGCGTCTTTATTCGGTTATAGTTGCGATTTTATTTTCTTTAAAATAGGCATTCTCTATAACCTTTGCTCGACTAAATCATCACACCTGCTCAAGGCGGAAACACGAGTGTGGCGGAAAGGAACACAAGCATAAGATAATAGAACATACCAACGTTTAAGATTTAAAGGAAAAATACATAATTACAATACTAGTTTAGCGACATCAGAAATATAATATAAAGTTTAGTTCCCAAAGATTGCGTTTTAATACATAATGATTAGTAGTGACATGTGAAAACTTCATTATGCAAAGACCTGAAGAAAAGCTTACTAACGATCACCGAAATGCATGAGAGAAAGCGGGTTGATGAGTGTCTAAATACTCATCATTTTTGTCTTGTTTAAACTGCAAAACATCCGAAAACACTCGAAATGCATCAAAATGATAAAAATATCACAAATAAGTGTTTTATGTGTTTTAAATGCAAAAATATCAAAATTTGGTGAAAAGCGTATCAAGTTTGCATAATTGGCGGTTTAGTCCCCAAGTTTCAAAAGTTGTCAAAAGCAGTCCTGTTAAATCCAAATAAAGAAAAATATCATTTTGAGTCCCTAGGGATTCCTAAGTTGTCAAAATTGGTCCTTGAAACTTAAAATTACAAATTTACAACTTAGGTCCCTGAACTTTGAAATTTGGCAAGTTTAGTCCTTGGAAAATCAAAAATGTCAAGTCTAGTCCTTGTACTAATGGAGTTTGTCAATTTCAGTCCTTGTGACAAAGTTTGGAAAATTACAGGATTGGTCCTTCATAATTTCAGATTGGCAACATTAGTCCTTGTCTAAACTAATACTAAGCCTTGTCAAAACCCCATTTAGACCCCTGCCATATTACCCTTTTGACCCCTGTCATAACCCATTCGATTTGCTGGTCAACACAAGTCAAACAAGCGAAATAAGCGCCACCATCGTCACCTCATGTTTATCTCTCCCATGTGTTGCCTCTGCTGAACCACTAGCCACCTCTCCTCCAGTCACCTCACCTTTCTTCCACCCTCATCATCATCGACCCCCCACAATTAATGCCACCCCCTACTTGCCTGTTTCAGAGCCTACAAGTCAAAATGCCATTTCCCGCCAAAATGATAAAACCAGGCAATACACTCAAAGCTCTCCCATTGGCCACAAAAAGAGGTGGGATATTCTCATAAGGACACGTGGAGCTCATTTGGTGCTTAAAAGAGACAGAGAAGCAAAGAGAAGAGAGTAGTTAACTTTTATTTTTCACATGTATGTCGTATTTTTAATTTCTTAGTCTTAAAAAGGTTTTCAGTTGTATTTTCAAGTTTAATTGTATTAAGTACAAGTATTTTAGTGTATTGCAAGTTTTCTTAAGTATCAATTCAAGCTTATGTTAAGAATTCATGTTTTAAGCTCACTGTTGAAACTTTCCACTTTAAAGTCTCATATCAAAGGTTCAAATAGCTTATTTTTCAGTTCCATCAGGCTTATATAAGCTTAATATAGCTTTTACAAGCTTAAGTTCAAGTTCCATGCACTTTTGGAGTTTGGTCAAGAAAAGTCAAAATGGGTAAACCGATGCGAAAGGGTAAAAATTGATGCGAGCATGGATTTGGGGTGAATTACGATTATTTGGGTTGGATTTGATAGGTTAGTGGTCTTGGGTTCACGGTTTGCAAGCCATTGTGGCTTTTGACCTTTGTAAGTGATTTTCTAAAGTTCTTTCATTTAATGTATTTGTAGTCACAATCTGTTAAAATCTGTTGGATTAGTTGTGTTTAGGTTAAGTGAGTTCAGTTTGATCATAATTCATGCTTGTTCAGTGTTAACTTAGTTTTAAATTGCTTATCAGTGAATTAAAGGAGTGTTTGGTTCATAGCTTAAATTGCCCTTAAGGCTTAGTCAGTTGTTGGTTATTGTCAGTTCATGTTTCTTAAGCTCATTTGAGCATACTTCAGTCTTAGTTTGGGTCTGCAAAGCCACAAAGTCAAAAATTAACAAATCTATCTCTCATCGCTCACTATTGTGAGTTTTGGGTTCTGAAACTCTTGTTTTGTGTTTAGAACTTATTAAACATAGGTTGCTTTAGTCTCATTTCAATCATTAACATCATAATCGTTATTTAAATTGAGATCAAACTTCATCAAAGTCAAAGTTTCATTATTTCTACAAAAGTCAAAATTGCAAAAAAAAAACACATTTTATAGCCAACGCGCAGGATTTTCACATCCTCATTTTGAGCCATTTTCGGTGAGACTTGGCATTTGAAACTTCAGTTGGTGTTCTTGCTTATCACCATTTTAGCATAATTTTACAATTTTATAAAAGCTTCAAACAAGCTTCTCTTTTGGGTGTCTAGTGCCACGCCATCGGTTCATACATACATACGAGTTTTACTCAGGTCTTGTGCAAGGTTGCACAGGGCTTATTAGAGCTAGTCATGGTCTACTTTTTGGTTTAGATACTCTCACCCAGGTCTAGATTATATTCCAATTTCTGTTTTTCCTTTTTAGCTTATTCTTAGTCTTGTGCACAAGCTCAAACTTGCTACTCAGAACCTGATTTAGCTTATTAGTTCAAGTCATCAAATCTGATCAAACTTGTAATTCAGTAGCCGTAGCTTGTTGTTCTTAGTTGCATTTCAGTAATTATAGCATATTTAGACTTCTGTAATCAGTGGGTAGCTTGTCTTGTTCATTTAGCTTATTAAAGTGCTTATTTATAAGCACTTGCTTTAGCAGTTTCAATTTCTTGCAAATAAGCACTTGTTTTTCCAATTTTCCTAGATTCAAGACATCATTTTAGAGTTTTCCTGAAATTTTTAGATTTTCTAAGTTGATTTGCTATTTTCTTAATTTAAATTAGTTTTTAAGCATTTTTAATTAGCTTTTAATACAAAAATTAAGAAAAGGTTCAAAAATAATTTTTCATTTTATTAAGTTTAGATAAATACAAAAAGTAAAAAAGTAATTATCCAGATTTTCATAGTTTATTTTGTAATTTTTAGTAATTTAATTAGTTTTTAATAGTTTAAAATTCATAAAAATAGAAAATAATCGGAAAAATATAAAAATAATTTTGAAAATTCTTTTTGTTATTTTAGATTTTTCCAAGTCTTAATTTTATTTTCTAGGTTTATTTCCTATTTTCTTGTAATTTAGGTTATTATTTAATAGTTAAAAATAGTTTTAATTAATAATAATTAGATAAATAGTTATAAAAATAATTTTATTTTTCTAAAAAGTTTCTTATATCATTAGGTTTATAAAATATCATTTTCATATTTTTAGGATCAATATTGTGTAAGTTTCACATTTTTATTCATGACGTCGCGTAGTTTTAAATTAAGTTTTATAAAAACATAAAAACAAAAACATCAAGATAAAATTAGTGATAGCGTTTATTTAATATAGTTAATCTTTTTAATTTCCTTTAATTTGCATTTAAGTCATTTGTAAGTTATTAATCTTTTCTTTAGGTACAAATATCTCAAAATCCTCTTCGACCACTATCCTTGGTGGTTATTCGACATCGATTGTGTAAAACACCGTCATCCTCCGTGGGACTTAACGACCCGGAATCCACCGTATTCTCGATCTAAATTGCAATTGGTTTTGAGTGTTTTAAGTTCCTTACGGCTAGTCATTCATGTCATGGCTAACTGCGTGAGAAGACTTGACTAGTTCGACCGATCAAATTTTGGCGCACGTGGGAGGTCAGAAGCGTGTTCTAAGCATTTTCGGACCCGTGCTTGCACATATACCACGGTTTGTAAAAAAGGGTTTTGTAAAGTTATAACAAAATCAAAAAGTTCATTAACACTTTTCCTAAAGTGTTAACAACACCAAACAAAATATAAAACAACAAAACAATCGTAACGTTTTCTAGCTTGTGTTTCTTTTAAGGTGATTCTTAAAGAAATACGATTTGGTTAAACGAGACGATAACAAAAATATTGTCCAAAGTTTTAAACCCATCGTGACAAATCAGTACCTCACGTCTTTTAGTGATACTTAATATATACATAAAAATCAACCACCGCAAATCAAGGCGGTGCACTACCTAACTGGGGTGCGACCATAATAAGTTCCCAACATCGATTTAAAACTTGCCTTTGTGTCACTTGTGATTTGGTGTACCTTTTTCAAAGAAGCCATTTCATTTGTGATTATTGGTTAAGTTCACTTGTCGTTTTGCCTCATTTGTTTTGAAAATTGATTTTTATACTTAGTGCATGCGCACTCGTTCTTCGATTCTACAAGTCCATTGTCGAACTTGGAAAGATTCCTCAGAGCGTGAGGACGTTCGGCTCCTTCACCCGTGATGAGGCGTCTACCACCACCACCACCGCCGTAATGGCGGAAGACAAGCGATGAATGAGCTTCCAAGCACCCATTGAGGGTTACGAGATGCTATTGTTGTCCCACCATCGTGGTCGATACTTTTGAGCTCAAAACCGGGTTACTTAATCTAGTAACCCAAAGCCAATTCTATGGTTTTGGCGGGATGATCCTCATGCACACATTCGATGGTTTAATAAGATCGCATCTACCATCAAGTATAAGAATGTCCCACACGGCTATCAAGCTTCTTCATTCCCATTTTCTGTAGGACAAGCCGGAATTGGCTTGAGAAACAACCCCTCGTTCCATTGAGACATGGGAAGATCTTGTCACAAAGTTTGTGAGCGAATTCTATCCTCCATCCCGAACTACAAGTCTTAAGAATGAGATAATGAAATTCTCTCAAAGATTTGATGAATCATTCGGGAGGCATGGGATCGATTACAAAGAATTGCTCAAGTGTCCACATCATGGTTTTTCCGAGTTAATGCAAATGGATACTTTCTACAATGGTGCGAACCAGCCAATCAAGACTCTCTAAATGCCTCATGGAGGTAATTTCTTGAGCAAGACCACAAAAGAAGCCTTGCAAATCATTGAAAACAAGTCCTGTGTCCGTCCTTTTCGCACAAAGACATATCATCTTGAGTCTAATCTTGGACCTTCTACTTCATCTCCCGTGAGTACATCTAGCACCGATGCTAAGATTGACAAACTCACGGATATTATTCGAGCTTTGGTTCTTGCTAACTAAAGAAAGTCACTTTCACACACCATCATATGGTGAAGTGAAGAAAGTTGAAGTTTGTGTTACTTGTGGTGGTCCTCATGCATACTACAATCAGATCGCCACCGATGGTAGTCCGTTTGAAGCTAATGCTATAGCGGTATTTCAAATCAAGGAGGTAATCAATACCGTCCTCAAAATGAACCAAACTACCGTCTAACACTTATCGTGCACCACCGGTTTTAACGAGAATCCTAACCGAATCGAGAACCAACCAAGAATGAACCAAGGTTATCAAAACCAAGGTAATTTCTATTCCGCACCCAATCAAGGTTTCCAACATCAAGGAAATCTTAATCAAAACACTTACAACCGAGGAATCAATTTAAGGGAATATGAACCCTAATCAAGGGAATTCGGCTATAACCGTAACATACGGCCTCAAATTGTCCCTCCACCACCTCACGTGTCAACATCGATGAGCTTTTAAAGCAATTCATGAAGACTCAAGAGGAGACAAACAGTTGTTGGTCGGTCGGATCGGCGAATTAAAGAAGTCTTTAAATGATCGACCCTGGGCTCGTGTACTTTACCTAGCAACACGATCGCTAATCCGAGGGGCGATGCAAAGGCGATCACAACCGTAGTGGTGTTTCAGTATGATGGACCCGCTATTCCTACTACCTCTCTTCTTCTCCCCGAAGGTAGTGGAAAGTGAACACAGGCGACAAGGACAAGGAACTTCCTACTAATAACGGAGTACCAAAGAACGTCCATCCTCGGGTTGTCCGAAACCAAAATCCAATCCAGAGTTGTTTTGAACCTCCGTAGCTCCCATTGAAAAATCCAAATCTTCTATTCCTTACCCATCACGTTTACATGAGCAAAGCTCCGCGAGAAAGCCGGTCAACAAATGGAAAAATTCTTTCAAATTTTCCAAGAACTTCATTTTGACATAAGTCATGGATGCTATCATGTTGATGCCAAGTTTGCATCAACTCTCAAGCACATGTTAAGCAACAAGGAAAAGTTGTTTGAAATGGCTAAAACTCCTCTCAACGAGCGCTCTGCGATTATCTTGAAAAGCTTCCCGAGAAGCTTGGAGATCTGGAAAGTTCCTCTTACCTTGTGTGTTTCGGGAATGGTTGAATGCTTTGCCTTAGCCGATCTTGGTGCAAGCATAAACACGATGCCTCATTCAAGATGGAAGAAACTTTCTCTTCGGATCTTACTCCTACATGCATGACTCTCGAGCTTGCGGATCGTACAATATCCGTCCTCTTGGAATTGCCGGGGCGTATTTGTAAAGTAGGAAAGTTCCATTTTCCACCGACTTTGTAGTTGTTGATTTCGATCTTCGATCCACGGGTTCCTCTCATTGTTGGAAGAGGATTCCTAAGAACGGGCCGTGCTCTCATTGATGTATTTGAGCAAGAAATCACATTACGTGTTGGTAATGAAGTCGCTACCTTTAACCTTGATCAAACTTGAGGTACTCCGCAAACTATGATTCCGATCGGTTAACCGAATAGATATCATTGATGTTGCTTCGAAGAGTACTCTCAAGAAGTTCTTGGTTATTCTCATAATTACGTGAGTGGGGATCCCACCACATCTTCTCAACCTATCATAGCCAATTTACTCCTTCTCTCACTCCGTTTGAGGCGACTTCATCTTGGAAGAGATTGAAGCATACTTGGCTAGTGATTACATTCCATGGAAATTGATCACGCTCAATTGACATCGAGGGGACATACTTGTCATTGAGAAAATGCTTAAAGATGATCATTCATCAACCCTCACCCTAGTGATGCAATTCGTAAGAGATTAATCACCATGAGATTAATCCGGAGGAGATATTCTTACTCTTGAGAAGTTGTTAAATCAGACACTTCTCCTCAACTCCTCCCCAACCTTCATAACAAGGAAGTCAAGTCGGTTGAGAAATCGAAGAATTTCTGGTCGAACTTAAGGACTTACCACCTCATCTTGAGTATGCATTTCTTGAAGGCGAGGATAAATTGCTGTCATTATTGCTCGAGATTTGAGTAAAGATGAAAAGATCGCTCTCATAAAGGTCTTGAAGTCACACAAGCAAGCAATTGCTTGAAACTCTCCGACATTAAGGGTATCAACCACGAATTTTGTACTCACAAAATCTTAATGGAGGATGACTTCAAACAATGAGCTCAACATCGAGAGAAGGTGAATCCAAAAATCCATGATGTTATCAAACAAGAGGTTATCAAACTTCTTGATGCAGGATTGATTTACCCAATCTCGATAGTCCTTGGTTAGCCAATTCATCGTGTTCCAAAAAGGGTGGCATAACTGTTGTCACGAATGAAGAAAACGAGTTAATTCCAACTCGGCCGGTTACGGGATGGCGTGTGTATTGACTATCGTAAGTTGAATGACACCACCCGTAAAGACCATTTTCCTCTACCCTTCATGGATCGGATGCTTGAGAGATTAGCGAGGAACGGGTACTATTGTTTCCTTGATGGTTTCTCTGTTACTTCAGATCCCCATTGATCCACGGGATCGAGAAGACCACATTCACCGCCCATACGGAACTTTTGCCTACAAGCGTATGCCTTTTGGCTTATGTAATGCTCCCGCACGTTCCAACGATGTATGATGGCCATATTCCACGACATGATCGGAAACAATGGAGGTGTTTATGGATGACTTCTCGGTCATTGAGGATTCATTTCGGACTTGTCTCTCCCATTTAGACAAAATGCTAAAAGGTGTGAAGACACCAATCTGCTCTAAATTGGGAGAAGAGCCACTTTATGGTCAAAGAAGGCATAGTCCTTGGCCATAAGATTTCAAAAACGGATTGAGGTCGATAGAGCAAAAGTTGGCGTTATTGCTAAGCGCCTCATCCTACTACCGCCAAAGGTATTAGGAGTTTTCTTGGTCATGCCGGGTTTTATCGTAGATTCATACGAGATTTTTCTAAAATCGCTCGACTATGACCCATCTTCTTGAAAAAGAAGCTCCTTTTATCTTCTCTCCCGAGTGCGTCGAAGCTTTTGAAACACTAAAGAAAAAGCTTACGGAAGCACCCATTCTAGTTGCCCCGATCGACTTACCCTTGAGCTCATGTGCGATGCAAGTGATTTTGCAATCGGTGCGCCTTGGGGCAACATAAAACTAAGCATTTTCAGGCCTATACACTACATAAGTAAGACTATGATCAAGCTCAAACCCATTACACCACTACGGAAAAGAACTATTAGTCGTGGTGTATGCGTTTGAAAAGTTTCGCTATACCTCATCTTGACCAAATGCGTGGTGTATACGGATCACTCGGCTCTCAAATATCTCTTTGCAAAACAAGATGCAAAGCCGAGATTGCTCCGTTGGGTTCTCCTCCTCCGTGAATTTGATATCATTATACGTGATAAAAAGGAGCCGAGAACACGGTCACGATCATCTGTCCCGATTAGAAAACGCACACGGATGTGTTCGAGAAAAGGAAATAAATGAAACATTTCCTCTCGAGACACTCAATCGCGTTTCTTTTCGTGAGACTCTTCTACCCCATGGTTTGTCGACTTCGCAAATTACCATGCGGGTAACTTCATAGTGAAAGGGATGTCGTCCCAACGAAGAACAAATTCTTCAAAGATGTTAAACATTACTCGGGACGACCCTACTTGTTTAAAATTTGTGCGGATCAAGTCATCGAGCGATGTGTATATGGTCGGAAGCTATTGACATTCTCAAAGCTTGCCATGCTCGGACCCTCTTGGGGACATCATAGCCCCAACTACACCGCCAAGAAGGTGTTTGATTCCGGATTCTATTGGCCCACTATCTATAAGGATGCCCACGAATTTGTCAAAGCACGTGACGCTTGTCAACGTCACGGAATATCTCACAAAGGAATGAAATGCCACAAAACGCCATTCAAGTGTGTGAGATCTTTGACATATGGGGCATTGACTTTATGGGGCCATTTCCTTCTTCTCATGGTAATAAGTACATACTGCGTGGCGTTGACTATTTGTCAAAATGGGTTGAAGCTAAGGCTTTGCATACCAACGATGCCCGAGTTGTTGTGAAATTCTTGAAATCTCTCTTTGCTAGGTTTGGAACTCCACGAGCCATAATCGATGATCGTGAGTACGCATTTCTGCAATGACCGGTTTGAAAGAGTCATGCGTATGGTGTAACTCACCGTCTCTCTCGCGTATCACCCCGAACTAGTGGGCAAGTGGAAGTTTCCAACCGGGGATTAAAAGAATTCGAGAGGACGGTTGGTGAAAATCGTGCCTCTTGGTCGGATAAGCTAGATGACGACTCTGGGCCTTCCGTGCGACTTATAAAACACCCATCGGGTGTACTCCAAACTATATTATGCTACAAACTAACTAATAAACTCCTAAATAACGTGACTAATGACAAATCTACGAGCTAACTTGTGCTAGATAATAGTTGGGGTGACCGACTCTTCACTATGGAATTTTCTAATTCCTAACAGAGGAAGCTAGGGCAACACTCTAGTCCCTTCCTTTCTCCTATGGGCTTGGGCCTAAGCTCATGGGCCTTCTACATAAGCTTAAGGCTAATAACAAACATAAAGGCCATAATTAAGCTAACTATTACATATGAATTACTAACACTTGATTTAGGTTTAGGAGTGATTCCAACAATCTCCCCAAGTGTTGGTGATGAATGAATATGAAGCGGTGAAGGCATTGATGTAATAGTAGCTTTGACGCCTTCTCGACATTTTTCTTCTTGTGAGAAGAAATGCCTTGATTCGAACAATCTCCCGATGTAGAGAAATTGTTTTCTTTAAGCAGCTTTGCTTTGACGTCATCTTTAACTTTGTTCTTTGTTCTTTGTGATAAAAGTGATAGTATGTTGTTGTTGTCTCGCATCAAGTCCGCTTCAGTGCGCTTGTTGCTCCAAAGGTTCCACGCTGTTCTTCAACATGCTCACACGATCTTTAACGTTGGATAACAGTCTTGATGAAGTTCTTTAAGTCTTTAACTTTGTAGATTCTTTGGATTGACGAAGAATCATTCGACTTTGTGTTGCTTTTGGATAGAACTTCCATTAGTGATGATGTTGGCATGAGCATGTGAAGAATCTGCACGATCATTCCGCCTCCGAGCTTCCATAAGAAGAAAACATGAAAGCGGTTAGTAATAAGCGGATTCCTGCACTAACAAGTTTGAAATTCGAGTGTCAACAACATAGTGTGAAACACACTCTAATTCTCACAAAATCCGCTCTGAACCCGAGTCCCACAAGTGAGATAACGCGATGTACCAAGTACACCTACAGCTTCGGATGAGTCGAGGTACACCAAGCATCACCTCACGATCGTAGACCGCTTTAGACACACTAAGCGTAATCCACGGGAGTTACCGAAGTGACTGTTGTCGGGTCGTTTGATGTTGACCGGCAGAGTTTCCATTCAATCACCGAGAATCACAATTGTGAACCTCTCATTAATGTTCTCGATGTATTGCTAAGATCTGTGAAGGACTCGATAACGCACCACCGATGTTCTTATTGTTGAACATCAAGTGATGAAATGTCAAGTGTACCTAAGAGATCTTATGATGAATCTCGTGGCTCTAGACTCAATAGTGCGTTTGGTTTTCCGAGCGAGAGACTAGGAGAGGGTCTCCTTTTTCAATATCGAGAATCTCTAAGAGAAAGCCGATAGATTATGCACGGGGTTCCCCGTGAGAATGAAACAAGCTTACGCTGAGAGAAACTTGAGTGGCTAAGAAGGTTTAGTGCATGCGCCACCGGGTCCATGACGACTTTTAATCTTCAATACCGGCCACTAAGTGACAACCAAGAGTATATGAATTGAACCCGATTCCGCCTCTAAGTTGAATAATTTGAGGGCTATTTTTTCACCCTTTCTTTGCATTTCTTTTTAATTATTCAACTCCTTCTTTCTCCGATTTTCATTTTCTCCTTTTATAATCGCACCTAAGGACTTCTAAAATCGACTATTTGTAATGTCGTTGGGTAGATCCCTCCACTCTGGCGGATCATAGGACGGTTATTCCTAACCTTAGTCACCTTATAACTCCATGAGTAACCTATGTTGCCATAAAACCAATTTTCAAGAAAATCTCACAACGGTTATGATTGTAAAACATTTTGTACCATTGTAAGAGTTTGATCTTTTGAAATACTCCTCCACATGTGCTTATGTAAGATATTGGATTTCACAAACACACTAAACCATGATCAAAGTAGGCATATAAGTATGTTAGAGAGAGAAAGTTCTAGTGAGAGAAAGGAAGAGAGTTGGGAACTATAGTGAGAGAAAGAAAATATTATTATGAGTTCCAACTCTACCTTGGGAGGTAGAGTATTTATAGTCTTACATAAAACGCCACACAACGAAATGGGATCGTGCATACAGCTGGTAAAGACCCGTCTGTCCTCCACGGTGTTACTAAACTAAATACTACTTAACATAAAAGAACTACGACTACGAGCTTAACGATTACATATACTTGAGGTGACCGACTCTTTAATACCCGGAATTTCTAATTCCTAACAATCTCCCTAAGGAGGTCACCTCAAACATATACTAAAATTATATTGAATACAAACAGATATTACATTAACAATTGTTCTTGCATTCTTGATGTAGTACTTTACTCCAAGCTCGTAGTCATTGATTCCACTCATTGCATGTTTGGTTAATCCAAGTGGAGGTCTTTATCGATCCACGTGATAATAATTTCAAGCCGCCTTTTGAGATCATCACCAACAAAATCTCCGAGACATCCATTGTGGTGTTGGTATTATGTGATGTTGTGACTTTCGGACCATCATGCTCACATTCGGATCATGATATCTTCTCATCGTGAGTAACGGAAGCTTTCGTTGATTCATGATATTGGTAGCAACAGAAAGCGTAAGCATGGAGTGAAAATATCGAGTCATTGATGCACTTATCATGATTTCTTTTGAGATGAATGTGTAGTGTGAGCATGCGGCTATGGATTGACCGCTTCATTCGATCACCGCAAACGCCGGGTGTACCGCATAAAACAGTTAGCAATAAAGCGCATTTAAAGTGTCTTTGATCACTTTCGTTGAATCGAGGTACACGCCCACGGTTCCCCGCTGATCAAGACAAGTACCGCCCGCGATCGTATAATTCAAGAATTTCCTTGATGTGGTTTCGCAATGCTTCTAGTCGTTCTCAAACCGGAACATCTCTAAGAAGAAAACACGGAGTGAGTGAACCAAATAAGTAGAAATTCACCGATTGATGAAAAGAGATTTGAAAGACAATCGTATTGCTTAATAGAAATTGTTTTTGCAATACAACGAAGGTTTTAATGAAAATCAATTATCAATCATAAAATACCTTTGATTTGAAATATTCGAACACGGTCAATGTGCTAAAGAAAAGAGTTTTAAGCACAATGACCGGTTTTTCAAAGGTATCCGCAATCCATAACTCGAACTGTGATTGATTCAAAAGATTGAATCGCCCATTGTTTCGCTCATTGTCACATGGTTGATCTATATAATAGATCTCACATGCCACCTACCGTGAGCTTGTTTGATGTTGGCTCCGAGAAGGCTTTCCATCTTCATTGTGAATATGTTACACATCACTCGGATGTTCCGCAATACCACAAGGATAATGCGTGAGGACTCAAGATATAATATCTTTTCCACATTGTGTGAAACGAGAGAGTCTTCATCAAGGTGTCCTAATGAGATTTATTGATGATCTCGTGGCTCTAGACTCAATATGTGCATATTTGGATCCCGTCGTGGGAGACTCAGGAGAGGGTCTCCTTCTTCAATACCAACAATCTCTAAGAGAAAGTCGATAGATAATGTCGGTTCCCGTGAGAATGAAACAAGTCCTTTTAAGAGGAACTTGAGTGGTTTGGAAAGTTGAAGTGCAAGGCGTCACCGGGTCCATGACGCCTTGTCTTCAATACCGATGTTACCATCAAGAGTATATGAATTGAACCCGTTTCACCCTAAAGTTGAATATATGGAGGGCTATTTGTTTTCACCCTTTCTCATTCAATTCTTTTAATTCTTCATCCCTTCAGATGCTTACCGATACTTCATAGCTAGAACCTTGTTGGGTTTATTCCAAGACTAGCTCGGCCTCATCCGCACTCTTCCCATATCTCATTTTTCTCCTTTTATCATCATACCTAAGAACTCTACACTTACTAGTGGATAGTCCTCGGTAGATCCTCCGGTTCACAGCGGATCATGGGAACAAATACCTAACCTTATCATCCTTATATCACCGTATATAAAGTAAAGTTGGTCGGTCTATTTGGTATTGTTCATCCGCCATTTGAACCAATTGAAAACCATTTGAAAATCAATCCGATACTTGTGATATTGTATCAAAACATTTTGTACCGAATTGTTTTGATATTTTTAGAATAAGTGCTCCCCTCAACATGTGCACCAAATATTTGAAATCGCTTTGCACACGGAGGCGAGAGGAAGAATTTACTTTGATTACCATTTTTAAAGATATCAACATCACTTCCGATCAAATCAAGTAGATAAAGCATTTCGGAAGGATGAGGTTTTCATAAGTTTGCCCCTCTCAATATATGCTTCTAGGTTTGAAAAGAGTTTGCACATACTAGAGGGAACCCGCATATTGAGATAAGTGATCACGCTTCAAATCATAGGTTTAAGATAGATGCCCCCTCAACATGTGCATGGAAAATTTGAAATTGTTTGTCACATGTGAAGGAGAGCATGTACATCCTTATAAAACCATTTACCGAATTATCGCTTTAAATCCAATTTAAATCACACATTCTCCCCGATCACAATTATCAAGTCATTTGAGATTTGTGATCTCTTATAGATTTAAATTGATTTTGAAAGCTTTTAAGGAGAATTGTGACTTGATTATGAAAGCGTTTTAATCGATAAGGATCGGATTTTAAAACTTTAAACCCATTGATAAAACATGCATGTATATCTTTTGAAAACAATTGAATGCCAAATAACTTTTAATTTAATTGAAATCATTCTCCCTCAATCAATGACATAGGTTGTTGATTGAGAGATTGATATTTTGACAAATAAGTCCGATGATTATCAAAAATAGAGACCGAAAGTTATTTTTCAAAGCGATTAGTTTTCAAAGCAGATAAATATTTATAGAATCGAGCATGGAATTTTGAAAACATGATAAAGAATGGCTCGTTTTTCTTTGAAAAGCGGTTATCGCTGAAATGACAATAAACCATTGTTTCTCTTCTTCCAAAAATAATTTTTGATTTTTTTTTTAAGAATTCGAACAACATCTAAAGTCCCGTGTCATTCTTTGAATGACAAAGACAAAGACCGTAGATATTGATTTAACCGAGAAAAGCATAACAAATTGACAATATTTTTTGAATATTTTTCAATTTTTAGATTTTTATGGATTTTATGTGTTTTATAATTTTGTATTTTGTTTTTCAATAGATATATACAAGAGATATACGAAGATAGACCTTTACTCCTCGCCTTCCTCCTCAAGACGCTTGAGTATTTTTGGTTGAAGACTTTTCAAGCCAAGACGTGGAAGAATAAACTCAAAACGCTCTCTTGGAAGAGCTTTGGTGAAGATGTCTCTAACCGATATTCGACCTCACAAAATAGAGTTCCACCACACCTTTTTCCACTTGTTCCCGATGAAGTGATGTCGAATGTCGATATGCTTTGCTCTTGAGTGTTGAACGTTGTTGCATGAGAGAGCAATAGCACTTTTATTGTCACAAAGATGAGGGATTTTGTTGAATTCAAAGCCATAGTCGATAATCGAGATCTCATCCATAAGATTTGAGCATAACAAGATGACATGGCTATGTATTCACCTCTGTAGAGGAAATAGAAGTACTCATTTGCTTCTTCAAGACCACCACAAGCTTATCACCCAAAATTGAGCACCTCCAGCACGTATTTGACGTGTATCTTGACAACCTGCATGATCAAGATCTCGATAGGCCGTTAGAGACATACCGTGTCCTTCTGTACCAAAGTCCCATATTGATGGTTCCTTGAGATACCGAAGACCCGCTTAACCGCTCAAGGTGCTTTTTAGTAGGCTTAGCACGGTATCTAGCACACATGCACACAACGAACAAGATGTCTGGTCTACTAGCGTGAGGTACATCGTGATCCAATCATACTACGATATTTCATTTGATCTACCATGATCCCCGAGTGGTCCTCATCCAAAGATGGTTCGCTCAATCATGGGAGTGTCAACAGGTCACTAGAATCAAATCCAAATTTCTTTAAAATCTCATTTGCATATTTAGATTGATTTATGAAAATGCCTCCGGACTTTGTGAAATTTGTAATCCCAAGAAAATGACATTTGTCCCATCATTGACATTTGAAATTTTGAACCCATTTCATTAGAAAACGATCACATTCCATTGGGTCGGTCGAGGCAAAATAATATCATCAACATAAATTTGAACGTGAATTAAGTGTTCACGACTTTCTGTGAACAAAGTAGGATCAACCGCTCCTTTGAATCCACTAGATAGAAGAAACTTTGACAACAGATCATACCATGCTCTAGGAGCTTGCTTCAAACCATATAGGGCCTTTTTCAAGCGATAAACATGAGTAGGATGCTCAATTCACAAAACCCTCCGGGTGGTGGACGAAACCACTTCTTTCGTATATCCATTAAGAAATGCGGTTTTCACGTCCATCCGATAAACAACCATGTTCTTGCTAGCAAGATTAGCCAAGAAGATTCTCGATCGCCTCGACACGAGCAACCGGAGCAAAAGATTCCTCAAAGTCTATACCTTCTTCTTGACGATAACCTTTAGCCACTAACCTAGCCTTATTTTTCAAAACATCACCATGCTCATCAAGCTTCACTTTGAAGATCCACTTAAGAGCAATGATCATAGCACAACTGGAGTCGGTACTAATTCCCATACATCTAATCGATCAAACTCATGAATTTCATCTTGCATGGCATTGAACCAAATATCTTCATTCGTGAGCGCTTTAACATCTTTAGGTTCGATCTTTGAGAGTACGAGTTAAAGAAGCACCATAAGGCATCAAGAAAGTCGCTTACGAGTAGATACCGACGAGAAGGATTTCCAATGATGTTGTCTAATGGATGATCGTGAGTCCATTTTCCGAGGTGTTCATGTGGTAGTTGTTGAGGACCAAGTAGCAGAGTCGATGTCTCCTAAAGAAGATGGTTCCGATGAAGATTTAGGAGCAAATATGTTTTCAAATAGAGCATCTTCGTGGAGTAGCAAAGGGATTAACTTCATCATTGATGCCGTAAACATTTCCATAATGTACATTTGAAGAATGATGATTTGTTGATGAGATCAAGGATCAAGCAGCAGCGCTTCTTGACTTAAAGATATTGAGACCGAGGATTGACTTCATTCACGTGAATATGAGCAGACCTCGTGTAGGAATCGACACCTCATTAGTACTTGGATCATAAAGTTCATCAAACATAGGATCAAACAATTTCTTTAAATCATCTTCGATGGAGGTACATATGGAGTTTCTTGAGAAGAGTTTGGAACAAGGATGAACCAATGGACTGCTTTTAAGCACGGGTCCCGAATCGATTGTCCAGAGCCATTTGACCGGTCACCATCAAACGTAACGTGAATTGTTTCCATGATATTTCGGGTTCTTTTGTTGTAGATTCGGTATCCCTTTTGTTTGGTGAATACCCTACAAAACTCCAATGTCTCTTTAGCTCTAAGTTTGCCTAAGTCTCGACCTCATTAGTTGGATAACACAATGCACCAAACACACGAAGGAAGAGATTAGGTTTTCTTGTGGACAAGTTCATATGGAGTTTTTCCATGAACAAGGTGAATCGTGGAACGATTTTGTGTATAGCATGCAAGCAGGCAATAGCTTCAAATTTCAGAAACATTGGAACCTTTGAGTAAATCAAGATTGTTCTAGCGGCTTCTACAAGAGTTTGATTTCGTCTTCAACTACACTGCTCGCTGAGGAGTTCGTGGAACACTTCTTTGATGGTCGATTCCAATGCTTTCATAAAATTCACTAAGTTGTTTGTTAACAAACCCGCCCATTGTCTGTTCGGATAATTCGGCGGTTTTGTTAAGTCGAACCCGCACTGCTTGATGAGTTTGATGATGATATCGAGTTTCATCCTTTTCCTTAAGAACTTGACCTGTGTGAATCTAGAGTAATCATCAACCACAACTAACACATATTTCTTCCCAAAGATATTCTCGCACTCTCATTGGTCCACATAAATCCATATGAATTGTATGAAGAACTTCCGATGACGAGTTAGTAGGTTTGGGTTTATGGGCATACTTTGCTTTTTCCCAATTGACATGTCGAACAAAGATGATCCTTTTATACTTGAGTCTAGGTAAACCTACAACTAAGTCCTTTATGGTGAGATCGTTGATGGTGCCAAGTTCAAGTGATTGAGACGACGATGCCATAACCATGACTTTGTTTTAGAAGCCTTTGACAACAAGCAAATTGAGAAGACTTCATCATATCTTCGATAGAGATGGTGTATAGATTTGAACCACGTGAACCTCTTAAAAGTTACTTACCATCAAGTTCTCTAACGAAGGTGTATGTTTTCTCAAGGCTACTTAGATCGTAATCGCAGGATTGACCAACAGAGAACAAGTTATGACCAAGACCTTCTACATAGTAAACCCCGAGATAACACTTTTGCCAACAACATAATCTCCATAACCCATGATTGCACCGAAATGATCATTCCCGAATCTAATCGTCTCCGATGAATTTGCTCACGGTTCATGAGTCATGACCGTCGCCAATATATGTTTGGAACAACTGAGTCCAGTACCACGTAACGATTTGAACGATCCAAGTTGAACACGCATAAGAATGGATAATCGATAATTGGGATCCCCATGCAAGAATGGGTTCCATTTTGTTAGTAACAATGGTTGGAACACCCACATCGTAAATAGAAGCATTCATATCGAAATTAAGGCAATGGAATCATTATGAATAGATGTAGTACTAGTGTTCAGATAGCCCTATTCAAAGTGTGCTCACTTCTTAAGGAATAGTTCTATCAAGAGGGCATCCATTTTCTAGTGGGCATTGTCCGATTAGTCTTATGACTAATGTGTATCCAATGATAGCCTATCTTACTAAATGTTCTTCCCGGGTTTCCATCGCTTTCTAACTTTCTTCGTTTTGCCTTTTAGCCTTCTTAGCATGATTTTTAGCATTAACAATATTAATCGACAATTAACATCATTAGGCAAAACATTAACACCACATTCATGATTAGAAATGAATTCAAGCACATCAATACAAGGTTTGCAAATAGTATCGAATTCGACTTAATTACAAGACGCCTATGGCTAATACTAGAATCAACACGATTCGCTTTATTCGCTCAAACTTAAAGTTACTAGGTAGGTCTTCTACTTTATTCCAATGCACATTCTTAGCTTCCAAGGTCGTGTCCTTCCTTGTATTGTCTTGAGACTTTGACCTTCTTGCTTTAATGTCACCGATTACTCTGTAGGGAATGGGAACATTAGTTGGTTTGGCTACTATTTGCTTCACCTGCTTAGATGTGCTTTGATCCGAGCTACATGCAGCACACTAAGATTAACTTTTAACACTTGAATAGTGGGATTTGAACACCTAGAGGGCACACTCGAGTTCACATTCTTAGCACTAACAGATTTGAAATATGAACTACTTGAAGGCACATTAGGTTCACATTCATAACATTTGGCATTGAATGACTTGCATGCTTGGCACTAGGCATAGAACACGGTATCAAGGGATTGACTTGCTCACCTAAGGTTTTAGGGCATATTGTAATTAGGCATTCTAGAAGTTCTTGAGATCGTTTGGCATATAAGCATGCATGGCCAATTGCATTATCATCCGGTTTTCTAAATTATCCTCTTCTACAATCTCACGGAGACATTCTAGGTCGTCCTTAAGGTATGAGAAATATGTTTGAATAGCAAGTTTGTTATTCCTAAGATGAGGAGGAACATATTTCACAGATAAAGCATATTTATTACGTACATATACCTTTGATACACCATTCTCCCCATTGGTCATTGGCATCTTCCCTTTACCCGACTCTTTAGATTCTCAATTTCTTTTTGTAACGAGGCTACCGCTTCGTTATTTTTGTTACGAGTGACCTTTATAGATTCAAATAATTCATTGAAATGACGCTTAACCTTTTCATTTTCTTCAAGAAAAATCTCATTTTCCTTTTGTAAAGCATTTACTAAGTTTTGAAGATGAAAGTTTTGAGAATTCGAGAATCTAAAGGAGGAGGCATTTGGGGACCACCACATTGTTCGCTTGACCCTTTAATTGAGAGATTTGGGCTTTCAACTTTCTCGATCGTGTTGCAATGAGCTTGAATGCTCATCACGCTTTGTTAATTTGAAAACCGATCAAACTCGAGCATCCGAGGATGTCTTGATATTTGAAGTTTTGACATTTTCTTTAAGATGTTGATATTTTAGTTGTAAATTAAAATGCTCAACTTCTAGTTTAGAAAATGTTTAACCAAATTGTCGTGATCATCCAGCTCAATTTTCTCATTTAGTTCGAATTAGTTTTTCAAGCTCAATGTCACGATCATGGAGACTTTCAAAGCAATGATAGCTCATGGAATCGAGAAGCGATAATAGAAACGCTTAGTAGCAATGTAGAACACATCTTGAGCAATACATTCGTAAATTAGGTTCTCATTTAGTGTATGCAAGTTCTTCCTCTCAATCTCATTATATTTTAGTGCTCGCTCATAGTCACTAACCTCCACTATCATTGCATCAAATTCCTTTTCCATTCCCTTAATATCGTGATTCATCCCTTTTAAGACTCTCAAAGTGATCTTTAGAAGTTTAAAGAAAGGCATGACCTCGGTTAAATAGCATTCTTTTGTTTGTTCAAACCCTTTCCCTTCAGCTTATCCCAAAGGTGTGATCTTTTCTTACAAGTTTTCTCAAAATCAACAAATAGTTGAAAAATAACATATTGATCGATTAAGGTCTTGCTTTTAGTACCAATAGTTCTAGGAACTAGATGCATTGGTGTGTTGGGAGGATACACAATGCTTTAGGCATTTTCCTAAGGGAGGGTTCACATTACAAGATTCTCTGCTTTTTGCTTATCTAAATCCTTTTCCGTAATACTTGTTCGGTGTTAACAATGTCCGAGGCTTAAACATGTTTAAGGAAATCCAATTTTCCTTCTTGTAATCATGGGGTGTGATCTTTATATTCATCTCTTTACATTTAGGATCACCTAATTTCTTGTTCATCTTTTCCTAGTGACTTCATCCGATTTCTTATCTTCCTCAAAGGCACTCAACGCAACTAGGTTTCTATCTAGGTTTAAGGATTTCATTGCCATCATAAAGAACCTTATGAGCATTTCTAGCCTTTTAATGACCTCTGGATTTGGTTCCTCAATAAGGGAGTGCTATGCTTATCGCTAAGACTCTATGCTTAGTGATCATGTGAGCAAGATGAATGGTGTTCCCTTGTATGTACAACTTGTTTTCAAGTTTGTTTTACAAAGTTTTCGATTAGAAAAATCTTTCAAGAGTTTTGATTCCTTTGCATTAAATTCTTGCTTAAGCATTTTCACATTTTCTTGAAGTTCTTGTTTTTGCTTAGCGCTTTAGAAAGCTTTTCTTGCAAGGAATTTAACTCTTGTTTTAATACTTCTTCTCTAAAATTACTTTTTCTAATGATTAGACGCACTTGGTCATCCATTTCCTCCTCACGAGTGGTCAACTCAAATTTTGCACGTTCTTTATAGGCATTTAGTTTAGAAATTACGTAATCATCGTAAGCATATGCAAGTGAATTCATCAAAAACATAGTCATTGTTGATCGCAAAGATGCATCACTTGGTACAACTTCACTTTCACTTTGTTTCACATATTGATCATATTGGACAACATTGATATTACCCATATTTTCAATATTTGATTCAATAGTTTCGTATGATTGTACTTTGTCATGCATCTTTGCACATCAAGATCATCGATAGTTTTAATACCTCCGAGATAAGTTTGTCATTGATGGGCCACCTTGGTGAAGGAGAGACCTTGGGAGAAACCATTGGAGTAATGCTAGCCATAAAAATTGTGTGTGCGAGGGTCCATCATCCACATCAAAGTCGTATGCATCACAATCGCCGACTTGAAAGGCATTCGATGATTGTGACCTATCTCTCGAATTGGTCGCCATCCACATCAAGATCATAGGTCTTGGCATTTCCTCAAGAAGAAACAACAACCTCTTCATCCAAAGCAAAGACCATTATCCCGAGCTTGTACAAGCAAGATCTTATCTCTGAAGTAATCGCATTCGTGGACGCTTGAGATGTGCGCCTTGCAATGTGTCCTCACCACCACAGTTGTAGCATTTGATCGACTTAGCTTGACCTTGATTTCCATTCCTTCCTCGATTCGACACCAACATAACCTCCACCGCTCCACCCTTTCTTTGATCAAACCGCTTTCTTGAACCGGGTTCCATAATTTTCCCATCTCGATCAAAGCATGATTGTGAAGATCGAGGCGCTTCGATTTCATTGTTGGTGTGAAGTTTGTTAGTGTGAGGTGAAAGTGTCATGTTCTCTTTAACCATGAGTGTCGCTTGATTGATGAAATGTTCCATGACAAAGATTAGCATCCGGGTTGCTTGAACCTTGGATCGGGAATGAGTTTGTGATCACCATCTCCCGGGTACAACTTGAGAAGCTTTGGTGGTAATCCCAACTTTGAGTAAAAAGCGCTGAATCATTTGTTGAACTTGCTTCTCCCGAGCTTTGAACCGATCTAGAATCCTCTTTTCAAACATGGCATGCCTCTCATTTGAAGAAGGAAAGCATAGAGTTGCTCATAATTTGTATTCTTCAACCTTTAGTGAGCTTCACGTATGACAAACTTGTGCCATTCGGGATTCGTGTTGTTTACAAACTTTGAGTTCAAATTGAATGTTAGGCATAGTCATTCCGATGTTCCTCATGTCATTCACCACTTATGAAATTTCACATAGTACTCATAGACACTTTCATCCGGTTTCATCTTGAAGTGCTCAAATTCATCATACAACCGTGATTCTCGGTCTTCAACAGCTAGCTCGTAACCGTAAAGAAGCATCTTGACATTATCCCATCGCCTTTTGCCTCGGTGTTGTGATTGATAAGCTTGTAGATGTCCTTTGGTAGACCTTGCGATAATGTTGGAAGCTCGGATATCCGCATCGAATCACTTTTTCACCTTATCGTAAAGCTCATCATACATCTTTGGTCCGTCCATTCCATAAATCGTAGTTCCATCTTCACCGTATCAAGTACATCTCTAGTAGTCTCAACTCGGTAAGGTCCTTCATCAATGGATTTGAGAATGTTGACCCCATTTTCTTTTCCAAGACAAGATAACTGATCGTTGAGCCCAAGAGTCATAGTCGGCTCATCAAGCATGGGTGGACGAGATTCAACCACCGCTTGAGCATCCTCAAAGAATAAAGGAGATGATAGTAGGAACGTTTGTAGACATGTTTCAAGTTCTACGGGATTTTACTATTCTTTGATTAAACCGGGAAATTGATTCTTTCACGGGATTTTACTAAACCAAAAGAACAACCGTAAGAATGTATCACCAAGAAGTAACAAGCCTAAATGAATAAGTACCTAACCACACAACTCGCTTAATTAACAATTCGCTTAAGTAATCAACTCGCTTAATAGCCAAGTCGCATCAGCATCAACACGCAACACAGTCAACTCGCTTAATGAATCAAGTCGCTAAATAGCCAACTCGCTTTAGTATCAACTCGCAACACAATCAACTCGCTTGAACACTAAGTCGCTTAAAGAAACTCGCTAGCGTTACAACTCGCTAAATAGCTAAGTCGCTTTAGATCTCAAGTCGCTTAAAGAAACAACTCGCTTAGAACCCAAGTCGCATAAATATCAACTCGCTAAACAAATTAAGTCGCATGTACCAACTCATCAAATAACAAAGCAACTCGCTTTGAAGAAACACAAGCCCGAGACTCAACTCGCTTAGTCCTTTTTTCACAAATAACCACTTTAACAATCCAAAACAACCAAACCACAATGATTTAAGCCTTCCAATTCAAAACATAAACACATATGATGATCCTAAACACAAAAGTACAAGCAAAATTGAAACTTTAACACTAGAATTTGCCCAAATGATTCAAACTCTCCTAAACACTTAATACCCCAAAAACCTTATGAAATCCACCAAAACAAAGAACATGAAAGATGAGTGATCATACCATGGCTCTTGATACCAATTGTAAGATATTGGATTCCACAAACACACTAAACCATGATCAAAGTAGGCGATAAGTATGTTAGAGAGAAAGTTCTAGTGAGAGAAAGGAAGAGAGTTGGGAACTATAGTGAGAGAAAGAAAATATTATTATGAGCTCCAACTCTACCTTGGGAGGTAGAGAGTATTTATAGTCTTACATAAACGCCACACAACGGGTCATGGATCGTGCATACAGCTGGTAAAGACCCGTCCAGTCCTCCACGGTGTTACTAAACTAAATACTACTTAACATAAAAGAACTACGACTACGAGCTTAACGATTACATATACTGAGGTGACCGACTCTTTAATACCGGAATTTCTAATTCCTAACACCTTAAGAGTTTTTATGGAAATCAGACAAGGAGGAAAGAGCGCGACTTTATGAATTGATCAACTCAAGATAGACGATCCCATGAGACACGGTTACGCTTGCATAGTTAAAGAGTTACATTGTCAACTTATAGGTGACAACTAGCTCTAATAACTACCTTGAAGGTGTAGACAAGCCTCGAAAGGTTGTCAAACCCACAAAGTTCATGTCTAGCAAGAGTTTATCGAATGGTACTTTCTACTCTGACAAGTCCTTTGCGAGACACGCTTACATTACTAGCGAACTAGCTTGAAATTATTACCCGCCCCGGACAAGTCTTTTCGAGTTACTAACGAGCTAAGCACCACAAATTGTTGGTTAAGTCTATAGCACAAAGATTCATTTGCATTTACACAACATATTTCTTATCACATAATTTTCTCCCCTCAAAAATGGCATATAAAATGTTATTTTGAAAATTTGAGAATAAATATGACCATTTCGAGTGTTGTGGGAAGATGACCATCTGTGAACAATTTGTGAACAAAGTTTTAATTCAAATACTCCCCTCAACAAGTGATATAAACGGTTGAGGTTTTGAAAACATACAGAAGTACTTGTTCTTTTGAGCAAACCTTGAAAATGAAAGGTTTGATAGGTTTTACTCAAAAGTAAGAAGCTTTCGCTCCTTTTATAAGGATTGTGGCAATCAAGCGCACTACGTGGTCCTTTCTTGACAAGAACGGGTTGTACATTGATATGTGTGCACAAGCCATTGTCATAAATAATCACACATCCAAAATATTATGAAATATAAGCGGTTCAAGGGGTACCAGAAGTCCAAATGATGTTGCCAGAGTGCGAGTATGCTGATAGCCGGTGATGTTAATCTGGTCGACCACCAACAAAGCTTTCCAATGTTCGAATCGATCCTTCGATACAACCTTTCATCAATCATTCGATGATCCTCTCGCACATCCCTTCTCGCCCCGAGAGTTCTATCGCTGAGACCCTATGCCTTCATATATCGCTTTAATCGATAAGCCAATCCGTCCCTAACCTTCTTCAAAGTGTGATCCCCAAACTTGTGAAGATCTCTACACGCCATCAAGCAATTTCGTTGAAGTTCACTGCGATAAACGACGCCAATGGTTTGGTCGACGAGTGTGTATTGTGGAAGTCGGTTGATGTCGGGAAGATCTAGCCGAGGTGGAGTGAAGTTGACACGGGTCCGATATGATTAAACCAAGTCGGAGATCGCCTACACGCTCTTGTATGACTATGCTTCGATGAATATTAGCAAGGACTTGATGTATTCACGTTGTACTACGATCGAGAATTGTCTCATGCGTCCTCATGCTTTGGCAAGATACGATCTTCAATGTCGTTGAGAGACAAATTCGAAAGTCCGCTTCATCGAATGCATAATCTCTTTCGTCTTGTATTTTGACCACGATATTCTTGAGAAAAGTGTAGTCCCATTTAGACGAAAGATCAACATGTTTAATAAAGAACGATTCCTTTAGTAATTGAACACTTCATTTTGAGACTTCGAACTTGGCGACACGTAGTAGATTCGTCATGCCCGCCAATGGTGAATCCTATACATTGCATCATGGTCATACAATTCCACATTGTTAGAAAACATGTGGGTAGCCTTTTCCTCGATGGCTATGCGCTTTGAGTATATGGTCACGGAACGGAAGTGTCGAGATGTAGCATATTTCCTTGAATCATCACCGTGTAAAGAAATTCCAAGTCTTTGTTGAAGAAATAGCGAAATGGAATCTTAGGTCGATCCGGTTGGCCAATTGTCGGTGAGGTTTAGACCACCGGTGTAATATAGAGGTTGTCCCGTTTGGTGAAGTCGATGTTTGCTTCGGGTTGAGCCAATCCATGTTGTTAGACATGGCTCGTGCTATATTATCGAGGTGATATTCAACTCGATAGCACTTTCCGAGTGTCTTTGAGCAGCTTGAAATGCTTCATTCTTGATTCGCTTCAACTCGGATTTCGCCATCTTTTCACACGGAATTTCTCCCGCAAGAACTTAACATGCTCCAATGTATTACCGCTCACCGATCTTGACCTTCACCGGTAGGAGTGGAATTAACAAGTGTAGAAAACCATTCAAACTCCTCATGTCATCTTCATCTAGCCATGATACGACGCCGACTTTGGGCACCTTCTTCTTCTTTTCTAAGGCCCTGATGAGGATTCGGTTTCTTAACTTTTCTGGAGAGGTGGGTTGTTGTTGGGGCTCATGGAATTCCTCATCGCCACCACCAGATACTCAAAGTGATCACCGGTTTCTAAGTCTCGGGTGGTAACTCGTAAGAACTCGAGGTTTTTCAAAGAAGAACAAGAAGGAGACCTTTGTTGTCTTTGAGTCCGTTTGGGTGGAGGTTGCATAGAAGATGATTCACCGACTTCTTCGAGCGCTTATGCTCGCCATTCTTATCCCGATCCTTATCTTCATCGTCGCGTGGACGCTTTGGCCTTTCGACTTCTTGGCATGCCGATTTGAGTTGATATTCCAAAGAATGCTTCAAGCAATTTACCTTAGTGAGAGGCAAGTGTTGCGGATCGTATGGACATTTGAGCTACCAATGGTCAACTAACTCAAAGATCCGAGAATATTATGGGATCAACCGGATTGATGTTCACGTGCATCGGTGTTGATTTCATAGTCCCTTGGCCGATGAAGTAGATTCGGATAGAGTTGTTCGTGAACAACTCCTTTGTAACTTTAGGAACAATGTCAAGAAGGTACTGATGAGTGTACCTTTGATCATTTCGTCCATTTTCCTTGAAGATCATCTTTCATGAGCTTCGTACATACTCCCTTTCAACTTTCATCTCGTCATTCTTGTCATGAAGGTATCAGATCTCGTCAGAGAAATTCATCTTCCCGTAGAGCATGTCTTTCTTTCGGATTTGTTTGACAAATTCACAATTCTTTTATGAGTATGAGAAATCCAAGATCGAGTTGGCTTCTTTACGATTTGATGTTGATTTGGTTGATCTTTTGATGGTGGTGGTGAGGAATGAGAAGATGAATCCGATGAAGATGAGATGCAGGAGACTCCGGTCCTTTGATGGTTCGTAAGTTTTCTCCTTAGACCGCACGGACCGCTCAAGAAGAAACTTTTCATAATCAACATCTTCATCATTTCAGACTTAGCTCCTTCATCGCCTTTATCTTTCTCGAGACTTCTCGATCGGGTTCCTCAATGTCAAACTTAATAGACTCCTCCGTTGCTTTTGTTGTTGCTCAAGAGTGGTGGCACCAGCTCCCTTATCGGGTTGATTAACCGCATCGTGATCCGTGTAGGTTGAACTTCACCACTGACTCTCCGGCCACCCATTTGATCTTTGGCAAATTCTCTCGCAACTTGTTGAGTCTAACAAATTTAAACTTATTCCCAGGATGTATCCAGCTGTCTTCATCGAGATCGAGCTTTCTATAAGGTACAAGCATCGAGTCTTCCTTTTCCTTGATAGTGGGTGGACCGGGAGGTTTGGCTCATCAAGGATTAATGTCGGTTCTGCGTATCTGAGTGGAAGGTCTCTTCGTACGATTGTGTATCTTGAGCTTTTAGTCCACTAGCTCTCTTTGCGGTTCAAGCTTTGGAATGGAATAGGAACAACTTCCTTAGAAGGAACAGTCCTTTACGAGGAGGATTCCTCTTGGGAACTTCCTCGACTCTCGAAGGCTTGCAAGACTCCAGACCGCTTCTTCCGGTTCTCCGTATAGGTGTCCCGTAAGGTTTCTCATCAAGATGACCAACTTTTCCTTATTTCACCGCAACTAGATACCTTTTGTATGTCTCGAGCTTTTGATTTCGTTGAGATGTAGGTGATCGTAACACAACACCCCTTCTTTGTTGACGATTCCTTGATTCTCGATAGTTAAAATAGGCTCACCAACATGTCGTGATTGTCGGGGTCATTGAGCCTCTTGGGAATATCGTGATGAAGTCCAAGTGCTCTCGGATCAACAGCTTTAGTGTATCGACATAGGGAATCTTTGAGCCAAGCTTTTTGAGAAATGACATCATGTCATCCCATATCAGAGCTTCTAATTCGATGTGCTTCATGTTGATTAATGACCAAAAGATTTCAGTTCCATGAGCTTGGGATGCTCATAGCCACTATCACGACCAGAGATAGATTTGGTAATGATGATGTAGAGTGTTCTCCACGGTTGAGGAATGTTCTTAAGTTCCACATGAGAACGCTTAGTGATAATACCTGACGCTTCATCATAGCCAATATCAATCAAGAATTGCAAACCGTCTCTTCAAAGAAAGTGGCATAGATGTCGCTTGGCTCAATGTCGTGGATGAGAAGAACAACTCGAAGTCCGCATGTGTGATGGTGACTTGTTTGTGATTGAAAGTCACAATCACTTCACTTTGACCTTTGATCCTCTCGCATTGAATTCCGTAATCGTGCATGTAGATCTCCTGACTATAGCGTAATGTGAGAGCATGTTCGTAGGATGATTCTTGAGAATATCCATAGCAATCAAACAGAAGATTCGGAGGTGAGGGTTTCAAAGTCAACCCAAGGTTGTTCTTTCCAATCTTCCTGGATAGCCATTAGGAAAGATATTGGCAATCTGAGAACATCCGTGCATCCACATTCATTTGAGCAACCATGTCGTGATCTCAAATAACATTAGCCAAAAGAACCAACATATCGAAAGACATTATGTTAGTCAACAGAAGGTTTTATTGTCTAATTATTGAATGTACAATGTCAATGATTGTTACGAGTCCAAAGTCACTTGTGTTGGGCCATATACAATCGTGTATATGTGATTTGATACAACAAAATTACATATGCTTCAATGAAGATAATTGAAGGACTTAATATGCATAATGGAGATTCTATGTCGATGGAGTATATGCAAAATACTTATCTTTATTAAAGATATCGTAAGATCTTGTATAGAAGATTATAGAAGATATTGTTTTACTTGTAGGTTAAGTTTGTAACCCTAGCACCTCTATTATATAAAGAGATGACAGTACGTAGTTTATAAGATGATTAGAACTACACACAAAACATACACGTCCCATATATTATTAGTTAGTTCATAGCTTCAAGGTTGAAAACCCTATCACTATTAAGGGTGATCGATTAATAATATTGAGGCTTAGTTTGATATTATTACGTGTTCGCTATTCTTATTGTTTGTGTTCTTCTTAGCCTTCTCGAGTAGATTCCGATACTCATTAAAGTTCCGTAGAATTCCACTTAGTAGTTTTGTATTTATACAAGATTGCTAAACCCTTTATAAGTTAAAGGTTAAAGATCCATACAACAACAATCGCTCACGAATTGGGATCTACATGTGGTATCAAAGCCGGGGAAATTTTACATAAGAAGAACGAGTACCGATCCGATTAAGTTTGCAATGATGGCCATTTTTTACACATCATCCAAGTTGATCCAAACAAGAAGGTAAAATTACGTGTTAATCATCATGATTCTTATCAAACCTTGCTTAAAGATCTTGAACTTGAAAAAGAGTCATAGAATGACTAGAATGAGAAACTAGAATATTTATTTAATCTAGAAAAGTTGAAGCTAAAGTTCTTGTTTATAAAGATAATGAAGAAGCTTGATGTAAAAGTACAACCAACTAGAGTATCAATTAAAACTAAGTGATTGGAAGTTAGGTTGTAAGATATCGAGTTGAAAAGCTCACCAAGGAAAGTGGATGATCTTTACAAAAACTTGCTAGTCAATCTTGTGAATCTATGAAAAGTGAAAGTTTAGGTGAGAAGAATGCTACACTAGCTTCACCTACACAAACCGATAAGATTGATAGAATAAGGTCCACATTGAAGATTGGGTTGAACGTGATGATAAAGTAGTTCTCAAGGTTTTTCAAAGGTTAAAAAGAAAAGAGCTTGAAGTCCGTGAAGTTTGTCGAACCTTTAGAAACCAAACCGTTAAAAGTCACAAAAGTCTAATAAAACCCTAGGAACAACAATAGTCCCAGAGGTAATCAAAGAAACTGAATGGGATGATAACTCAAAACTCGGGAAGACTTTTGAGTTTCGTAATAAAGCTTGCTATGTTTGTGGTAGTTTTGATCATCCGCAGATACATGTAAACTCAAGAAACCGCTAGTGATCACAAGGTGTATGGAACAACTCAAGGAGGATTAACCATAGAAATTTTTCAAGTGATTCTAAAATCCTCAAGAAAGAAGGTTTTTAACCCATCGCAGACTTACTAAACAAAGATTGAAACAAAGTACTCGCTAGGCCAAAAGAAAGTACCGCTGTCGAACTCGAGGATAGTGTTGTTAAGGCTTCACGAGATGGGTTTGGAAACCTAAACAAGAAGAATTAGATGTTTCGAACACAAGAATCCATCAAAGATCTTAACACGATATGATTATGTTGATGCTTATGGAAGATTCAAGTCTATTCGGCTTGGGACTTCAAAAGCATTAATTTAATGTATTGTGTATAGCAATTCATAGAAAGCTGGAGATCGAGAATTGCTATGGTATGGTGTCCGTGAACATGAAGGTCGATGGTGTTTATTTTTGGAAGCATATAATTGGTTATGCTTTATAATGCGAGGATGGTATTTATTTTGGTCCAAGAAATTTTGATTAGTAATTGGGTTATAATCTGGTACTATGCGGTTCATGGTTAGTACAGTGGTCAAGTTTTATGATTGGTCGATAATGTTAATTGTGCAAGTGGTCAAACGAGGTAGAATTTTTTTTTAGGTCAAAAGTTGCGGCGAATGTAATCTCTTTAATTGGTTTATTCAAATGGTGGAATGATGATCCGGTGTCATGAGATACATGTTAGATACGGTAGGCCTTTTTCTTTGATTGGTTGGTGCTTACAAGATCACGTGAAGGTTATTTTAATAGACAAGAATTGGTTAAATTAATATCTTGTATCACGTGGGTATTCTTGAACAAGTGGGTTTTAATTTAATGAGGTGAGATATACGCACATGATTACATGGGATATTTATGATCATCGCATGATATAGTTTATGGGACCCACGAATTTTATAAGTTTTGGACGTTGACATCAAAAAGGTAATCACGTAGATTGGTTGTCATTAAGCTGCCGTTGGTTTTTGATTGTGTGGACATTCGACAATTAAACAAAGTATCGCCATCGCTTGATGTTAAAGAGTCACGCTTGTGTTTAAACGTATTGTTTGAATGCTAATATTTTCAAAGCACCGCAGCTTATGAAAGTACCGCTTGAGATTTTTTAAAGCATCGCTTGGATGCAAGGTAATCGTTGCTCATATTAATTTTCAAGGTATTGCATATTTTGTCGAAAGTACTGCTTATGAAAGTACCGCCTCCTTCCCAAAGTACCGCTCATGGGTTATTACGAAGTTTTCAATTTAAGGGAAGTCGAGCATGATTTTTGGTCACTAATTAGAGATTAGTTAGTTGGGCGTTTGTGTCTATCGCTCAGATGACCGACATATCCCGAAGTACTCGCTATCTTTGTACGCTATTGGGTAACACATGGTTTGATTTCTGGATGCTTTATGGTTATTATTTTTAAGAATTCAAGAGCCGGTTAATATCAATTTCGTGGAAGTGTATATGTGTTGCTTATCTTCACGGTTCCTTATTCGATGATTACAAAAGGGAAGAAGTTAACATGAAGATTATTTGCAACTTATTTATGTGTTTGTTTCATTCACGGAGATGATTACATCTCAACTTCTATTTAAGGGAAGTTCAGACACGACTTTGTTTATTTTGTCATCATTAAAAGACAAAATAAATACAAGAATGAAACAATGGGAATGAAGATTATCGTCATTGAAGATTGTCAATTCATGAAGATAGTTTTGTAATATCAAATAGGGAAGATTGTTGGGCAATATAGAATCGTATATGTGATTTGATACAACAAAATTACATATGCTTCAATGAAGATAATTGAAGGACTTAATATGCATAATGGAGATTCTACAAGCTGATGGAGTATATGCAAAATACTTATCTTTATTAAAGATATCAGAAGATCTTGTATAGAAGATTATAGAAGATATTGTTTTACTTGTAGGTTAAGTTTGTAACCCTAGCACCTCTATTATATAAAGAGATGACAGGCACGTAGTTTATAAGATGATTAGAACTACACACAAAAACATACACGTCCCATATATTATTAGTTAGTTCATAGCTTCAAGGTTGAAAAACCCTATCACTATTAAGGGTGATCGTATTAATAATATTGAGGCTTAGTTTGATATTATTACTGTGTTCTGCTATTCTTATTGTTCGTGTTCTTCTTAGCCTTACTGAGTAGATTCCGCATACTCATTAAAGTTCCAGGTAGAATTCCACTTAGTAGTTTTGTATTTATACAAGATTGCTAAACCCTTTATAAGTTAAAGGTTAAAGATCCATACAACAACAACCGCTCACGAATGGGATCTACAACTTGTTTGTTCAATAGTCCAATGATGTCGTGATAAGTTTCATGAGTTAGTAAACTTTAAGTTTTAAAGTTTATGTTATCACTTATTTAACACAACATATTAAACGCTTAAGCTTATTAGTGACATTATTGGTTTTGTGACGTTATGATTTATTTATTAACAAGTTTGCACGCGAACAATTCATAATGAAGGTTTGATCAAGGCTTATGCGTAGAAATGGTAGCTTATGCGTAAACAGAGAGGTATACGATGACGAAAGCTTATGCGTAGGATCCCGACTTCACGCGTAGAACAGGGACCTTAAGCGTAGAGCTTACGCCAGAGGCGATAAAAATCTTACGCTGTAAGGCTTACTCGTAAGAGTAGACCTTATGCGAGATCATCGCCACGCATATCCTTCACGTGATACGCGTAGTCCCTTTGTAGAACCTTACGCGAAAGCCACGCTGAAGATTACTCTTACGATAACATGCTACGCTGTAAGGTGATCCTTATGCGCAGATGGTTAACAACCTTGATTGTGATTTTTACGTAGCAAACCCGAAACAACATCATCATAACATCAATATTAATACTAACAATCATTCTATAGCGGATCATGGTTTGAAAGCATATCAAACATTTACGCGTAGAAGTCTTACGCCAGAAACCAAAACCCTAATAGTTTATGAATTACGGCGTGATGAAATCTAGCCATAGGATTTGCACCATAGTTTTTCTGGTAAGTCTAGAAAGCCTATAGAGTTGTTATATCCAAGTTTTAACATCAAACAAGTCATGAATCAAAAATGCCTAAACCGTATGAACATAAACCCTAAATTTCAATTTCTTAACTTTTTATGATTCTGGGCTTTAATATGATCAATTCAACTTTAAAACAACCTATTATAACAATCTTTATCACCAAAAACGTTCTCATTTGAAAATACCCAAAACGACTCATGAACCCTAATTTTGAAAATCAATCAATTCGTGTTTCTGGGTGGATTTTGAGGATAAACATAGTATCATTGATGTTAATGAAACGTTTTGACACACTTATTTTAACCACAAACACACACCAATGATTGTGTGTTCATACGCTTATGCGTAGAACACATAATCATTCATATCTTTCATTTTAGCCGTTGGATTTGCATAAAAATCAAAACCCTTGCCTGTAATAACGTTTAGATTACGAAAACACTTACAATATGATGATCAAAAACACGGATTTGAAGCTTGATTATTAGGCGTAGGATGAGTTAGTTGTGTGTATTAAATGTAGGGATGAAAAGTTAGGTGGGAAGTTTTATTAAAATAACTTTTGGATTTTGACAGTTTTAGTCCCTCCACCTTTTCCATTTTCATCCAAAGTCTTTTTAACTTCCATTTTGGTTACCAAATGATAGATTTTAAGAAAGAAACTTGACGACACTCCCCCTCGACTTAAGAAATAATGAAAGGTTATAAATTTTAGTCCGAGGAGTTCTTTGAACCGTAAAATATGACCACCATTTTAAAGAAACAACTGTGATAGGATAACATGCAAGTACACGGATGTTTTGAAACAGCTATATTTATTTTCTCCCCTCAACACTTTATCGGAAAATGTCGAATTTTGAAAGATTTGAGTGTTGACGAAGAGATGTATTTGCCATGTTTGAAAGAGAAATTAGATAGAAGAATATTTTTGATGTTTTATCCGATTTTATATTTTTATATTTTGTTTTTGAAAATATTTACAAAAGAGATTTTGGTGTTTGATGTGTTTTTAAGATTGTTTTAGGAGGTCATCCAATTCCTCTTGAGTCAAACACCTCATACCAACCGTGGACCAACTCATTAAACCCAGGCGGGAGGCAAGGATTTGGTGAGTAGATCCGCCAATTGGTATTCTGTACCTAAGTATAATTCAACTGCACTGCTCCACGTGGTCCTTGATGAAATGATAGCTAAGATCGATGTGCTTTGATTTTGAATGCCGAATCGAGTTGCATGAGATCGCAATGGCACTCGATTGTCGCAGACATCGATTCTCAAATCGTAACCATAGTCTTTGAGTTGTGTTCTCATCCGATGACTTGAGCACAACACGCGACATGGCTACATATTCTACTTCGTTGATGACAAATGATGTACAATCCTCTTCTTTGATTGCCAAGACACCGCTTTATCACCAAGGAATTGTAGTGCTCTCAAGTACTTTTCCGTGAATCTAAGCATCCCGCTTGGTCATTCTCAAAAGCGATTAGTTCAAACCGTAATCCTTCTGATACCGATCCCCAAGTTAATGGTTCCTTGATGTATCGGAGGATTCTTTAGCCTCGAGAGGTGGGTTTCAGCTTGGTCTCGATTGATAACGGAGCATAGATAAATGGCAAAGACAATATCAGTCCGCTAATGTTAGATACATTAGAGACCCAATGATACTACGGTATTTTATAGGTTGACAAGTTTCCATGTAAATCAACGTCTAGCTTCTTGGTATGAGTCATGGGTGTGGCATAAGTGTCACAACTTTTCATTCCAAATTTGTTTAACAATTCAAGGGCATATTTGGACCGACGCAAGAAAATACCATTGGGTGATTGATGAACTTGCGCTTCTAGAAAGAACGAAGTTCACCCAACATGGACATTTCAAAAATTTCTTTATTAGTTTTGCAAAAGCGATTGAGTACTTTTTATGTGTAGACCCAAAATGATGTCATCCACGTAAATTTGAACAATTAAGATATGTGCCCGTGATATTGTATAAAAAGAGTAGGTCGACCGAACCTTTGGTAAAATTATTAGCAATGAGGAAAGATGATAGCTTATCGTACCATGCTCGAGGAGCTTGTTTGAGACCATAAAGAGCTTTGTTCAGTTTGTAGACATGGTTCGGGAACTCGGATCAACGAATCCTTCTAGTTGGTCGACATAAACCGCTTTTTCAGCTTGTCCGCTGAGAAACGCAGCTTTGACATCCATCCGAAAGACCGCCATATTCATATGAGCCGCGAACGCGAAATATCCGAACAACCTCAAGACGAAAGCAACCGAGCAAAATATTCTTCAAAGTCTATTCCTCTTCCCGACGATAACCCTTAGCAACTAGACGTGACTTGTTTCGGATTACGCCCTTCAAAGATCCAATTTGTTTTTCCAAATCCATATGAGACCAATGACGAGACCCTCGTTGGTCTTTCAACCAGCTCCCATACTTCAAGACGCTTGAATTGGTTGAGTTCTTCTTGCATGGATTCAATCCAGCTTGTCTTTTTCATTGCGCCTTTAATGTTTTTAGGTTCGATTGGCAGATGGTGAGTGCATAAATGCAATGTTCACCATCCGTGTGAAGACGTTGTGATCTCACAAGAAACCGTCAAGTCTAACAGACTTAAAACAAATTTTAAGCACAAATACAATGAAGATCGAGAGAATATAGTGAATTCCGGTCGTTATGTCCCACGGAGACTCAATGGTGTGCAAACACCGATTCAGATGATAGAATGATCACTAATGATAGCGATCGAGAAGGATTTGTAATGAATATTACACTACCGAAAAGGAAATAAATAAAAGCGACTTAAATGCAAATTAAGAAAATTAAAAGATAAAAATATTAAATAAACGCTATCACTATATTTAAAGATCGATGAACGCTTATTTTATAAAACAAAATAACTTAAATAAACTATATTAACTAAAACGTAAACTCAAATTACTTAAAACGCGACTTAAAATGAAAACGTACGTTATGTACAAAAATTACGCTGGAGCGCAAGATAAAACGTAAAATTTATGAAATAAAGGTCCTACGAATGTGAAAACAATTTTATTACGTACTATATGATAAAAGAAAATTTTAGGAAAAAGCCGGGTATTTTTTTCGACTTTTTTTTAATTATTTTCTACGAATTAAAAACGATTTAAAACTAAAAAAAACAACTGGTTACTAAAAATTTCGAAACCTTAAATCAAATAAATCAAATAAACTAATAAATTAAAAGACTAAATTAAAAGACTAATAGGAAAGTTGGGTTAAATAAATTAAAAGAGGACAACTAACAACAAAAGGACCAATAGGCAAGATGGTGCGATGTTGTGTTTAGTGACTACGCATGGGTGGATGATTGATCCGAGTTCGAGCCTTGAGGATCTTTTTGACAATTTAATTTTTTACTTAAACCAACTTATAAAATAAGCTATACAAACAAGTTTCAACTAAAACTAAACTTCAAAAGAACACTGAATAAGCAGATTAACAGGAAAATTTAGTGGACAGATTAGATCATAAGTTCAAGAGTAACTCAGCCAAACAAATCTAAATGGGATCAAAAACACTAAAAGATTAAAGGAGAGCAAGTTCAAAATAAGCTAAAGTAAATAAAAGCTATCTATAGCTGCTGTTGTGAGACGGAAAAAAAAACATGAAGGGGCTGTTTGGATGTTGTCCTAACTAAATGACATCATAAGCTAAACAAAGACTTGCAAAAGCTTCAAACTAAGCTCCTAATTACATGTCCTAAAGAGCACGTAAAATAAGCTCCAAATAAACATCAATGAGCTCATAAAACCAACAAGATGTTGCTCAATGGGTGAAAAGAAAAGACAAGAGGGTCACTGGTCATTGTTGAAAACAAGACATAAAGGGACTTTATTTGCTTATAAATAAGCTAGCAAACCATCCCAAGAACCTTAAATTAAGCTAAATAATTAAAACCTACATATCTAATAACCTAAAACTACTTAATTAAATCTAATGGGGAGCTTTTAATGTTTATAAAGGGTCGCTAAAGGGGCTACTAAGGATCATTGTTATGTAATGCCTATGGCACAAACAATTCTAAGGGCACTTTAAGCTTAAAATGATAAGTTTAACCTAAAAGCTAAAGCGAGAATGATAAAATAGCATACCTAACATATCTAATAACATGAGAAACCAAATTGAGCAGTATTGAGCTTAAATGAAGTCGATATGGGGTCAAATGGGATGCTTTTAACAAAGAATCGTAAAAGGACTTTTTCTTTGATACTACTTAAAGTGCTATTTTGACTAAGCTAAACTAATCTAAGTTCAAACAAGCTAATGCTATGTTGAGAGGGTATGTGGAGATATGAGAAAAGCACTTTGGGAAAAGTTTTGACTTAAAAATAAGTTGAAAGAGGGTGAAACAAAGAATCAAGGTCATTGCTTGGAACAAGAGATGTAATGCAAAAAAACTTTTTTGTGTTATCAAAATCTTGATCGAACTTGTAAACTCGCCACTTCTTTTGGAACAACTCTAAAGCTTAAAACCACTTTGACTTTGAGTGTCAAAGTGGGTATAAACCGTTTTTCACCTCAAATAAGCTTAAACCAAACACCCCTTTCAATTCCAAAATGTATTAAAACCACTACAACTCATGAGATTCTATCTAAGACCGATTTAAAACTTATATAAACATAAAACTCCTCATTTTAACAAACTAAAACCGAAATTAACAGAAATAAATTGACTTTTGATTCTTTGACTTTGTTGACTAAAATGGAAAATTGTTTGAAATCGTGATATGAGCTTATACAAAGCTTACAAGGAGCTTAGATAAACTTAGTAAGGCTTCAAATAAGCCAATAACAACTTGGAACATAGACTTTGAACATGAAAACCGTGTAAAGAAACTTGAAAATATAAACTTATATAAAAAAACTTTAATTGATACTCAAAAGTAACTTGCAAAGGTTTGCAAACTTGAAAGTGATACAATGAAACCGAAATTACACTATTTTAATTTAAACTAAGACAATAATCTAAAAACGACATAAGTGAAATTTATAAAACTAACTACTCTCTTTCCTCCTCTTCTCTGCCTCTTTATAGCTCTAGATGTCTTCTCTCACTTCCTCACTGCTTCCCACCATTATTTAGGACCCTTGGATCACTTGAAGTCATTTTAGCCTTTGATTTCAATTTGGCGGAAATATGGGTATATCAACCGAGAGTTTGAGTGTTAGAAAGGAGATGTATTAAATGCATTTTGTTGTGTTAGGGATGTGGAGGAGACATGGAGAGGTGTATGTGATGTGGAGGGGACATGGAGAGGTGTTACAGAGAAGCGGTAGGAGAAGAAAAGAGAGGAAAAGGTTCGATCAGGGATTGGTTTATCTCATCGACCGCACAAAGGTGGGTAAACGGTTTGGATTTTGGGTTTGACCGTAAAACATTGGGCCTAGTTTGTGTTTTGGGTTTGTATAGGCTTAGGATCCGTTTGGATATTTAAGTAACACAAGGACCAAAAGTGTATAAACTGCAACTTCAGGGACCAAATCTGTTCATTCTGAAAATTGTAATCCAAGGATTGGTTTTGACAATCTCAAATAATATAAGGACCATATTTGCCATCTTTGAAAATTCCAAGGACTAAACATGACATTTTTCAAACTTTAGGGACCAAAGTTGTAATTTTGCAAATTTTAAACTTTGAAGGGTTTGTTTTAAAAACTTTTGAATCCCATGACTTTTTATAAGTTTTGAAATGACCAGGGACTATATTTGACAACTTTTGAAACTTGGGGGACTAAAACTGCCAATTTTGTAAATTTGATACGTTTTTCATCTGATTTTGATATTTTTGCATTTAAAACACATAAAACACTGATTTGTGATATTTTTATCATTTTGATGCGTTCGAGTGTTTTCGATGATTTTGCAGCTTAAATAGTACAAAATGATGAGTATTTAGACACTCATCAATCCCCACACTAAGATATTGCTAGTCCCTAGCAATGATTTGAGAAAACATAATGGATTTTAATCTCTTTACCAAAAGCCATTACTCGGAGTAGCCAAATGTTTCAGCTCAAGTAAGAACCTTGGTACATCGATAACCAAATGATTTTGAGCAAATCATAAGTCAGAACGGATTTGATTTGTCTTTACCGTGTCGCACCTTCTCGGACTAGCCAACTCTTAGATAAATTATCGTAATTATCTTTGGTGAGTCAATACCAATTATGGATTTTCCATCGCCTTTACCACAAGCCATAACCTTGCGGGCTAGCCAACTCTTCACTTTTTAGGATATGGTGAATAAATACCATACAATTTTGGGCAAATTGCAAGTCGTAAACGGATTTGAGATATCTTTACCAAGAGCCGTTTGCTCTCGGATTAGCCAACTTTTGTTTATCAAACATGGCGGACTGATAACCAATTGAGTAAGTGTAAAACACTTACTCCAAAAAATTTTGGCCAAAACGGGAATTAGGTAGATAATATATGACAAAATTCATGAATTCCCCACACTTAGAAATGAATATTGCCCTCAATATTCAAAGTACCAAATGTTATGCCAAACAAAGAACGAAAAGGAAATACTACGCCATTATTTAGAAGTGTTTTTTTTTTTTTTTTTTTTTTAAGATATATATATATATATAACATGGGCATCACCCCACACTTAGGTGGTAGAAAGGGGTAAGAAGATGTAAATACGGGTGAAACCCATATTGTGCAGGTATCGCTTTTTGATTTCCGAGTCGCTAGCTTGACTCGACCCGAATTCATTGGTTCATGGGAAGCAAAGTGGAAGAAACAATCTCCATCGGACTTTCATTCAAGATGTTTGGATAAACATTGAAGTACGGAAAGTTCCACACCGACGAGATATACAGAGAAAGACAAAGAAAGACCCTACTCACAGATGATAAATGAAAATGCCGGGTCAAAGATAGTGTCCTCACTCCCGAAGGAGTGAAGAAGAGGAAGACACATCATAAGTGAGGAATGGAAGAAAGATGTTGATAACAATCAAGATCCATTCTTCATCCTCAAATGTAGACATGTCGGGAGGAAGGGTGAAGGTAGTATCATCAATAAGCAAACTCTTATGATAGAGTAAACCTTCCTCCGAGCCAATATCATCCTCAAGATCAAAATGGAAATGATCATATTCCTGAGAGATATGTCATGAGAGAGTTCACCGAGAACTCTTCATGAAGAGAATCATTGAAAACCTCAAGCTCGGGCTTGTCCAATGTAGAGCCACTATCCTCAACGGGATAGGAGATGAAGTCGACTTAGCACGTAATGATTCGATCTTAGAAACGAGGAGATTTATATTGAACAATTGTTCACGGTATCTCGTCCTCAATTTCGGATCATCGAATTTCTCACTTCCTCTAAGCTAACTAGCTCGGAAGGTAGCTCCTCGACATAATCGATGTCTCCATAGGATAAAGAATCGTCAAACGAAGTACAATCGTTATCGATCGGAGAACATCTCGACATGATCATATGGAATGTCAAGAGGAGAAGAATCATCATTAAGAGGCTCATCACACATATTACCGAGATAACCCTGACTCACTTGGGGTTGGAACAAGGCTCAACACTTGACAATTCCATTTCGGAATAGTGCTAGGCCTGCTCCCCATTATGATAGAGTCTTTGGAAGCAATAAAAGGTAAGATAGGTGTGATAGCAATAGACCGAGGAGTTGAGAAATAAGATCGCTCAATCGAGTAACACTCTCCTCGTCGTCCTCATAGTATTCCTCATTTGAATACTATCCTCATCATCATCGCCATCATATCGGATTCTTATGTTCATCTCGTCAAGCTTACACACCATTCTTTTCATTTGCGCTTTTCGAATGCGTATTTCTTCGTAACTTTGAGGAAGATTACACCCTCGTGATCATTGAAATGTCATGGAAGGCTCGTAAGTCCGATGACCGATGGAATATTGTGGGGTTGGAAATTGTCAAAACCGGAGAATTGGAATTTTGAAAATTTTGATTCATCGGTTGACATTCAAAAGTCTCATGAGGACCCCGCAATTCTCACAACAGAGATAATTGGGAAAATAACTTTCACTAAAGTTCGATTGTAACACGGTTCCGCTCATAGACAAGCGGGACCCGTGGTGGACAATCAAAACCGTAATGAGAATCATTCCACAAAACTCGCATGAGTCGGATTCAATCAATGTGGAGGTAGGTAGGAAAATCGGTGTTTCATTTGAAATGGATCGATTATCGACAAACTTGTCTCCAAACCCACATTGGTACATCACGACAATTTCCACCATTAAATGGACCTCCACACTGTGAACATGTCAAATACCATGACATAGAGAATTAAATGATAAGAGGATAAGAGATGAAGAATTAAATGATTAGAGGTAAGAAAATGGAGAATTAAACAGTTCGAGGATAGAGAAATGTAGAATTAAACAGATTGGAGGATAAAAGATGGATATTTTGGATTTTTGAAAATATGTCGAAAAGCAAAGAATGAAAATATTTTTGGTGTTGATAACACTCTCGTGAAAAGTGTTGATGAACTTTTGGATTTTCTTATAACTTTACAAAAACTTTTTACAAAAGATGGAATATGCACAAGAATGGATCTCAAAAGGCTAAACACACGCTAAAGCTCTCCAAGTCAAGCGCCTAAAATTTTGATCTCACAGAAACCGCCAAGTCTAACAGACTTAAAAAAATTTTAAGCACAAATACAATGAAGATCGTAGAATATAGTGAATTCCGGTCGTTATGTCCCACGGAGACTCAATGGTGTGCAAACACCGATTCAGATGATAGAATGATCACTAATGATAGCGATCGAAGGATTTGTAATGAATATTACACTACCGAAAAGGAAATAAATAAAAGCGACTTAAATGCAAATTAAGAAAATTAAAAGATAAAAATATTAAATAAACGCTATCACTATATTTAAAGATCGATGAACGCTTATTTTATAAAACAAAATAACTTAAATAAACTATATTAACTAAAACGTAAACTCAAATTACTTAAAACGCGACTTAAAATGAAAACGACGTTATGTACAAAATTATACCGGAGCGCAAGATAAAACGTAAAATTTATGAAATAAAGGTCCTACGAATGTGAAAACAATTTTATTACGCACTATATGATAAAAGAAAATTTTAGGAAAAGCCGGTATTTTTTTCGACTTTTTTAATTATTTTCTACTAATTAAAACGATTTAAAACTAAAAAACAATTGGTTACTAAAATTTCAAACCTTAAATCAAATAAATCAAATAAACTAATAAATTAAAAGACTAAATTAAAAGACTAATAGGAAAGTTGGGTTAAATAAATTAAAAGAGGACAACTAACAACAAAAGGACCAATAGGCAAGATGGTACCGATGTTGTGTTTAGTGACTACGCACGGGTGGACAGATTGATCCAGTTCGAGCCTTGTGAGGATCTTTTTGACAATTTAATTTTTTACTTAAACCAACTTATAAAATAAGCTATACAAACAAGTTTCAACTAAAACTAAACTTCAAAAGAACACCTAATAAGCAGACATTAACAGAAAATTTAGTGGATGATTAGATCATAAGTTCAAGAGTAACTCACCAAACAAATCTAAATGGGATCAAAACACTAAAAGATTAAAGGAGAGCAAGTTCAAAATAAGCTAAAGTAAATAAAAGCTATCTATAGTCATTGCTGGAGACGGAAAAAAAACATGAAGGGCCGTTTGGATGTTGTCCTAACTAAATGACATCATAAGCTAAACAAAGACTTGCAAAAGCTTCAAACTAAGCTCCTAATTACATGTCCTAAAGAGCACGTAAAATAAGCTCCAAATAAACATCAATGAGCTCATAAAACCAACAAGATGCTGCTCAATGGGTGAAAAGAAAAGACAAGAGGGTCACTGGTCATTGCTAGAAACAAAGACATAAAGGGACTTTATTTGCTTATAAATAAGCTAGCAAACCATCCCAAGAACCTTAAATTAAGCTAAATAATTAAAACCTACATATCTAATAACCTAAAACTACGAATTAAATCTAATGGGAGCTTTTAATGTTTATAAAGGGTCGCTAAAGGGGCTACTAAGGGATCATTGCTACATGCAATGCCTATGGCACAAACAATCCTAAGGGGCACTTTAAGCTTAAAATGATAAGTTTAACCTAAAAGCTAAAGCGTGAGAATGATAAAATAGCATACCTAATATATCTAATAACATGAGAAACCAAATTGAGCAGGTATTGAGCTTAAATGAAGTCGATATGGGTTTAATGGGGTCATTTAACAAAGAAATCGAAAAGGACTTTTTCTCAGATACTACTTAAAGTGCTATTTTGACTAAGCTAAACTAATCTAAGTTCAAACAAGCTAATGCTATGTTGAGAGGGTATGTGGAGATATGAGAAAAGCACTTTGGGAAAAGTTTTGACTTAAAAATAAGTTGAAAAGAGGGTGAAACAAAGAATCAAGGTCATTGCTTGGAACAAGAGGACGTAATGCAAAAAAACTTTTTGTGTTATCAAAATCTTGATCGAACTTGTAAACCCGGGCCACTTCTTTTGGAACAACTCTAAAGCTTAAAACCACTTTGACTTTGAGTGTCAAAGTGGTATAAACCGTTTTTCACCTCAAATAAGCTTAAACCAAACACCCTTTCAATTCCAAAATGTATTAAAACCACTACAACCTCGATGAGATTCTATCTAAGACCGATTTAAAACTTATATAAACATAAAACTCCTCATTTTAACAAACTAAAACCGAAATTAACAGAAATAAATTGACTTTGATTCTTTGACTTTTGTTGACTAAAATGGAAAATTGTTTGAAATGTGATACGAGCTTATACAAAGCTTACAAGGAGCTTAGATAAACTTAGTAAGGCTTCAAATAAGCCAATAACAACTTGGAACATAGACTTTGAACATGAAAACCGTAATAAAGAACTTGAAAATATAAACTTATATAAAAAACTTTAATTGATACTCAAAAGTAACTTGCAAAGGTTTGCAAACTTGAAAGTGATACAATGAAACCGAAATTACACTATTTTAATTTAAACTAAGACAATAATCTAAAAACGACATAAGTGAAATTTATAAAACTAACTACTCTCTTCCTCCTCTTCTCTTGCCTCTTTTATAGCTCTAGATGTCTTCTCACTTCCTCACTGCTTCCCACCATTATTTAGGACCCTTGGATCACTTGAAGTCATTTTAGCCTTTGATTTCAATTTATGGAAATATGGGTATATCAACCGGGAGAGTTTGAGTGTTAGAAAGGAGATGTATTAAATGCATTTTGTTGTGTTAGGGATGTGGAGGAGACATGGAGAGGTGTATGTGATGGAGGGGACATGGAGAGGTGTTAGGTGAGAAGCAAAGTAGGAGAAGAAAAGAGAGGAAAAGGTTCGATCGTGGGATTGGTTTATCTCATCGACCGGTACAAAGGTGGGTAAACGGTTTGGATTTTGGGTTTGGACCGGTAAAACATTGGGCCTAGTTTGTGTTTGGGTTTGTATAGGCTTAGGATCCTGGTTTGATATTTAAGTAACACAAGGACCAAAAGTGTATAAACCTGCAACTTCAGTGGACCAAACTGCTCATTCGAAAATTGTAATCCAAGGATTGGTTTTGACAATCTCAAATAATATAAGGACCATATTTGCCATCTTTGAAAATTCCAAGGACTAAACATGACATTTTTCAAACTTTAGGACCAAAGTTGTAATTTTGCAAATTTTAAACTTTGAAGGGTTTGTTTTAAAACTTTTGAATCCCATGACTTTTATAAGTTTTGAAATGACCAGGACTATATTTGACAACTTTGAAACTTGGGGACTAAACCGCTAATTTTGTAAATTTGATACGCTTTTCATCCGATTTTGATATTTTGCATTTAAAACACATAAAACACCGATTTGTGATATTTTATCATTTTGATGCTTTCGAGTGTTTTCGATGATTTTGCGCTTAAATAGTACAAAATGATGAGTATTTGACACTCATCAATCCCCACACTAAGATATTGCTAGTCCCTAGCAATGATTTGAGAAAACATAATGGATTTTAATCTCTTTACCAAAAGCCATTACTTCGAGTAGCCAAATGTTTCGCTCAAGTAAGAACCTTGGTACATCGATAACCAAATGATTTTGAGCAAATCATAAGTCAGAACGGATTTGATTTGTCTTTACCGTGTCGCACTTTCCGGACTAGCCAACTCTTAGATAAATTATCGTAATTATCTTTGGTGAGTCAATACCAATTATGGATTTTCCATCGCCTTTACCACAAGCCATAACCTTGCGGGCTAGCCAACTCTTCACTTTTTAGGATATGGTGAATAATACCATACAATTTTGGGCAAATTGCAAGTCGGAAACGGATTTGAGATATCTTTACCAAGAGCCGCTTTGCTCTCGGATTAGCCAATCCTTTTGTTTATCAAACATGGCGGATCGATAACCAATTGAGTAAGTGTAAAACACTTACTCCAAAAAATTTTGGCCAAAACGGGGAATTAGGTAGATAATATATGACAAAATTCAGAGAATTCCCCACACTTAGAAATGAATATTGCCTCAATATTCAAAGTACCGCATGTTATGCCGAAACAAAGAACGTAAAAGGAAATACTACTACCATTATTTAGAAGTGTTTTTTTTTTTTTTTTTTTTTTTTTTAGAAGATATATATATATATATATAACATGTGGGCATCACCCCACACTTAGTGGTAGAAAGGGGTAAGAAGACGTAAATATGGGTGAAACCCATATTGTGTGTGCATCGTTTTTGATTTCCGAGTCGCTAGCTTGACTCGACCCCAATTCATTGGTTCATGGGAAGCAAAGTGGAAGAAACAATCTCCATCGGACTTTCATTCAAGATGTTTGGATAAACATCAAGTACGAAAGTTCCACACCGACGAGATATACAGAGAAAGATAAAGAAAGACCCGGCTCACGATGATAAATGAAAATGCCGGGTCAAAGATAGTGTCCTCACTCCCAAGGAGTGAAGAAGAGAGAAGACACATCATAAGTGAGGAATGGAAGAAAGATGTTGATAACAATCAAGATCCATTCTTCATCCTCAAATGTAGACATGTCGGGAGGAAGGGTGAAGGTAGTATCATCAATAAGCAAACTCTTATGATAGAGTAAACCTTCCTCCGAGCCAATATCATCCTCAAGATCAAAATGGAAATGATCATATTCCTGAGGAGATATGTCATGAGAGAGTTCACCGAGAACTCTTCATGAAGAGAATCATTGGAAAACCTCAAGCTCGGCTTGTCCAATGTAGAGCCACTATCCTCAACGGGATAGGAGATGAAGTCGACTTAGTACGTAATGATTCGATCTTAGAAACGAGGAGATTTATATTGAACAATTGTTCACGGTATCTCGCCCTCAATTTCCGCATCATCGAATTTCTCACTTCTCTAAGCTAACTAGCTCGGTAGGTAGCTCGACATAATCGATGTCTCCATAGGATAAAGAATCACAAACGAAGTACAATCGTTATCGAATCGGAGAACATCTCGACATGATCATATGGAATGTCAAGAGGAGGAGAAGAATCATCATTAAGAGGCTCATCACACATATTACCGGAGATAACCCTGACTCACTGGGTTGGAACAAGGCTCAACACTTGACAATTCCATTTCGGAATAGTGCTAGAAGGCCTGCTCCCATTATGATAGAGTCTTTGGAAGCAATAAAAGGTAAGATAGGTGTGATAGCAATAGACCGGGAGTTGAGAAATAAGATCGCTCAATCGAGTAACACTCTCCTCGTCGCCCTCATAGTATTCCCTCATTTGAATACTATCCTCATCATCATCGCCATCATATCGGATTCTTATGTTCATCTCAAGCTTACACACCATTCTTTTCATTTGCGCTTTCTTTCAATGCGATTTCTTCGTAACTTTGAGGAAGATTACACCCTCGTGATCATTGAAATGTCGTGAAGGCTCGTAAGTCCGATGACCGATGGAATACTGGGGTTGGAAATTGTCAAACCGGAGAATTGGAATTTTGAAAATTTTGATTCATCGGCTGACATTCAAAAGTCTCATGAGGACCCCGCAATTCTCACAACAGAGATAATTGGGAAAATAACTTTCACCAAAGTTCTGATTGTAACACTGTTCCGGCTCATAGACAAGCGGGACCCGTGGTGGACAATCAAAACCGTAATGAGAATCATTCCCACAAACTCGCATGAGTTTGATTCGAATTGGGTGTGGAGGTAGGTAGGAAAAATCGGGTGTTTCATTTGAAATGGGATCGGATTACCACAAACTTGTCTCCAAACCCACATTGGTACATCACGACAATTTCCACCATTAAATGGACCTCCACACTGTGAACATGTCAAATACCATGACATAGAGAATTAAATGATAAGAGGATAAGAGATGAAGAATTAAGCAGATTAGAGGGTAAGAAATGGAGAATTAAACAGTTCGAGGATAGAGAAATGTAGAATTAAACAGATTGGAGGATAAAAGATGGATATTTTGGATTTTTGAAAATATGTCGCAAAAGCAAAGAATGAAAATATTTTTGGTGTTGATAACACTTGTGAAAAGTGTTGATGAACTTTGGATTTTCTTATAACTTTACAAAAACTTTTTACAAAAGATGGAATATGCACAAGAATGGATCTGAAAAGGCTAAACACACGCTAAAGCCTCCCCAGAATGCGCTTAAAATTTTGATCTCACAAGAAACCGCAAGTCTAATGACTTAAAACAATTTTAAGCACAAATACAATGAAGATCGAGAATATAGTGAATTCCGGGTCGTTATGTCCCACGGAGACTCAATGGTGTGCAAACACCGATTCAGATGATAGAATGATCACTAATGATAGCGATCGTAAAGGATTTGTAATGAATATTACACTACCGAAAAGGAAATAAATAAAAGCGACTTAAATGCAAATTAAGAAAATTAAAAGATAAAAATATTAAATAAACGCTATCACTATATTTAAAGATCGATGAACGCTTATTTTATAAAACAAAATAACTTAAATAAACTATATTAACTAAAACGTAAACTCAAATTACTTAAAAACGCGACTTAAAATGAAAACGACGTTATGTACAAAAATTACCGAGCGCAAGATAAAACGTAAAATTTATGAAATAAAGGTCCTACTAATGTGAAAACAATTTTATTACGACTATATGATAAAAGAAAATTTTAGGAAAAGTCGGGTATTTTTTCGACTTTTTTAATTATTTTCTACGAATTAAAAACGATTTAAAACTAAAAAAAACAATTGGTTACTAAAAATTTCGAAACCTTAAATCAAATAAATCAAATAAACTAATAAATTAAAAGACTAAATTAAAAGACTAATAGGAAAGTTGGGTTAAATAAATTAAAAGAGGACAACTAACAACAAAAGGACCAATAGGCAAGATGGTACTGATGTTGTGTTTAGTGACTACGCATGGGTGGACAGATTGATCCAGGTTCGAGCCTTGTGAGGATCTTTTTTGACAATTTAATTTTTTTACTTAAACCAACTTATAAAATAAGCTATACAAACAAGTTTCAACTAAAACTAAACTTCAAAAGAACACTGAATAAGCAGATTAACAGGAAAATTTAGTGGACAGATTAGATCATAAGTTCAAGAGTAACTCAGCCAAACAAATCTAAATGGGATCAAAAACACTAAAAGATTAAAGGAGAGCAAGTTCAAAATAAGCTAAAGTAAATAAAAGCTATCTATAGTCATTGTAGAGACGGAAAAAACATGAAGGGGTCGTTTGATGTTGTCCTAACTAAATGACATCATAAGCTAAACAAAGACTTGCAAAGCTTCAAACTAAGCTCCTAATTACATGTCCTAAAGAGCACGTAAAATAAGCTCCAAATAAACATCAATGAGCTCATAAAACCAACAAGATGCTGCTCAATGGGTGAAAAGAAAAGACAAGAGGGTCACTGGTCATTGCTAGAAAACAAAGACATAAAGGGACTTTATTTGCTTATAAATAAGCTAGCAAACCATCCCAAGAACCTTAAATTAAGCTAAATAATTAAAACCTACATATCTAATAACCTAAAACTACTTAATTAAATCTAATGGGAGCTTTTAATGTTTATAAAGGGTCGCTAAAGGGGCTACTATGGATCAATTACATGTAATATGGCACAAACAAATCCTAAGGGCACTTTAAGCTTAAAATGATAAGTTTAACCTAAAAGCTAAAGCGTGAGAATGATAAAATAGCATACCTAACATATCTAATAACATGAGAAACCAAATTGAGCAGTATTGAGCTTAAATGAAGTCGATATGGGTCAGAATGGGTCGCTTTTAACAAAGAAATCGTAAAAGGACTTTTTCTTTGTATACTACTTAAAGTGCTATTTTGACTAAGCTAAACTAATCTAAGTTCAAACAAGCTAATGCTATGTTGAGAGGGTATGGAGATATGAGAAAAGCACTTTGGGAAAAGTTTTGACTTAAAAATAAGTTGAAAGAGGGTGAAACAAAGAATCGCTGTCACTGCTTGGAACAAGAGGACGTAATGCAAAAAACTTTTTTGTGTTATCAAAATCTTGACCGAACTTGTAAACTCGCCACTTCTTTTGGAACAACTCTAAAGCTTAAAACCACTTTGACTTTGAGTGTCAAAGTGGGTATAAACTGGTTTTTCACCTCAAATAAGCTTAAACCAAACACCCCTTTCAATTCCAAAATGTATTAAAACCACTACAACCTGATGAGATTCTATCTAAGACTGATTTAAAAACTTATATAAACATAAAACTCCTCATTTTAACAAACTAAAACCAGAAATTAACAGGAAATAAATTGACTTTTGATTCTTTGACTTTTGTTGACTAAAATGGAAAATTGTTTGAAATCGTGATACGAGCTTATACAAAGCTTACAAGGAGCTTAGATAAACTTAGTAAGGCTTCAAATAAGCCAATAACAACTTGGAACATAGACTTTGAACATGAAAACCGTAATAAAGAAACTTGAAAATATAAACTTATATAAAAAACTTTAATTGATACTCAAAAGTAACTTGCAAAGGTTTGCAAACTTGAAAGTGATACAATGAAACCGAATTACACTATTTTAATTTAAACTAAGACAATAATCTAAAAACGACATAAGTGAAATTTATAAAACTAACTACTCTCTTCCTCCTCTTCTCTTGCCTCTTTATAGCTCTAGATGTCTTCTCACTTCCTCACTGCTTCCCACCATTATTTAGGACCCTTGGATCACTTGAAGTCATTTTAGCCTTTGATTTCAATTTATGGAAATATGGGTATATCAACCGAGAGTTTGAGTGTTAGAAAGGAGATGTATTAAATGCATTTTGTTGTGTTAGGGATGTGGAGGAGACATGGAGAGGTGTATGTGATGTGGAGGGACATGGAGAGGTGTTACAGAGAAGCGAGTGAGGAGAAAGAAAAGAGAGGAAAGGTTCGATCGTGGATTGGTTTATCTCATCGACCGGGTACAAAGGTGGGTAAACGGTTTGGATTTTGGGTTTGGACCGGTAAAACATTGGGCCTAGTTTGTGTTTTGGGTTTGTATAGGCTAGGATCCGCTTTGATATTTAAGTAACACAAGGACCAAAAGTGTATAAACCGCAACTTCGTGGACCAAATCGTTTCATTCTCGAAAATTGTAATCCAAGGATTGGTTTTGACAATCTCAAATAATATAAGGACCATATTTGCCATCTTTGAAAATTCCAAGGACTAAACATGACATTTTTCAAACTTTAGGACCAAAGTTGTAATTTTGCAAATTTTAAACTTTGAAGGGTTTGTTTTAAAACTTTTGAATCCCATGACTTTTATAAGTTTTGAAATGACCAGTGACTATATTTGACAACTTTGAAACTGGGGACTAAACCGCCAATTTTGTAAATTTGATACGCTTTTTCATCCGATTTTGATATTTTGCATTTAAAACACATAAAACACCGATTTGTGATATTTTTATCATTTTGATGCGCTCGAGTGTTTTCGATGATTTTGCGCTTAAATAGTACAAAATGATGAGTATTTAGACACTCATCACGTTGTCTCGAACGATCGTTGATTCGGGTTGCCAATAATATTTTCCAGAGGATGGTCTTTGTCCATCGATGCGTAGAGGGTTGATGTTGGTATACATTGTGCGATTCGAGGATTCAAATGGTTTGTTGATGATTCCGCAACATCGTGCGCAGAAGTCATTAGCAAACGGTTAAAGAACGATTTGGATCAAAATCTGCAGCGGGGTACTTCATTAAGAATATCATCACCGTTCATCATTGTTGGAAGCGTTTGTTCAATCATGTGGTGGAGTCAATCGGTGGTGCTTCGTCAACATTAGTTGTTGTTGCATGTGTATCGTATAAGAGTATTATCAAAGCAGCAATGAAACAACGGACACACCGAGCACGCTCATCAATATCGCCACCGAACACCGAGCAAAGAGTCTTTCCATTTGTTGACGAGTGTCGAGGGCTTTGTTCACCGATGATGGGGTTTGAGGAAGTTTGCTGGTTGCGACCGGTTCCAAGTCGTTATACTCGTGCCATTTCGTAAGTTCATCAAATGAGCATGAATCGCTTCCATAACCTCGCTTGTAATGACGATTCCGCATCCGTAACCTTTAGAATTCTCACAATATCCAATAAAGACTCTAATGTCGCCTTTGGCTTTGAGCTTTCCAAATCATCACGATCATTATTCGATAGCAAAGAGATCCAAATACATGAAAGTGTTTGAGATTCGTTTATGGTTGTGGAAGCTCAAAAGGTGTTTTGTTGCGCTTAGTAATCATAGATCGGTTTTGAGTATAGCATGCAGATACAGCCGCCCATAAGTAACTGGAAGTTTAGCATTGATTAACATTGTTCTGCAGCCCACTAACGCTCGGTTTCGCTTTTCAACAACTCCGCTTTGTTCTCGTGTACGTGCAATAGATGTCTCGATGCTCAATTCCTACTTTCTCATAAAATTCTCAAGAGTTTGGTTAACAAATTCAGTTCTTTTGTCTCGTTTATTTGGCGGATGGTGTTCCGAGTCGAACTTGAATTTTCATGAGAAAGGTGATGATCATTGGTGGAGCTTGGTCTTTGCTTCAAGAAAGTAGACCCAAGTCCAGCAGTGAATAGTCATCAACAATTACTAAGATGTAGCGCTACCATTAATCGCTTGCACGCCAAGATCGGGCCACACAAATCCATGTGAAGAAGATGAAGCACATGTTGAGGGTCAGGTTCCACCTTTGAAGGAAAATGAGCACGAGTGCTTTTCCTTGTTCACAAGTCGAGAAAAGGTAATCTTTGATACCGGAATCGCGAGACCTTCAACTAGTTTGTGTCGAGCAAGATTGGTTATGGTTTGAAAGTTTAAATGTGAGAGACGACGGTGCCATAGCTGTGATTTTGTTGATATTGCCTTTGAAAGTAAGCGATGGGAGATGAAGCAACCATGTATCATGAGATATGGTGTTAAGACTGAGTTACACGAGCCGCACATAAGGTCGCTTCCTTGTAGATCACGAATGAAACAAGATTTCTCCCCAAAGCAACCTCCAAATCTCCATCACGTAATCGACCTATCGAAACCGATTGTGACCGAGGCCTTCCACATAATAAACCTCGCTAATTTCAATGTTCCCATTGATATAGTCTCCGAGCCCATGATAGTCGCTGGTGATCATTCCCAACCGATAAGCAATGAACTTTGCAATAAAGTTTGATAACGCTTTAAGGTTGCTCGTCATGTGCTCGGAACATCCGCTATCAACAATCTAGAATGATCTCAGACACCCGCATTACACACACGCATTTACACGTATGGAATAGAAGTAGATGTGGAACCCGAAATGTTAGAGGGTTCCTGGAGCGCTTATAGTAGACATACACACATCAATAACTTTAGGCATCCATTTAAATCCTAGTGTGTTATATATCCATTTCGCCATCTCCAACTAGTATTTGCTTTAGTCTTAGTGAATACACTAGGTGGTACTACATTCTTAGGAGGTGACACCGAGCTATTGGGACAAGAATGCGCTTCCTAGAATCTAAAGATGGCGGTTTACCAAGCACGTACTTAGAAAGATTAGTGGGCCTAGAGGTATTCGATTCTTAGGATTCCGTAAACGAGAGATGATAGCTTTAGCAACACATTTGTCATGACAATCGAATTCATACTTTTACGACAAATAACACAAGGTGCATCGATCAATATCAAAAGTACTTAGAGGTTTAGCATTCGTTACATCACTATTTCTATTACATTTGCCGACGCAATATCTATAGTGGAAGCAACGTGAGTCTTATTCATAGTCCTAGGGTGTTCTTCTACTTTAGCATTCCTTATTGATCTTTTCTTAGGTCGCAACTTCCTATTCTTCGATGTAGTGCTCCTAGGCCGTGGCGCGGACGCTTGGAAAAGACGCAACTATTCCCTGCTTCAGTCAGAAGGAAGCACATTAGCAACTTGTGATTTGCCAAGAGGCATTCTAGGTTCACGATTACTAAGTGTTACCGGTGCTATTCTCTTAATCACGGTAGGCGGAAGTTGTTCATACTTTCCTAACATTTCTCTTAACTTAAAGATAGTGTGCACCAATTCTTGATTTTCGTAATCTAAGATTTCAAAAATTCATGACTTCCTTAGTGTGTGCAAGAAAATGATCAAGCTCGCTTGATGCTTCATCACGAGTCTTTTAAGTAAATCAAATATGACACCATATTCTTGTTTAACTTTGCAAGTTCTTGTTCATATGTTGAGATTTGACATTTTAAAGACACGTTTGATCATCCAGCTGTTCGAATTTTGGATTAAACGCTTTGGAATGCAACTGTTGATTTTTTTTGCAAAGCAAGTTCACGATTGTGACAATCATTTTGACACCATTGAAGACGACGCTTTGCAAATGAAAGCTCGCTTTGTTAATCGCTCATTTTCAGCCTTTTAAAGACTCGATCTTATGCACATTATCGTGATTCTCAACAGCTACTACAGAGTCAACAAGATCACAGAGATATAATCGATGCATATGACATGTAATGCAATAACACAATATTATGGATATCAAAGACGATAACATCTTCCAAGAGTCGATCAACATCTTTTCTCAACATTTTCTTTTATGCTTAGTATTAGAAATAGATGTTTCGCTTTCTAAAACGACCTTCATCAATCCAAGTTCCTTATGAAAGTCCTGCTCCCAAGACAATGCACAATTTTTCAAATTTTAACATTTGGTAAAATATTTTTCCGAAAATGTCTCTTTGTTCTCGCACTGAGGCGATTGAAAGTGTTGAACTTTGATTTTAGAATGATATTCTATCTCATGTTCTAAAGTTTTGAGGTCGACCATGAAAATGTCAAAATATCTAAGAATTTTGCGATTTTCGTGTTTTGAGTTTACTTCACCGATGGAAGGTAAAGGACCATAAATTTGTGCATAATCTGTCAGGGATTAACATTAGAAGACTCGACGCTTTTATGATAACCCTTGGTGTGTTAGAAGAATCTGCAGGTGACGAAGTGACCGTTTTGAATAATTAAAAGGTTTGTTGTAGACAATGCTTTTAATTTTGATCGACTCGCCTTCGCATCTAATTCCTCTTGACGATGATATTCAACAACACTCATAACATAATTATCAATTTTATATTCTCGTGACCGGAAACTTGTGATTTGGTTTGAATGCTTTGGTTGAAAGTTTAGGTTTGTAATCGCAAGATTCACCATATCCATTTGATTGGGTTTTAAAGTAAACTTTTAATAGCAAGCATCGACTCACCATGTTTGAAAACAATGCTTTAAACTCTATAAGTTTGTTTTGCAAGCGATGATTTCTTCAAGATGATCATCTATTCGCTTCGTTGAATGCTTTTGTATGCAGAGAACTGCTTTTGACAAGTTAACAACTCACCTTTAGCTTTTGATTTTCCAAGGTAAGAGCGTTAATTTGCTTTTTATGTTCATGTTTCGCTTGTTCTATCTCGCATAACAAAGCATTCTTCAAGCGGCCAGATCACGATCCGCTCTCTAAATATTTTTCGCTTTGATGAGATTTAGTAAAAGCGGCTTCAAAACCTTTTCACGCTTTTTCTTGAGTTTTGAAAAAGTTGAGTTGCTTTTGTAAACATTCAAAATCCTTGGTTAACAAAGCATTTTACTTTTCAAGTCCCGATTTATTGCATAACATTCTTCCACTATGGATTGTTGGTTTTAAGCCACGCATCAACATCCGGACGAGGCACAAGTTCGGCGTGTTCAACGTGAGTCACAACATGATCATTATTTAGATCCTCAAGTATAACCACGAGTCAATTTGATTATCAAGGAAACCATAAGGTCATCTTGATCGTCAAATGTAACTACGGGTCTAGTTGAAAATCGCCGAATGAGATGTGGATGACGATTTTAAACATTTTGAGCCTTGCCGTTCGTGTGTTGGCGGAGATGTTAGATCGAGATAAATATGGTTTGTTCGGCACCGAGACAAGCCATCGTGTCATACACTGGCCTGTGTCACCATGTGTAACTCATACATATTAGCCATCAACATAATAAATGCATTGGCCTGCAAGTCCTCCATATCATCATCCGAGTTTGCATCCGCCATAAAATCGTGTTCTTTGTCCGTGAGAGTTCCACCAGCCTTCATCCTAAGAGCCAAAAGTAAAGCCTCCTTGTGATAAGCACGCCCCTAGTCCTCGGCTTTGGGCATGCATTAGCTGTGTCCCTTCTCATTGCGCTTGTAGCATCAAGACCATTCAACCCATTCTCGAGCATTTCTGCTCCACTATTTGAGCTCGTTGTTGTTCCTACCCATAGCATTAAACCTCGACCACCGCCCATCCGACGACCATAACCATGATTCTCAACTTCAACTCGTCCATTGTTCACAACAAATGATTTCTTGTGTTAGATGAGGAACGAATGCGATTGTTGGATTTGTTTGTATAATGACCAAAAGCATTAGCAATCATAACAAATCCTTGTTGCAATGCTTCGAACGGATCGGATTCCTCATTAGTTTGACTATGAAGTGCTTGATCATTGTTGTTGTTGTAAGGAACCAATTGATTTTGTTGAGGTTGCCGTGATTGATCATGTGGTGCGACCGAGGCGCTTGGTTGAGTTGCTTGTTGAGGAGGATAACTGCTTTGAGCATACAAGGCAAGTTGTTGATTTTCCGGATGTGAAGTTGAAGCAATTTGAGCACGGAGAATCCTTTCCTTATCAACTTCCTTTTGATGAGGCTTCAAGTAATCGTACAATAATCCGTATGTAGAATGATGCATGTTCTTCGCTTGACGGAGAAAATGACATACTTCTCCCATTCAGACCAAGACTACTCAGAACTTAGTATTAACTCGCAATTCTTGGCATGATGATGTTGTGTTTATCCAAATCATTTATGATGTCCGAGAATCGATGATGATAAGACTCTAGTGTCTCTCCGTGTTCAATCATGAAGTGTTCATAAGCCAAGTAAATTTTGGACCCATATCCTCCCGGTTGAGTGCTGTGATCCTTTCATAAGAAGATGAATATGTTCCCACATTGCCTTTGCGCCTTTTTGAGCATCAACACTTCAAGAATTGGGTTTGGTAATCCTAAAAGGATATATTGCATGGCAAGCTCATCGCCTTCATAGTGTAGAAGTTCGCTGGATTGAGGTCCGCAATGAGCAATGTTTGATTGTTCATCTCTTGTGGATTAGCATTTGGATCTCCGCACAATGACAAGAGGCATCCAAATGGACCTTCCAAGATAACCTTCTTTAAGAACTTTCCATGTGGCTTCTTCAGATCACAAAACCTAAAGAACCTAATTACCCATTGATCGTAGTTTCGGAGGAGTATTGAGGTCTATCAAGCGATCCACCTCATGAATTGATTGTTGGTCGCTTAAAGCTTCACACATCTTTGCAAACCAAGTGGTTCCTTCATAGTGTTCCTTGATGGATGTTGATTGAAATCGCTTTGTGTAGGGTTGAACTTGAAGGCTTGGTGGTGTTTGAACCATTTGTGGTGGAGGAATTGCTCCAAGTTGTGGAGTATGTTGTTGATTAAATTGTTGTTGATAAATTGCTTGTTGTTGATTCCAATGTTGATGTTGTGGACTTAGTTGTTGTTGCCGCTGAGAATAAGTGTAAGGAAATAGTTAGAGTATGGTGGTTGTGACATGTTGAAAACTTGTGTTGGTAAAATGGATCTTTGTAGTCGAATGAACCTTTGTTGATGAAGTATCCTTAGGCGAGAAATCACAATATCCAAGTAGCACTTATGCGTAAAACACCAAAGTTACGCTGACAAGAAGAGTTACGCTGAGGTTTAGCTTACGCGTAAGTTAAGGAAAAGCACTAAAGTTATGCGTGAAACAAGAAGTTAGGCGAGAAAACTTAGGCGAGGATTACCTTATGCGTAAGACTGCTTTAGCGTAAGATAAATCTTATGCGTGGATTTTCTACGCTGTAAGCTTTATGCTTATGCGTAATTTTAGGTTTTATCTCAAGTGATCTTTTACACTATCACAAAGGCAAAAGATATCCAAATTGACGTATTTTCAAGCTTATCCAAGCAAGAAAACACGGAGTAAACCACTAAACCAAGATCAAACTAAGGATAAAGTTACGCGTAAAACTAGGGTTTTGATACGTAGCTTTACTCAGAAAATGATTTTGCCCAAAGATGTTTCTAAACCGATTTTTGTGATGAGATAGCTTCAATATCACCAAAATAACACAAAAGTGTGAAACTTGATGATCCAAAACTTCTAAAACAAGCATGCGTAGGATGAAACCCTCGAACAAAACTAGCTTAAAACGAGATCCACGCAGAAAGTTTGAAACTTTTGCCAAAACAAGTATTTTAACACCTTAAAACATTGAAAGTACTAGAATCTTGATTAAAAGTGTAAAAACGTGTTTTTAAGCGAACCAAAGTATCAAAGTCAAGCGTATGTTCTACGCCAGAGGACAAAAAAAACGCTCACCCAACTATTTAGGCGATTGATACCACCGTTAGGTCACTAGTTTTACAACACAAGCATCAATGAAAGAAATAGAGAGAGAAGAGATTGGTTGAACACGTTAAACACACACACACGTAGTTTATAAAACCGGTTATGCGTAAGGTGTAAAGGAGTGAATAAATGAACAACCAACCCTCAAGTGAGGGTTATACAAGATTATTTATAGGAGGAAGCTAGGGCAACACCCTAGTCCCTTCCTTTCTCCTATGGGCTTGGGCCTAAGCTCATGGGCCTTCTACATAAGCTTAAGGCTAATAACAAACATAAAGGCCATAATTAAGCTAACTATTACATATGAATTACTAACACTTGATTTAGGTTTAGGAGTGATTCCAACATCATCTATTACAATAGCTGGTGGACATGCATGATCATTCCTATACAAAATCTACCAAACATATTCTAGTTCCTATCATCTATTACAAAATTTGGTGGATTTACATGACCAGTATGATGAAGAAGCTGAAGATGAAAATGGAAGGATAGATTGATGAAAACGATGGTGGATGCATTTGTGATATGAGAAATATTCAGTTGTTCCATCTACTCGTTCCACCATAAAGCATCACGCCACCTTCTACTCCACCTTCCCTTTTCCCTTTCCCTTCACCTCCGCCCCTTGCCCTTTCCCCGCCCATGGTATGAAGCACCGCCTGGAGCAAGAAGAGCGATCACCACCTCTCTTGTCTTTGGGAGTGGTGGATTTCACGCACGCGGCCTTGGTTGGGGTTGGGGTTGTGAAGGTTGGGGCTTCTTCCACCGCTCGTTCTCTCGCAGATCCTCTCTCACCAATCTATTGAAGATTGGCTCTAGACGCCTGTGGAGTCATCGTAACCCCTAGATGAATCACTTGATCCACTACACTATCATCTTCGGATGAAGGAAGAAAAGGGGGACTTTGAAGGTCGAGGTTCATCTTGATAAGGGTATCGAAACAATGGGCGTGAATCATCACTGGATGATTATGATGATGATGAGGAGGAGGAGGTTAGATTGATGACTTCTGGTTTGGTAGACATGTTTGTTGATTATGGCATTATTGATAAATTAGGGTTTTGAAGTAAATTGGGGGTAAGTGATATGTGTTTATTGTGACTTAGGATTATCTTATAGGCGAAGTTAAGGGTTGATGGAAATTAATGTGAGTTGGGTGGCACAGTAAAACTCAAGATATTTACTAAAGATACTTTTACACTTGAGTTGATTCTGCTGATTGACTTCCATTAGCAGATTGACCATCCCTTCTGCTGAAGCGTGAATTTTGAAATTGGTTGGAGTTACTTTACACGTCATATCTGGTCAACGATTTGTTCCGATATTTTTGACCATAATTGGGTAACTTCTATTTATAAACTAATTCGCATAATCTTCGCCCAAAATCAACTGATTCCCTCTTCAATCAATTTAAACACATTTCCATTTGCTTGATTCATAACCTATTCTCATAATTTCTCACATGGCGGCACTTCCATTTAAGAAAGATCACAACAAGGTTGCTTTTCTGGGAAAGCAAAGGGACATGAACTGTATGAACCTATGGTGGATTTCTTGAAGCGTTCCAAGATTCATTATGCTCTAACACATTCTCCAAATGTGATATTTGAATCATTGGTTGAACAATTTTGGGCATCTGCTACTAAACGAAGTGACACAGAAATTGTAGCAACGATTGATGGAACTGAGTACGTGGTGTCTGAGGATTTGATTAGGACACAACTTCGCTTGATGATGAAGGTGGGGTATATCACACTAACATCAAGAGATACTTGCCGGTTAAGAGTCATTGGATACCAAAGTACTAACACGTATATGTGGCACAAGAATAAGTTTTGCCCCATGTGGAGATTTTTGGTGCATACCTTGCTTCAGTGCCTAAGCAACAAGGCAAGAGAATGGGATCAATTTTCTACCCAATTGGGTTGTGGTATTGTATGTCTTTCACAGGGTTTAACTTATAATTTCTCTAAGTTTATTTTTGATAATATGGTTGAAAATATTCAAAGGAAACAACATAAGTTTCTTATGTACCCTAGGTTTTTACAAATGATATTAGACATTACAACCCAAGACAGAGTCTTTTGTCCCATAGGAGCTCTTAGTGCTAAATTGTTTGCTTCCATGAAAACTCATTATGTTGGAGCACATCACCCTTTGCGAGAAGCTATGTTGCCACCTGGTAATGATGCTGCTGATCAGGGTAATGTTACTGGTGCTCCACCCTCTCCTAATGTTGATGTTGATGGTAATCCATCAGTTGCCAGTGATGAGGGACCCTCCATAACTGCTGAAGCATCAAATGTTTCTCCTGGCCAACCTCCACCTACACCTTTACCTTTGTCACCTAGTCCTAGTCCATCACCTACTCATGTTGCTCCTGATGAGCTTGAACCTGAGTTTACTAGACTGACCACACCTAGTCCAGTTAGAGAGCCAATTGATGAAAGTCTCCTATTTTTGCGCATGTACATGTTTCTCCTGAAAGGCCCAATGAAGCTCCCATTACCACTGAGCAATCTGCTGGTGGAGCTGAGGACCCTATTACACTTACCTCTGTATGCTGATGATGGTGTGATCCATCATCATCATCATCAATCTAACTTTGATGGTTTGACAAGGAAGCAAATCTGGGCTTTATCTGAATCTGACTTGACCAGTATGTATATTAAGATTATGAAGCATATTACACCAACTTCTAAATTGAAACGGATTGCTGGTGGTATGGATGCTCCAAAAGCCAAAAGACCCAAGAAAGTTGAGATTGTGGATTCTTTTGATGATTATAGAGCACAGCTGAGCACTCATGTCGCTTTCACGAGGAACCCATCAAGGTGTACATTCTTCTAAAAGAGTACAATCTACTGAACCTCTTGTTGTTTATCCTGAAGCTTCACCCCGTGCTGCTGATACATCTATGGATCCAAAGGGAGCTACTATTCTTTCTTCGTGATCTCACGAACAAGAAGGAGCACATCTTTCTAATTATGATGCGTATATGGTTAGAGAGTCAACAAGAAGTCGCTAGAGCTAAACAGCCGCAGAAGAACTTGATAAATTGTATGAAGTTGGTGGTTCTGTTCCAATTCCCTCTGTTTCTACCTCTTCTTTTCCTACTGCAGATGCCTCTGGTGCATCTGAGAAGGTACCTTATTCTTTTTCTATGGGTATTTATGTACCTGGTAGGAGGGGGAAAAGGATGTCCAAACGGAGACACATTGCCATCAGGAGATCTGTGAGATTAGCAGGGAAGAAGGCCTCTGGAGTTCATAAATCTCACAAGGGTTGTTCTTCTAAGCATTTGGACCTCAAGGCTGCTGATACAACATTTATCAAATGGGTTCTTCTGCAACTTTTCCTGAGGGTTCTTCTAGTGTGTTGACACAATGGACATTGACCGATGGACAGTTTAACACCATATATAGGATAGATAACTCCTCTATGAAGTTTACTTTCTTGAAAGACATACTTCATTTGGTGGATAAGCAAGATTTGATTACTCTCCATGGCCTTGTCACACAGTATTATGCAACTCATACACCACAGGGTTCTGGTTTGTACTTATTGGGAGATCTTCAAGTTCTTTTTGATTCTCAGTCTCTAAATGGTCAAGGGTTTTCAATTTGGATAAATTCACATAAGTGGAAGGTTGATACTTGGAGATTTTATCCTATCTCAAATGTGCATGTTGTGGAGAAAAAGTGTGGAATGTGTGTATGTATGTTTTCTGGTCAGCATTATCCTTTGTCATTTAAACTGATGAAACGATGCTTAGAAGGAAATTGGAAGTTCCTCCTGATCCAGTGGCGAATGATATGACCCATGTTGAACAATTGATTGAGTTGATCAAGTCCAAGCTTCTGCAACACAAAGCTTCTACTTGATTCTGGTATCTTGTATCCTTTCTTTTTTGTTTATTTGTAATATTATTGTGTATTTTTTCTTTCTTTGTTTCATTCTTAGTAAAAAAAAATAAAAAAATAATAAAATAAATAAATAAATAAATAAATAAATAAATAAAATCTTTGTATCTTCAGGTTTGTTGTATATAACTCTGTTGATGGTTATCAATTCACCAGATGTGCCTTGTGTCCATCAAAGAGTTGGCTAGTCCAAAGGGTACAACTTTGGTAAAGACACATCAAATCTGTTGATAGCTGTAATGGTTTGCTTAAAACCATAGGGTATGTAACTCACCCATGCTTAATTGCTGAGGGTTGTATGGTCATCAATTCACCATGGCTTATTCCTTTTTGGAATCCAAGAATTGACTAGCCCACAAGTATATGGCTTGTGGTAAAGGCAGTGGAATACCATATTTGGTAATCAATTCACCAAAGGTGATTCTTTTCACCTAAGAATTGGCTAGTCCTGAGCAAACGGCTATAGGTAAAGACATTTCAAATCCGTTGATAGTCTGCGATTTGCTAATAATCGATGGTTATCGATGTACCATAGTTTTCGAACTTAAACATTTGGCTACTCCAAGAGTAATGGCTATTGGTAAAGAGACATCAAATCCATTATTTTCAATGATTCACCTCTCACGGAGTTAAAACACCGGATGTGATGAGAATAGTATGGAACTAACTGCTTTGAGGTACATTTTGTCATTTGTTGCCGCAAAGATCGAAGTTTCAAAGTTTTGCCATCATAGAGATGTGGTTGTTTTGCTTTTGTCATTGATGTTCGAATTCAATCCTCTTGTTCTAAAGTGTTAAAGATCTATCAAGAATCTTGAACTTAACTATGTCAAATTCAAGATTGGGGAGGATTTTGGGAATTCTACTGAATAAGAATTCGATGATTAATATCACGACGGATTCTCATCAAGTATTGGATTCTTCAAGAAGTATTTCGGAAGTAGTAAAACCGTAGCTTGTTTCAGCAGATATAGATATTTCAGCGATTTTATAGTTAGTTAGATATGCATGAGTTTTATTAGGAAGTGATAATGCATATCTCTTTAGTTTATGAATATACGCTTCTTGTGAAACGGTTTAGGTTCCTTGTCTATAAAAGGAACACATTAGTATGTATGATGTACGAGTTTGAAAACAAGTTTTAGTTTTATTCAAAGATCCATAGAGGATCAAAGTATTCTTAGTAACTGTGTTCTTACTTGTGTTTGATTTCTGCTTTAAAATACAAGTAATAGAGACTTTCTATTAGTGTGTTTGTGATTACATAAACATTACTAACGATTTACGAGTGCTCAAAGATCTATCAAGGTCTTAGGTTTATCACACCCCAAAATATAGTAAAAACGGTAAAAAGGGGATAGTGAATACTCACTTGATGCAATAATTATGATGACAAAAGTGGATACACTGAAATGAGGTGCAATCTCTATCTGCAACCTAATATGAATTATATGCTCTAATATAAGTCATGAAATAATGTTGTGCATGCAAACTCATATGATATCCATACCACTTGTGCATTTGAAAATAAAGTTTATCGTCGAAAATTAAGTTTATAACGTCTTGTCAAGTTATAAATTACTTTACGCTTATATATATTGAAACAACATCCCACGATAGTCGTTTAGAAATAAAACAAGAATTTATAGTTTATGAGTAGTTTTCGGAAAAGTTTGAGAGATCGTATATTACTCGTTACAACTTCGTTTGACGAACGGTTGAACATTTTGGAAAATATGCTAGGTGAAGTCACTTTTACTAGAGGACATCGTTTTCTCAAAAGTACTCTATCGATATGAAAAACGGCTCCAAACATGGTCACTTGCGATAACCCTTTTGGACTAATAAAAATATGTAAGTGTTAATACTTGTGAAAAATAGTTACGATAGCCATATTTAAAACGCGTGTAACTTAGTCGTTATAGCTCCGCTTTTCACGCTTTATATACCCTTGGTTTCGTGTTAATGTATACTAATATATTTTGATAAATCGACTCATTTAGATAATGTTTAAAACTCATTTTTGCCCCTTAAATAACCCTTGACAGCTTGTATTTTTCAGAAAATTAATTTTCGTCGTTAAACTCAAAAATAGCGTAACTTCTTCGTTATAAACTCGTTTTAACCCGTTCAGGCGACCACGGTTTTGTTTTAAAGTCTATTTTCTGAAAATATAAACCAAAATAATCCATGACCTGCTGAAATTTCCAGATTTTATAAAAATGGACAGACCTCAATTTCATGTTGTCGAAAATGATTTTTATAGCGTAAAACTTGTTCTAACCCTTTCCAATCAACACCAAAACAATTCTAAACCTACCATACACCTTCTTAGGGTGTCATGGGATCCTAAACATCACCAACAATGATAGGGTTCATGGGAATAATTATAGAATGATTATAACTCATTATAAGTAGTAAAATCAAGTATAAGTGGTATGGATCATAGTATACTTGCATGTTTTTCTTACTAGATTATAAACATACATTAAGTAAGAGTTTATAAGAGTAGGAAAAATTAGTTGAAGCTTACTTGAGTGATTGAAGAGTTTTTGGAACTAGAAACTTAATTAATCTTTAGGTTTTTATTTCAAAACCTTGAAATAGATTACTAAATGAACTTGTTTAACACTTGATCTTGAAATTTTGATGGATTTCTCTTCTTGATCTATGGTTGGCCGAACATCACAAAGGGGAGGGAGACATTTTTCTTGCTTTTCACCTTCTATGTTATGTTTGTATGTGTTTTATTTTGTATAAATTGTATGTATATTAAAAATATCTAGACCAAGGACTCTATGGTCTTTTACATAGCAAAAATCAACTTTACTACATTGATGACTAGGGGGCGTGTACATGGGATAAGGGTGAAATAAGTTGTGTAGTTTTGATGACTAAATGTAATTTAAGTTATATATATTGTATATTTTGTACATGTAATTAATTATTTATTGTAGCGTTAGCTAGAAATCAATTTTAACGGAACAAAATAAAGTATATCAAGTCATAAAAGTTATAAAAATACATTTCTCGCAAGTATTGAGTGAATAAATAATTATCAAATAGCATTTACGAAATCTGTCAGTAAATATATATATATATATATATATATATATATATATATATATATATATATATATATATATATATATATATATATATATATATATATATATATATATATAACAAAATAAATTTAAAACATCGGTAATTAATAATATAATTTTATAGTCTTAAATGAGTATAAAATATATCGGGATAATTGTTGGAAGTGTCGGATCAATTATTCAAAATAAATGATCGTGCGATAGCGCTTATTTAATAAAAAAAATATATCGCATCGAAATATGCAAACCCATGCATGAACTAATATGAAAGTGATGTTACTGATGATATGTAGACTAACTCTAGTCTATATGTAGTGTTCTCAATGATGTTTCATGAATACGCAACTTAACCCTTACGGTTACGCGAATTTGATACTCGTAAACCTAGTTTACGAAAAATGATGAATAAAAATCATGAATATAATTTTTTCTCCGGGAATGAATAGTGTTTTGTGAATAGTAAAATTTTGAAATAACCTCTCAAAATATCAAATCGACTTCAAAAACGATGAATAGTAAAATGATGAATAGTAACTGATGAATAGTAAATTCCCGAGATGAATAGTAAATTTTTTTAAAGTTTGCAAAATGACCAGAAATTGAGAATTGTCACATTCTTCCCCTGTTAGAGGAATCACGTCCTCGTGATTCAATTATTGACAACTATAGTCCGATCCTTGACAAGGGTTCTAAAAGTTTATGCTCGTGTGAATAGTCTAAGTGATTATGTCAATGCTCATGTATATGGGTTCCTCATCCAACTAGGTACGTTCTCGTGATCAGATTTGATGAGGTAAACTTACCCAACATCGAACGTAGCCCTCAAAAGACCTTTTGAGTAAAAACTTGACTCTTAGCTTGATTTTCGCAACTCATCAAGCAAGAACTGTCACTAGATCAAGCTAGGAAACAAGTTGTTAGAAAGATAGGATTCAACATCCTGGAATGAAGTCTTTTGAAAGATTTGCTTGATCTTGGAATTGCTTACACAAATCAAATCAACAAAATAAATTACAACTAAGGTCGATATCGTTAGGTCTCAAATTAATCAATGTCGTAAACGTGGTAAGAATTGGTAGTAAGTTATGCACTCAAAATCATGTGGCATGTAAATAAGGTGGTTGTTCAAAAGAATGTACCATTACGCATTGCGGGCTTCTCGAGACCCATATAGAATGCTCAACCACGTGCGGGGAATATCATTGTTCGATCTTGTGGGCCTTCTATTGCCAATGCCGTGTTTGACGATTTCCTCCTTGGTTGAGAGTTATTTTCAACTTTGGACAGTATTCAAGGTGATCTAGACTTCCACACTCGTAACATGCCGACCTTTTCCTTGATTCCCATCTGCTTGAGCAATTCCGCACGGCGGCCCGTCTACATCACATTTGTTGCACCTTAGGCGCCTCTTGAGTGGTGATAGTTACATCGATCGCACATAGGATGTAGACCTGCGTATCTTCTGGGCCCTTGAGTTATTGCTCCGTAGTTCCCAACTACTCGTTGTCTCTTGTCCTATTGATTTTGGTCACGGCTTGTTTGCTGATCTTCCTGCCTCTTTCGTCCACCGTCATTTCCTTTCGTTAGTTCACCAGACCTGATCACATCATTTGTCAAGCGGTATGCCATACCCACAGCGGCTTGCAGAGTGGTTGGGTTCGATGAGGTGACATCCCTCCTAATTTCAGGTATCAATCCCCAAATATATCGGTCGATCAACTTCTCCATAGTGGAAACCATGTGAGTAACCATTCTAGTTAACTCGTGGAAATGGGCCGTGTACTTGTCGACTTCTACTCCTACCATCAAGTGGTTCCAAAATTCTGCTTCTAGCTTCTGCACTTCATCTTTCCCGCAGACTCATCGGTTAGTAGTTTCTTGAATGCTTCCCAAGATAACTCATTTGCAGCCCTCTTCCTCTCAGTCTCAGAGTTGGTTGTTCCACCGTGTCAATGCTCGACCACAGTAGTAGACCGCCAGAGAACTCAACCTTATTTTCTTCAAGACATTTTGTGATACTGAGTTTCGACTCAACATTCTCGAACCATGATAGCAGTCCAATGGCACCCTCGGTGCCATAAAATTCCATTGGCTTGCATGTCATAAAAGTCTTGTAGCTACATCCATGACCAGTGTTTGAAGTACCTTCTCCAACGTTGGTTCGTCTAGTATCAAGGTGCGTCACAATTTGGGTGACTAGGTCCGCTATTCCAGCAGCATTGTTGTTTGGATTGGCATTGTTGTTTGGGTTGGCATTATTGTTTGGTTTGACGTTGTTGTTGACTCCTGAGCGTGTGTTTCTTGCAGCCATAATCCTATAGTGGACCAAAACATCGAGTTGAGTAAACGACACTCGAAAGACGGCAGATGAGGTGCGGAACGGTTGTAATTTGTGTTATAGTGATCGAAATGTGACAGGAACAAAGACATGCTTTGTCTAACAAGTCGAAAGATGGAAAAGGGAAGGTATAAACAAGGTACGGTAACGTAAACGTGAACATAAAAACATGCTATGCATACCCACCCGACCAATGCAAGCCAGTGACCGACTCTTACGACTCGACTAAACATGATCCAAGACTACCACTCTTATCGTTGCATGATTCTTCATGAATTAGACATAGGTGATCAGGCTATGTATAATTTAGGATTAACGATGCAACGATAGGACTAGTTGACTCGTATGATGTTCGATGTTTAATAAAACTTTATTCTGGTTATAGTTGCGATTTTTTTTTTTTTAAAATCGGCATTCTCTATAACCTTTGCTCTGATACCAATCATTACACTACCAAGGCTAAACACGAGGTATAACTGGAAAGGAACACAAGCATAAGATAATAGAACATACCAACATTTAAGATTTAAAGGAAAGAATACATCATTACAATACTAATTTAGCCGACATCGGCAAATATAATATAAAGTTTAGTTCCCAAAAGATTGCGTTTTAATACTGTAAGATATAACTTTTCACATACACATCAAACCATAACACAAAGTAGCATATAGATGGAATTCTAGAAAGAAAGTTAGAGGTTTAGGGAACTTAGTGAGAGAAAGTGAAAGATATTATTATGAGCTCCAACTCTCTATCTTGGAAGGTAGAGTATTTATAGTCTTACATAAATCGCCACACATCGGGTCGTGGATCGCATACAATGGGTAAAGACCCGTCCGTCCTCCACGGTGTTACTTAGCTAAATACTACTTAACTAAAAGAACTACGACTACGAGCTTTCTAACGATTACATATACTTGAGGTGACCGACTTTTTAATACCGGAATTTCTAATTCCTAACAATCTCCCAAAGGAGGTCACCTCAATTACGTACCAAAAATACATTGAATACATCCGGATAATACATTAACAATTGATCTCGCATTCATGATGTAGTCCTTTGCTCCTAAGCTCGTAGTCATTGATTCTTCACATTGCATGTTTGGTTACTTCAAGTGGAGGTCTTTTCTTGATCCACGTGATAATAATTTTGAGCCATCTTTTGAGATCATCGACAATCAACAATCTCGAGACATCCATTGTGGTGTTGTGACTTTGGGACCGACATGCTCACATTCGGATCATGATATCTTCTCATCGTAGTAGCGGAAGCATTTGTTGAATCATGATATTGGCGGCAGTAGCGTAAGCATGGAGTGAAAATATCGAGTCATTGATGCACTAATCATGATTTCTTTGAGTTGAATGTATTAAGTGAGCATGCGGCTATGGATTGATCGCTCCATTCGATCACCGCAAGCGCCGGGTGTACCGCATACAACAGCTTAGCAATAAATCGCACGAAAGTGTCTTTGATCACTTCGTTGAATTGAGGTACACGCCCACGGTTCCCGCTGATCAAGATAAATCACCGCTGTGATCGGTAGGATTCCTAAGAATCTCCTTGACGAGGTTTCGCGAATGTTCTAGATGTTCTCAAACCGAACATCTCAAAGAAGACAACACGGAGTGAGTGAACCAAATAATTTTAAGTCCACCGATTGATGAAAGAGATTTGAAAACAATCGTGTATTGCACAATAGAAATTGTTTTGCAATACAACGAAGGTTTTATTGAAAATCAATTATCAATCATAAAATACCTTTTGGTTTGAAAATGAGTACACGGTCGATGTACTAAAGAAAAGAGTTTTAAGCACAAAGACCGGTTTTCAAAGGTATCCGTCAATCCATAACTGAACCAGTTTGATTCAAGAGATTGAATCGCCCATTGTTTCTGCTCGGTTGTCACATGGTTGATCTATATAATAGATCTCACATGCCACCTACCGAGAGCTTGATTGATGTTGGCTCTGAAGGCTTTCCATCTTCATTGTGAATATGTAAACACATCACTCGGATGTTCGGCAATACCACAAGGATAATGCGAGGACTCAAGATATAATCTCTTTCCACATTGTGTGAAACAGAGTCTTCATTGAAAGTGTCCTAATGAGATTTATTGATGATCTCGTGGCTCTAGACTCAATTTGTGCATATTTGGATCCTTTGTCGGAGACTAGGGAGAGGTCTCCTACTTCAATATCAACCATCTCTAAGAGACAATCGATAGATTATGTCGGTTCCCGTGAGAATGAAACAAGCCCTTTTAAGAGGAACTTGAGTGGTTTGGAAAGGTGAAGTGCAAGCGTCCTTGGGTCCATGACGCCTTGTCTTCAATACCGATGTTACCATCGGTAGCATATGAAGTGAACCGGTTTTACGCCTAAGGTTGAATAAATGGAGGGCTATTTGTTTTCACCCTTTTCTCATTCAATTCTTTTTAATTCTTCAACCCTTCAAGGCTTACCGAGACTTCATAGCTAGAACCTTGTTGGGTTTATTCCATTACTAGCTCGGTCTTAGTCCGCACTCTTCCCATATCTCATTTTTCTCCTTTTTATCATCATACCTAAGGACTTCTACACTAACTAGTGGATTGTCCTCGGTAGATCCCTCCGGTTACGGCGGATCATGGGAACACATACCTAACCTTATCATCCTTATATCACTTGTACATAAAGTAAAGTTGGTTGGTCTATTTGGTATTGTTCGTCTGCCATTGGATCCAATTGAAAACCATTTGAAAATTAATTCAGATACTTGTGATATATTATCAAAGCATTTTGTACCTGAATTGTTTTTGATATTTTTAGAACGAGAACTCCCCCTCAACATGTGCATCAAGTATTTGAAAATGTTTAGCACACGGAGGCAAGAGAAAGAATTATCTTCTTTGATTACCATTTTCTAAAAGATATCAACATCACTTCCCATATCAAATCAAGTAGATATAGGATTTCCGGGAAGGATGAGGTTTCCATAAATTCGCTCCCCCTCAATATGTGCCTCAAGGTTTGAAAAGAGTTTTGCACATACTAGAAGGAACCTGCACATTGGGATGAAAGATCACGTTTCAAATCAAAGGTTTAAGATAGATGCTCCCCCTCAACATGTGCATGGAAAATTTGAAATCGTTTGTCACATGTGGGAAGGACAGCATGTACACTCTTATGAAACCATTTACCTAATTATCGCTTTAAATCCAATTTAAATCACATTCTCCCGATCACAATTATCAAAACATTTGAGATTTGTGATCTCGTATAGATTTAAATTGATTTTGAAAGCTTTTAAGGAGAATTGTGACTTGATTGTGAAAGCGTTTGAACTGATAAGGATCGGATTTTAAGACTTTACACTCCATTGATAAAACATGCATGTATATCTTTTGAAAACAATTTTATGCCAAATAACTTTTTAATTTAATTGAAATCATTCTCCCCCTCAATCAATGACATAGGTTGTTGATTGAGAGATAGAGATTTTGACAAATAAGTCCAGATGATTATCAAAAATAGAGACCGAGTTATTTTTCAAAGCATTTGGTTTTCAGCAGATAAATGTTTATAGAATCGAGCATGGAATGTGAAAACATGTTAAAACATGGCTCGTTCTTTCTTTTAAAAGCGGGTTATTGCCTCGAAATGACAATAAACCATTTCTCTTTCTCCCAAAAATATATATATATATTTTTTTTTTTTTTTTTTTTTTAGAATTGAACAACATCTAAAGTCCGTGTCATTCTTTGAATGACAGACAAAGACCGTAGATATTATCGAACCGAGAAAAACATGACAAATTGACAATATTTTTGAAGATTTTTTCTAATTTTTCGATTTTTATGGATTTTGAAAGTTTTATATTTTCTATTTGATTTTGAAAGTTTTATAATTTTGTATTTTGTTTTTCAAAAAATATTTACAAGAGATAAATTAGTTTAAGAGAATGATGAAATGAGTACCGAGATAAAGATATCGCTCAAAGACGTTGTAGAAGAAAGGAGTCAACATCTCTTAAACTTTCGCCACCAAAGCATCCGAGGCTTCTAAGAAAATCGTCGAACATGAGCCTTCTCAATTTGAATCTTTGGTAGCTTCCCCAAACCGACAAACATCGAATAAAGACCATTTCCTAAGAAGTAGAATTGAATACAAAGCGGTCTCATTGATTGAAGCTCAAGACCAAGAACACGAGAACACCGGTAACAAGTTGAAACATTGATCGCCCGGTGGTTATCAAATCCAGTTAACTCGACACGACCGATCACATGAACTCGTTGTGCATCCCGATGTACACCTTACTCTTCGAGATTGACCATTGTCTTGTTAGGGGAACAATATATCAACATCTTCATTTTACCAAGTGCATTCCGTTATATAACACATAACCAATCGACACATAATGTACACATGTACCCAACAAGAGTAGAGACGATGACATCCACGTAACATGTTGAGTCACTAATCATCTCTGTGGATGTCAACTTTGAAATAATGAATTAGCTCGATCAAGTGAACATGTTGTGCATATAACCGAAGCACTTTATCATAAACCGATATAAGATGTCGATAGCGTGATCATCTCACGTTCCAAATATTCTTCTCACATTTCTTCCAACCGAACACCAAGTAACAAAACCAAAGGTCTCAGAGACCACTTCCCCAAATAGTTGGAATAATATATCCTTCCCCAAATAGTTTTGATACCTCGTAATCAAAAACATAATATATCCATAAACTTGAAATCTTGTGAGAAGAACTCAAATAGCCCAAGTGAATCCTGTGAGAAACAAGCGCTACATAAACTCTCTCGACTATCTTTATCAACCCTTATGTAGACAATTTGAAGTGACCACCGTTGAAGAAAAACCCGATATACCAAACTTGAAACCTAAGTCGAATTCCCGCATTTGTGTCTTAAGCTTGCACTTAAAGATGGAAGAACGATTAATAGAATATATGCTTCAAGCAAATCTCTAAGTACTCACTACTCAAACAAAGTATGAGACATTAACACCTCTTGTGATTATCCACACCGCCATATGCGTGTGACCTTCGAGTAAAACAAAGTAACTCCTAATAGTGATAGTTAACGGTCTTCAATCATCCACCTCATTGCGGTAACTAGATAACCCAAGTCTTCAACTCAAATACTTAAGCCCGAGCAAGTTATCAAATAAGAACACGCCTTTGTGAACGCCAACTTCAACCTCAAAAAGTTATAAATGAGTAACTTCAAGTAATCAACTTGTGTCAAATGTCCAACACGTGAATAAACATACAATCGGATGTACATTGACCCACCGATCGAACCGAGCAAATGATTCCTCAACCTCAATGCATTCTTCCTTAAGGTATACATGTAGAAACCGATCCGAAGATTTACCAATAATGTTTTTAAGCGGATGAGGAGGTCATTTTCCTTAATGTTCATGTGGTTGATTTACTGAGTGCACATTTGGAGAAGAAAATGAAACAATGATCCGTGAAGATTTGGCAAAGGAGTACCAAAGAGCGGATCACTATTCATGAGTGCAAGCGCAATGATAGTCATTAACAACGCCTTGTGAAGTAACCGGAGATAAGGTTTCTTGAGAATTCCAAGAAGTACTTCTTAGATGGTGAACCAAATTGAGTCAATAGAAACCGAGCATGAGCTTCGTGTGGATGATCAACATTCGTTAGAGGTTGGAAGTACTCATCAAACATATCTTTGAAAACAATGAATCCCAAACAATGAATCCCAATTATCCTTAGTAATTGAAGCATTAGGCGTTGAGGAGTGTCATCAAAAATCAAGCAATGAATCATTGCTAAAGAATCGAGCAAGTCTAATTGGGGATAAAATTTTGGCTTTTCAATCTCCCCAATTAGTGCTCTCCCTAAACCGACGAAGATTTTCACGTGTTCTTCTCACCGGATTAAGAAGAAGTCTTTAGATCATCAAATGCAATTGCCTTTAGTCTTCTAATCATGTAGCTTTCAAATGTAGATTAGACTGTGGACTCGACCTTCTTCAAGATTATCCGAATGGGAAATAGACAGTTAACATCTTCTTCACACCAAAGGCATTCTCGTTAACTTGTAAATAGCAAATCCCTTAATTAAAATCCTTCCCAATCAAACAAGAACGAAAAGATGTTCATCAAAGAAATCACCAAAGAACTAGAAGCACTTTGTCATTTAATCATATCACCGTGTGAAGATGTCAACCAACGGCTCTTAGAAGAGACTACATGTGAAGATGATCCGATAAGAAGAATCTCGGTTCTTACATGGGTTAGGAGCCGTTGACCATATATTCTCAAATATCACCAACCATGCAAAAATTCACACTCTTCTCCCCTCAAGAATTGCATACAGAGATGCCATTCTTGATTAACCAAGTGATTATCATCCAAATGTATTATATTCACACTTCTCCCCAAAAATTAGCACATGATGTCGCCATCTTCATTATATTGAGCAAGAGGAATAAGAGTAATTATCGAGTCCGGTTCACTTGATGATAGCGCATAGAAAAAGCATGAAGCATGTTGATGAAGAATGTCGATGAGAATGGTCATAAACATGAAGATTTCTCTTAAGAAGATAAAAGCGCATCAAGCGCACACCTTTCTTTTCCTTGAGGAACGGGCCTCAAGTGTTATCTGCAGACACCATTATGATAAAGTACGAGGCCCGAATCGATTTGAACAGACGTCATTGTTAAGAGCCTCATCATATGTTTAGAGTCACCCAATCCAAATACCAAGGGACGATTTATGCGACTTCGCTTTGGACAAATGACGAAGACAGAAATTGGAAACATTGGATCCCCACGTCTCGATGGGTTCCTTTGGTTAGCACAAACGGTCTTTGAATCAAGATAAACCCTAGATGCAATGGCATTATCCCTAGGAGTCGAACTAGTAGAAGCATCGACTTAGTCAAATGACATTTTATGCTTAATGGGATTATTCTACCGGCTGGCTTCCAAACCTTATGTGCACTATTCTAGGCATAGTGGATCTAGCTAAGGGTAAGGTTTGCCATTCGTTAATATTCGACTGTGGGCTTCCACTAAAATCCTATATTTGTAAACACATTCCTCGTAGGTTTCAAGATTGCTTAACTGCTTCGCTCTCCAAACTTTCTTAATCGGGTTATGAATCTTAGACCTCGTAAATAACACATCACATTTATCATGATTACCGGAAAATAAACATTTTTACATGTTTTGCAGACAAAGATGAGGCCTCGAATTAATTTCAGAAGCTTAGAGCTAATACTAGAACTAACACGATTCTTTTGTTCAAATCAAACTTCTTGTCCCTATGGTGTTCTTTCACTTCCTTATCATGAACACTTTTAGTTTGCGTAATCCTATCCTTCTTTGCATTGCTTCTAGGTTTTGATCCGCTAACTTTAGTGTCAATCTTAACATCTGTAGAAGTAACGATGGGAACATTACATGGCTTCACTACTTTACGCATTTCGGTCTAGAAGTGGGATCTCAAGTTCTAGGAGGCACATCAAAGGTTGCTTGCTTGAATTTTGACATGGAACAAGGCATATCAAGGGTCACATGCTTGGCTTTAGGCATAGAACAAGGCACAACTATTCTATCTCGCTTATTGCTAGATTTCGGACTTGTGACAATTACATACTCTAAGAGTTCCCGAGATCGTTTGGCATCCATGCGTATAGGCAATAGTACTATCAAAAGGTTTTTCCGATCTTTCATCTTCAACAATCTCACTGAGACCCTTCAAACTTTCCTTAAGGTATGAGAGATATGCTTTATGTGCAAGTTCATTATTCCTAATGGGCGGGGAATATATAACATATCGATAGCATATTTATCACAAGGCGAAACCTTAGGAACAGTAGTTTTGCAATTTGGGATTGGCAACTTTCCTTTCACCTCACGCTTGATTCTCAATATCGTTAAGTAAAGAAGTTATCTTTTCAATTTGTTTATCATGATTAACTTTAAATGAATCACATAACTCTTTGTTTTGATCATTAGCCTTTGAAATTTCACTTTAAAACAATCATTTTCCTTTTGCAAGTTATCAATTATGTTTTGAAGTTGGAAATTCGAGAATCTAAAGGTGGAGGCATATGGGAACCAACACATCCTTCTTTTCACCTTTCAGGTTGTGAAATTTGGGCTTTCAATCTTTTGATCATGTTATAATGAGCTCGAATTTGTTCATCACGCTTGCTAATTTCAAAAGCGCATCAAACTCGGGGAGCATCGTGAGGATGTCTTGATATTTGAGGTTTTAACATTTTCTTTGAGATGTTGATGTTTTAATTGCAAAGCAAGATGTTCAACTTCTAATTTAGAATAATGTTTGACCAAGTTATCATGATCATCCTGTTCTATTTTCTCATGCAATTTTGAATTTGTTGTTTCAAGCTCAATGACACGATCATGGGAGACTTCGAGCAACAGATAATTCATGAAATTGAGAAGCATTAATGGAATAATTTGTAGCGATGAAAAACACATCTTGAGCAATACATTCGTAAATCGATTCTCATTCAGTTGTATGCAAGTTCTTCCTTTCAATCTCACTATATTTTAATTCTCTCATAGTCACTAACCTCAACAATCATTGAATCAAATACCTTTTCCATTTCTTTAATATCGAATCGTCCCCTTTTAAGACTCTCAAATTGATCTTTTAGTTGTTTAAAGAAAGGCATGACCTCGCTTAAATAGCATTCTTTAGTTTGCTCAAACCCTTTCCCTTGCTTATACCGTGGGTGTGATCCTTTTCTTACAAGTTTTCTCAAAATCAACAAATAGTTGAAAGATAACATATTCATCGATTAAGGTCTTGCTTTTAGTGGCAAGAGATCTAGGAACTAAGTGCATTGGTGTATTAGGAGGATACACATTGATTTAGGCGCTTTCTACAAGGGGATTCTTTTCAACAAGATTTTCACTTTTGCATTTCCATATCCTTTTCCAACACTTGTTCGGGGTTAATAGAGTCCGAGGCTTAAACTTGTTCAAGGAGATCCAATTTTCTTTAGTGTAATTATGGGGTTTGATCGTTATGTTATTCTTTTTACACTCGGGATCTTCTAACTTCTTATTCATTTTCTCCCTAGTGACTTCATCGATTTCTTATCTTCCTCGGTGCACTCAACGCAACTAGGTTTACGCCAGGCTTAAGGATTTCATTACCATCATAAAGCACCTTATGAGCATTTCTAGCCTTTTAATTACCTCTGATTTGGTTCCTCAACAAGGGAATGCTATGCTTATCGCTAAGACTCGATGCTTAGTGATCATGTGAGCGCTTGAATGGTATTCCTTGTACGCACAACTTATTTTCAAGCTTGTTTTCAAAGTTTTTAGATTGGAAAAATCATTCAAAAGTTTTGATTCCTTAGCCTTGAATTCTTGCTTTAGCATTTTAACATTTTCTTGAAGTTCGTGTTTTGCTTAGCGCTTTGGAAAGCTTTTCTTGTAAGGAGTTTAACTCTTGTTTTAATACTTCTTCTAAAATTACTTTTTCTAATAATTGTACGCATTTGGATATCCATCTCCTGCTCACGAGTGGTAAGTTCAAACTTAGCACGTTGTTCAGATATGTCAACTTGATCCTTATAGGTATTGAGTTCGTTGGTCAAGGAATCATCGAGCACAAATGTAGTGTACTCATGCAATCCATAATCATCATTTTGAGAAGAAGATGCATACCTAGGTGCTGCAGAAACTTTCATGCAAGTTTCCTCTGCATTAACGTGCACGAGGTTGTGGCCGGTGCATCTCTATCTTGGGTACATCCGAAGCTTCCATGTAGCGTTCCTTTGCATTAGCTTGCACGGTTGTGGTGGTGCACCTCTCTCTCTTGTGGACATGAGCATGAAGATTCTATTTTAGCATTGTCCGACTCATCATTATTTGTTTTCTAACATATTGCATTCAAAGACCACCCGATTCTTCACTAGATACATTACCCAACTTATCACAACAATCTTTCAACCGCACCGACACTCCTTCACGCCTTCATTATTTTGTGCGATTCTTCAATGAACTTTTCATATTATCCATGAGTTGGATAAATGTCTCAATGAATTCTCAATTTCCATTCCAAGATGTTTTTGAAGGAAATTCCGGTCAAGTGTTGATTGTGTCATCAATATTCCCACCGATGAATGGTGAAATTGTTTGTAGATTACTTGAAGAGTCGCACCGAACCATCCTTTTGAACCTCTTCATTAGTAAGTTGCGACTTTAAATGTTCTAAGTTCAACAAAGAAGCTTCTTGTCAATGTAGGTAAGTCCCGGCGGAAAAGAGCACTACATGTTCGATCCCCGACTATGGATAACATTGTATGAGGTGCGGATGAAGTAGTCGATATGGCTCAATGTCGCATTCCATTTGCGTGGCATTCTCATTGTACTCGAACATGAAGATTTCACATCCTCATTGTTTAATTCAAACATCTTTAATCGTTCGTTGTAGCATCCATTATCATTATTATCCACAACATCATACAATTTAAGCACTTCGAGATCACCGGGTCGAAGAGAGTAAGACATGATGTGTTAAGATGATGATGGATCGATACAATGAAGAACGATTGTGATAGGACTTTAGATTATTCGTAGTATTAGCAAAGATGTTGTTTGGTTGTGATTCGGATTGGTTTATGCCGCTTTTCACGAGAAATTTAGGTCTAAAACTTAAAACCTCAATAACTTCTGTTCGGAGCGGATTTAGACCTCGAAGATTGACCTAGTTCATTTGGCGTGCCATTCTCCTCGTTCTCACGGTCGCTTTGATGGGTAGAACGCTGAAACGGAGTTACGGTTCAAAAGTTATGGCCGTTTGAAGTTTTGACGGGAAAAATCAACCAAGTCGCTACGAATTCTTGAACCAAGTCGCTAACAACTAATTCGCTACACCACTAAGTCGCTAGAGTCCCAAGTCGCTAGACAAAAAGCAAGTCGCTAAGTAGTAACTCACATGGACCAAGTCGCTAGCCAAATTTTGGCGAAGAATTGCGCACAAGTCGCTAGAGATACAAGTCGCTAAAGAGCAACTCGCTACTGCACCAAGTCGCTACCACCAAGTCGCTACTCATAGTGGAGAGTCCACTACTTGTACTTTAACTCGCTAGATCTAACTCGCTAGGTTTAAAGCGTAACTCGCTACAATTTTGTGAAGCAAGTCGCTATGAAGAAAAATAAACCGTGAGCTAAGTCGCTAGCAAGAAAAACCTTATAAACATCACTTTTCAATCCAAAACAACCCAACCAAGATGATTCAAGCTATCCAAATGAAAACCTAAACACTTGTGATGATTCTAAACATGAAAGTACTAACAAAATTCAAACTTTAACACAAGAAATCAACCAAATGATGCAAAACCACTAAACTTTTTCAAACTCAAAACCACCTAAAACCACTAGAAATCCAAAGATGTGCAAGATATGATCTAACCATGGCTCTTGATACCAATTGTAAGATATAACTTTTCACATACACATCAAACCATAACACAAAGTAGCATATAGATGGAATTCTAGAGAGAAAGTTAGAGGTTTAGGGAACTTAGTGAGAGAAAGTGAAAGATATTATTATGAGCTCCAACTCTACCTTGGAAGGTAGAGAGTATTTATAGTCTTACATAAATCGCCACACATCGGGTCATGGATCGTGCATACAAGGGTAAAGACCGTCCGTCCTCCACGGTGTTACTTAGCTAAATACTACTTAACTAAAAGAACTACGACTACGAGCTTTCTAACGATTACATATACTTGAGGTGACCGACTTTTTAATACCGGAATTTCTAATTCCTAACAAATACATAATGATTAGTAGTGACATGTGAAAACTTCATTATGCAAAGACCTTGAAGAAAAGCTTACTAACGATCACCGAAATGCATGAGAAAAGCGGTCAACTATGAAAATAGTTGGTGAGTACACACGTTTTATATAATATGAAAACTCTTAGAGAGAGTCTAAGTTTTGGTCATTGAGAATAGTCCACAAAGCAAAGGCGTTGTCAATCCATTCGATTGTAAGTCCGCCCATACAAGACTTGTAACCTATGTGTTCACAACCCACCGTATAAAAGTAGTATGTCTAGTAGTCAAGTATACGTTGTCATAATAGTTCACAATATAGCACCACGTATATAATAATGTATGCCGGCAAAGCCCTAGAATAAATAATATCGTCCCGTAACATAGTGAACGAGAGGTTGGCGACCTCAATCATACTACCTCGATGAGGAGACTAACAATGCGAATGTACGAGCGGTACATCATACAATTATTATATACAATTAAGAACGCCCGAACATGGGAGACTTTGCACGCCCACCAATAAGGCGAGACTTTAGGTCAAGAACGCTCCACCAAAACGGCGAGACTTTTAGGTCATAGCACGTCACGGTTCATTAAGTTCAAAACAGTCATAAGTTCGTAATTAAATTCAAGGATTTTGTTGGGAATAATTTGTTACCACGGATAGTTGTGGTTTACATTACTTTGGATTAACACTAGCGGTGGAAACGTATTCCCACCGCCAAGACATTATTACCACTGCTATCGATTTATGATTAGGATAATGCGTCTAGATAAGTATAGAATAGATCTTGTGTATATTCTATAATGTTAGCTTTATACTTATCTTGTAAAGGACTCCTTGTTGTATAAAAGGAGGTCCTAGGTCTTTGTCTTAGGTACTTGTCTAATTACCTACGTATTACTCACAAAGGCTTCAAGGTGTAACCTTAGTGATAAGCTAAGATCACTCGTATTATTCATCAATAATATTGGAGCTTAAGTTTTGTGTTTAATCTGTGTTTACATACAATACATCATACAATCCATCTTCTAAGTATTACTAAGTAAATTCCGCGTGCTTAATAATATCATACAAAATATCATTGACACAAGGTGTGTCTAGATCCATCAAGTGGTATCGAGCGAGGTTACGATATTTTTTTTAGAAGATCCAAGGAATTAGCTTAACCTACTCACTCAATTCAATGGAGATGGAAAACAACCAATCAAACTCTTCTACACCAAGGCTACCTAAGCTCAAACTAAATGAGTTTGAGATGTGGAGGATCTTGATTGAGCAATAATTTCTCATTCAAGACTATGCTCTATGGGAGATCATTCAAACCGGTGATTCTTTCAAGCCTGTGACTAGTAATGTGAAGGTTGGTGACACGAGATGTTGTGAAAGTTTATGTGCTCGAATCTAGTGTTGAAAAGCTTGCGGGAAGAATGATCTTAAAGCTAGAAGTTTGTTGTTGATGACTCTTCCTAGAGATCGATCATTGCATTCAAAGAAGTATACAACCGCTAAGGAACTGCTTGAAGAGATTTGCTCGGTGTTTGGTGGTAATGATGCTACAAAGAAGACACAAAAGACATTATTGAAGCAAAGTTATGAAAATTTCTCCGCTTCAAGCAATGACTCACTTGATAGCATCTTCACCAAACTTCGTAAGATTGTTACACAACCGATCGTGCTTGGCATTGAGGTAGAAAAGGAATACCTAAATTTGAAGTTTCTAAGAAGTTTGCCTTCGAGTTTCAAACCAATGTTCTTGTCTAGGAAAACAAATCGGACATAGAAACAATGAAGCTCAATGACCTTTACAACAACTTCAAACTAATTGAGCAAAGGTTGAAGAAGGCGGGAAACTTGGCACAAGCTCTAGTAGCTTGGCATTGTTATCAACCTCTGCTGACAAAGTGATGATTCGAAGATGACGGTGATGATGAAGTTTCCATTGTTTGGTTCTAAAGTTTCCACCGGTAATGTGAATGGTACCACCGCAGTTCAAAGAAGAAGGTTGCTAGTATTGGAGATCCTACCTTTTATGCTTTCATATCCACACAAGTTGATGGCTCTGTCTTAACTCATGAAGACATAGAGCAAATTGATGAAGATGACTTGGAGGAGATGGATATAAAATGGCGATAGCTCTTCTTAGCATGAGGGCTAGGAAATTCTACAAGAAGACGGCAAGCCTATTCACATCAATGGTGATGAAACCGCATGCTTTGATAAGAAGAAAGTGGAGTGCTTTAAGCGCCACAAGTTTGGACATTTTGCTAGAGAATGCGAAGACCAAAGACCAAGGACAACAGTCTACTTGGTACAAGCAAAGAAGGGACCAAGTGTGGAAGAACCAAAGGCAATGTTGGCTATTGATGGTGTGAGCTATGATTGGAGTTTCATGGTGATGAACAAGAAGAAGAACATTCGATGTCGCTCTTGTTGCTCTTGAATTTGCTCTCATGGCTTTCTCGATTACGAGGTACAAAACTTTGATAGTTGTTCTAAAACATGTAGGGTTGCTAAAGAAGTTGAAAGGCTTAATGATTTATACTCTAATGAAAGACAAGAGTTATATATCGCTAATTATACTTGTGTCTAATCTTAGGAGAGCCATGGTAGTATTAGAAAAGCAAATAGAGCACTATCGTGCAAATGAGTTAAAATATAATGATGATATGATTCTTCTTAGAAGAGAGGTAGAACATACTACACTGTGAATGAAGCATACAAAAGGAGTTTGAAAAACTTCAAAAGAAAATGAAAATGTCAATTTAACTTTAGACACATGTTATCATCGGTCTAAGTCAATTGATAAAATTTGGAATGCTCAAGTATATAGTAAAGTTAAGTCTAGGTATGGGTTATAATACGATGCCTCCACCACTAAGAGATGTTCCATCACCTCCGGTATAGATTTAGCTCATACAGGCTTAGAAGATTTTCGTGATCTTGAAAGAGAATATGGTCCTTTAAAGGACACAATGGTGAAAAGTGAGGAAGAGATTAAGCATGATAATGATGTTTTTGAGAGTGCTAGTGACTCATCCGTTGTTGATGAGAATGTTAAAAAGAATGTAGAGGCTTCTATCCCAAAAGTTGTTAATCTTATTACAGAGGAACCTAGGAAACCGATTAATAAACCTAGACCAACCAGCAAGGTATCTTTGAGATGTATATGAACAAGCCTCTGACTCCTAGGGGTAACCGAGGAGTTGGAATCATGTTAAATCTCAACAACTAGGTAGTGATTTTGTAATGTACAATAAGGCATGCTATATCTGTGGTAGTCTTGATCATTTACATGCTTATTGTGAGTATTATGTTGGGAGAAGGGAAGTCCATGGGAATAAAAGGGTGGAGACTAACGGTTTCAACATAATGTACACCCTAATTCACATTGCAAAATGGTCTCAAGAGCAGCTTCAACTTAGAGTGGCCTCAAAACTTTTGCCATCGCAAAAAGCTGTAACAATGCTCACCCTAAGTCACTGTTAAAAGTGCAAACTCCAAAACAACTTTTGCAAAATCTGCACAAACAGGAAAGGAACCTTTCAAACTAAAAAGGTTAATTATAACCAACAGTGGGTGCCTAAAAGAAACCAGTAGTTTCCATCGCTCATTCAAAAGTTACCACCGCAAGGGTTGTGAACAAGAAAAGGGGACATGGGCAATCTTGTGAAGGCCTCAAAGACGTTGGGAATGGAAACCTAAAGGAAATACCTCTACAACCAATCCCAATGGTGTATCAATGACCTTTGATAGATTTAACTATATTGATACACGAGGCGATCCAAGTCAATCATGGCTTGGGTCCCCAAAAGAAACTAACTCTTTACTCTTATGCGGGAACATCCATGGACAAAAGATCGGATCAAGGATATATGAGATAGTGGATGTTCAAGGCACATGACCGGCAACAAGTCCTATCTTTCGATTTTGAACATTATGATGGACGGTATGTCGACTTTGAAGGTGGAATAAATGGAAAAGTTCTTTGGTAAAGGAGTTATAAAAGCGGTAACTTGGACTTTGAACTTGTGTACTATGTAAAAGAGCTAAATTACAATCTTTTAGTGTGTCACAAATGTGTGACAAGATGAACAATGTTATTTTACCAAAGATATGTGCTTTGTTCTCTCTAAGGATTTTAAGATGCTCGATGACGATGATTCTTCTTAAAATTCCTAGAAAAGGCAATTTCTATAGCTTTGATATGAACAACATTGTAGCTAAAGATGATTATACTTGCTTGCTTGCAAAGGCCACGATGGATGAATCCATTTTATGGCATAGAAGACTTGGTCATGTTAACTTCAAAACCATTAACAAGATTGTCAAAGATGGTTTGGTGAGAGGTTTACCTCGAAAAAGATTTGAAAATGATCAAACATGTGTGGCTTGTCTTAAAGGCAAACAACACAGCTTCTTCTTGCAGTCAAAGTTGATTAACTCTATTGCTCACCCACTTCAAATGTTACATATGGACTTATTTGGTCCTACATCGGTGAGCGACTTGAATCTAAAGATATATTGTCTAGTGGTGAATGATGATTTTAGCAGTTTACATGGGTTTTCTTCCTTGGAACCAAGGATGAAACAACTGCATCCTCAAGATCTTTATCATAAGTAGAAAACAAATATGATATGAAAGTTAAAATCATTAGGTGTGACAATGGAATGTAATTCAAGAATAGAGTTATGGATGAGTTTTGCGAGATAAAGGTATTAAAAGAGAATTTAGTGTGGCTAGAACTCCTCAACAAAATGGTGTTCTTGAGAGGAGGAACAGAACAACGATAGAGGTCGCTAGAACCATGTTGGCCAATTCTAAATTGCCAATCACTTTTTAATGAAGCGATTAACACTTGCATGTTATGTGCAAAACAGGGTTTTAGTGGTAAAGACAAAGAACAAGACACCTTATGAATTGTTTAGGGGTAGACCACCTATCCTTGACTTCATGAGACCATTTGGGTGTCATGTATCTATTCTCAATACCATAGATTATCTGGGCAAGTTTGATGAAAAAGCTGATGAAGGGTATTTTGTTGGGTATTCCATGGTTAGTAAAGCTTTTAGAGTATTCAACTTAAGAACCCAAAAGATTGAAGAGAATCTGCATGTGGAATTCCTGGAAAACAAAGTCAATCTCAAAGGAACTGGTCCGTAAAAGGTTGTTTGATCTTGATACTCTAACCAATACTATGAATTATGTACTGTTTTCTGAGAACATCTTCTTTGATTTTGCGGGTTCGTAAGAGTTTCTTGATGATGATGAACCAAGCAAAGATCATGCAGATGATCAAGATGAATTCATCTATCTCTTTGGGACTATGCGATAATGATGATATATCAAAACCGGAGATGCTCATCCTTCTAGTGATTTGGGAAAGGAAGGAGATAGTAATTTGAATGTTGAAAATTAAAGCGGTGGAAATTTAGATTCCATCGTTAGGCAAAATGTTTCCACCGCAACACCGGATGTGGAAATCACAACTCCGATTCATCGAGGAAGCTCAAGCCAATGATGTTGAAATCTCAAATATGCCAAGTGAGATTGCGTTCCTCATACTCCCACACTTCTATTCATAAATCACATCCTCTTGAAAATGTGATTGGGGATGTCTATTCACCGTGAAGACTAGAAGACAAACTAAGTTGCACGATGTCCATGGATTCATTAGTAAAATATATGAATCTAAGATTCATGAAGGCAAGAATGAATGTCTCTTTATGTGTTTTCTCACAAATGGAGCCAAAGAATGTTTACAAGGCACTTGAAGATGAAAGTTGGGTGGAAGCAATGCAAGAAGAGTTGCTCCAATTTAAGCTTCAAAAGGTTTGGGTGCTTTGTGATTTGCCTTCCGCAAGAAGGTAATAGGTACTAAATGGGTGTTCGAGAAACAAGAAGGATGAAAGAGGAATTGTTATCGAAACAAATCTAGGCTTGTGGCTCAAGGATACACTCAAGAGGAGGGTATAGACTATGAAGAAGTGTTTGCCCAGCTTGCGAATTGAAGCAATCAGGCTATTCTTAGCTTATGCATCCTTTATGGGCTTTAAAGTCTATCAAATGGATGTAAAGAGTGATTTTCTATATGGGCAGATTGATGAGGAGGTTTATGTCTCACAACCTCCAGGCTTTGAAGACCCTGAATATCCTAACAAAGTATACAGGGTAGTTAAAGCTTTGTATGGCATGCATCAGGCACCAAGGAAATGGTATGAAACCTTAACCACTTATCTTCTTACTAATGGGTTTCATAGAGGCAGAGTGGATCAAACTTTGTTCATCAAGAAAGACAAGAATGATATCTTGCTTGTTCAAGTGTATGTTGATGATATCATTTTTGGATCTACCAAGACAGAGATGTGCAAAGAATTTGAGAAACTGATGAAAGAGGAATTTCAGATGAGCTCTATGGGTGAACTCACATTCTTCTTGGGACTTCAAGTATTACAGAGGCCAGATGGTATTTTCATTAATCAAGATAAATATGTGGCTGAGATACTAAGGAAGTTCAAGTTCATTGATGCAAAGTCATCCAGCACCCCTGCAGACAAGACTACACATCTACTCCTGAAAGAAAATAGTGGTGAAGCTGTTGATGTGCACATGTATAGGTCTATGATTGGTTCTTTGATGTATCTTACATCATCTAGACCGAGATATCGGGTTTGCGGTGTGTGCTGTGCAAGGTTTCAAGTTACTCCCAAGTTCTCTCACTTGACCGCTGTGAAGAAGATTTTAGATATCTTAAAGCATTTCCTACTCGGGATTGTGGTACTCCGGAGATTCTCCTCTAGATCCGGTTACTTACTCGAGATAGTGACTATCCGGAGCTAGCTTGGATAGAAAATCTACAATGTGGATGCCAATTTCTTGGCAACAGTTAGTGTCATGGCGGTGCAAGAAGCAAACTATGGTGGCTAATTCTTCAACCGAGGCGTAGTATGTGGTCACCGCTAGTTGTCGTGCTCAAGTTCTATGGCTTCGTAATCAACTTTTGGACTATGGGTACAATTTCATGAATACCATCATTCATATTGACAATAGCGTACCATTTGCATCATTAAGAATCTGTTCAACACACAAAGACCAAACATATTGAAATTAGACACCATTTCATTAGAGATTGCTATGAAAAGGGACTAATTCAAGTTGTCAAAATTCATCTTGATGACAACTATGCCGATTTGTTAACAAAAGGCCTTGATGTGGGAGAGTTCAAGACTTGGTAACAAGTATTGGAATGTTTAATCCATAACCTTTTGTCAAAATGTTCTTTGGTGTTGAGGGAGGTCATTGGTACTTGAAATTGTTGTATAAGTTTGTATATGCTTGCTTGTATTCCTGTTTATGTGTTTATGAAGTTTTGATGGGAGTTAAATTTAAAAGGTGTATATCGATATACACAACAAATGGTTATTGATTCACCATGTCTTACCCACATAAGAATCAACTAGTCCGAGCAAACGACTCTTGGTAAAGACTTGACAAATCCGTTTATGGTTGATAGTTTACCAAAACTATATGGTTATCAACTCACCATATTCTTTATGATTAAGAGTTGGCTAGTCCATAGCAAACGGATCATGGTAAAGACATATCAAATCCATTGATAGTGGTAGTTTGCTAAAACTATATCACATGATTTTATTTACCAACGCTCTTTGAAATTTTTGTAAAAATTACCACTTTGCTAGTTCACAGTTTCCAGCGACAGTTGTTATTTTACCATCGTTGTTCTAGCCATTACAACCGATTGTGTCAAGAACTAATTTTTACTAGCCGTTGAAAGTAACCATCGATTGCCATATATATAGGGTTAAAATTTTAAGGAAATTATCTTCTTTCCATATTATAATAAATACTTTCTAAAGATAATTTTACTTGCTAATAATTCTAAACCCTAACCCTATATATCTTTCTCTCTCAATTGGCTAGTTATTCTTTCAATTCTTCTTGACATAATATCGTTTTTCATCAAAAGTTTCTATGGCACCTTTGAAATTTGCGATGAGCACAACCTAGTGGCCTACCTATAAAAGTCTAACGAGAAGAGTGGCCTGTTTTCATCGATTGTGGACTTTCTCAATACCTCTCATATAAGGCATGCTTTGCTTTTAAAACCCACAATCTATATCTCTCAAATCAAGCAGTTTTGGACTTCGCTAAGTCCATAACACTTGAGATTGGAGATACACATGAAATAGATGGATGCTCTACGAGCCACTGTGGATGGGGTAACTATTGATGTTATTGAGGCATCCTTGAGGAGAGTACTCCAATTGGGTGATCTCAATGGTCTCATCACATTACCTATGCCCGAAATTCATGATACTTTATCATCCATGGGTATGATACCACCGACAAAAGGCTACTTTCAAAAGAGTGGTTTTGTCCCCAATGGAGATTTTTGATTCATACTGTTACATTGTCTTAGTCCAAAGAAAACATCTTATGAGCAATTTAGTTCAACCATGGCTTACCCTTTGGTTTGTCTAGTCACCGATAAGATTTTCAACTGGTCAAATTATATTTTACAAGTATGAAAGGCAATGTACGAGTAAAACAAAATTTTAATGTATCCAAGGTTTGTGCAAGCAAGTGCTAAATGAGTTTCAACTGCAACCCCATACTACTGTTTATCAAATCAGTTGCCTAAAGCCTAAATTTTTTCAAAATTTGAACAAAGATGGCAATATGATTTTTACACCTCTCCTTCCCCAAATGCTTGCTAAGATTACAACTGAACAAAACACACCCATAATTAATGTTCCAAACATTGATTATACTCCACCAGTTTCAATCACCTATGAGAGAAGGCCTAAACAGTCAACTCCTCTCATGACAACACATCAAGTTTCTGAACCTTATGGTCTAGGAACAAGCAGTGGTGGTTCTAGACTTCAACCTAGTCCAACTAGGGAGGAATCTGAACCTTTGCCCCATGACTCACCTCTCCCAACAGGTAACACAGTTGGAAGTGATGAGGGCAGTGGGAACCAATTGGAATTGATGATTTTGTGTACAAAGTTAGCTAAGCAGGTTGAATCCCTACAGAAGGATTTGGCACATGTCAAGAAGTAGCATGCCAAAGATGTTAAACACTTAAAGGAAGAGATTCAGACCTTAAAGGAAGAGATGCAGGGGTTGAAAAAGCACAAAAGGACTGCAAAGTTGGTGATTTCATCTTCATCCTCACCTACTGATGGTGATTCAAATTGGTGATCATGATTTGGGAAATTCTCCCAAACAGGGAGGAAAACAGTCTTGACACTAAGGGAGGAAAATTGTTTTTGAAGATGAAGGAGATACAAGTAAAGGAGCAAAGGAAGTCGATACTCATGGAGAGCAACTTGATGATCAAGACATTTTCATCATCGCAACTAATTTTACCATCGATTCTATTTCCACCGCAGAGCCAACCATTGCCAATGCAAGTGAAGAATTTGATAAATTGAAGAAAGACAAAGGTAAGCGGTTATGGAAAATGTAGAGCAAACGGAAGAAAGATTTCAAAGAAAAGACAAGCACAAATTGCTCTTGATAGTGAAATTGCTAAAATGATTCTTGAAGAACAAGTTCTTTGAAAAGAACAAGCTTGATGAAATGGAAGTTGCAAGCTTTTGGAGACTAAAAGATTGAATAGAATGGAAGATTTTATTGAAGATCCACTTTCCAATGCTCAACCTACAATTCTTAAAGAGAAGACTCCGAGTTTAGTTATGTTCCTATTGAAGAAGATATTGAGTTCTTGATTGCTAATAATCAAATAATCAAGAAAAAGGCAATTGACTCGATAGTCGATGCATCCTTAATCGAAGAACAAAGAACCGCTTCGGTTGAAGGATTTCATTCAAATGAAGAACAATCAAGCACTTGAAGATGTGATTAGTACAATCAAAAGGGTCAAAGAAATCAAGACAACCAACCAAGGCACAAATTCTTTCATATATGAAGACTTATTGTTGTCATGTTGGTGGTTGGAAGAAGCATCAATTCAAAGGAATGCACGATGATCAAGTTGAAAAGGCTTACTACGAGTTCAAAAACAAGATAAAGCTTTTATTCCAATGGGCTCAAAAGAAGCAAGAAGGATTCCTAGATTGAAGAGAAAGGCCAAAGAAAGTGATTCTCAAACTGTTAAGAAGACTAAGGTTGATGAAGATCAAGCAATGTCTCTCGAGAAGAAATTCCTACTAAGAAATTCATCAAGATCAACCGATTGGAATGATTGTGATTGAAGAAGAAGATTTCTATCCAGAACCACTGCAAGTTCGACATCCTATCATTGATTGGGAGGTTTACACTGCTAGCAATTTTGCTCCAACATGGAAGATCACAAGGCTAGGTGGTGAAACTTCATCATTCATTCAATTTGAAGATCTTATAAAAGCTTTTGACAGAGATGACCTTGATACACTATGGAGGTTAGTTCAAGAAAGGTTTAATGCTCAAGATCTCAAAGATACAAAGGAGATGCAGTTGTGGGTTAATCTTAGAAGGCTCTATGAACCAGATGTTAATGATGATTTCTGGAAATTCTCATGCACATGTTCTGGTACTAAATGGTTTTACTATGATTCATGTGAAGTTCATCATGTCTCTACAGCAAATGGAGAAGATGCTTTCATGCTTCTTTGAAAGAATATCCACTCAGAGTGGAGCTCTCACCGTGATGTTATGTACAACAATAAGAGTTCATGAAGACAATGAGAAGGTCGAGCATTATTACATAGGCTTCAAGATCAATGTTCAAGAGTTATTCAGAAGTTAAGAAAGAAGTGAAGTGTTTGGTTGAATTCCCAAATCCTTGAAGATAATGAAGACTGAAGAAACTTATTGATTTGCAAAGAAATCATAAGTTTAGGGGAGGATTGTTGGGAATAATTTGTTACCACGGATAGTTGTGGTTTACACTGCTCGGATTAACACTAGCGGTGGAAACGATTCCCACCGCCAAACATTATTACCACTCGCTATTAGATAATGATTAGGATAAACGCGTCTAGATAAGTATAGAATAGATCTTGTGTATATTCTATAATGTTAGCTTTATACTTATCTTGTAAAGGACTCCTTGTTGTATAAAATGAGGTCCTAGGTCATTGTCTTAGGTACTTGTCTAATTACCTACGTATTACTCACAAAGGCTTCAAGGTGTAACCCTAGTGATAAGCTAAGATCACTCGTATTATTCATCAATAATATTGGAGCTTAAGTTTTGTGTTTAATCTGTGTTTACATACAATACATCATACAATCCATCTTCTAAGTATTACTAAGTAAATTCATACAAAATATCATTGACATAAGGTGCTTAATAAGTTCAAAGTTCATAAAAGAGTTCATAAATATCATTGACAAAAGGGATAATGAATACTCACCGATGGTGTTTATAGTTTATGAGTAGTTTTCGGAAAAGTTTGAGAGATCGTATATTACTCGTTACAACTTCGTTTGACGAACGGTTGAACATTTTGGAAAATAGGCTAGGTGAAGTCACTTTTACTAGAAGACATCATTTTCTCAAAAGTACTCTATCGATATGAAAAACGGCTCCAAACATGGTCACTTGCGATAACCCTTTTGGACTAATAAAAATATGTAAGTGTTAATACTTGTGAAAAATAGTTACGATAGCCATATTTAAAACGCGTGTAACTTAGTCGTTATAGCTCCGTTTTCTACGTTTTATATACCCTTGGTTTCGTGTTAATGTATACTAATATAATTTTGATAAATCGACTCATTTAGATAATGTTTAAAACTCATTTTTGCCCCTTAAATAACCCTTGACAGCTTGTATTTTTCAGAAAATTAATTTTCGTCGTTAAACTTAAAAATAGCGTAACTTCTTCGTTATAAACCCGTTTTAACCCGTTCAAGCGACCACGGTTTTGTTTTAAAGTTTATTTTCTGAAAATATAAACCAAAATAATCCATGACATGCTGAAATTTCCAGATTTTATAAAAATGGACAGACCTCAATTTCATGTTGTCGAAAATGATTTTTATAGTGTAAAACTTGTTCTAACCCTTTCCAATCAACACCAAAACAATTCTAAACCTACCATACACCTTCTTAGGGTGCCATGGGTTCCTAAACTTTACCAACAATGATAGGGTTCATGTGAATAATTATAGGATGATTAGAACTCATTATAAGTAGTAAAATCAAGTATAAGTGGTATGGATTATAGTATACTTGCATGTTTTTCTTACTAGATCATAAACATACATCAAGTAAGAGTTTATAAGAGTAGGAAAAATTAGTTGAAGCTTACTTGAGTGATTGAAGAGTTTTTGGAACTAGAAACTTAATTAATCTTTAGGTTTTTATTTCAAAACCTTGAAATAGATTACTAAATGAACTTGTTTAACACTTGATCTTGAAATTTTGATGGATTTCTCTTCTTGATCTATGGTTGGCCGAACATCACAAAGGGGAGGGAGACATTTTTCTTGCTTTTCACCTTCTATGTTATGTTTGTATGTGTTTTATTTTGTATAAATTGTATGTATATTAAAAATATCTAGACCAAGGACTCTATGGTCTTTTACATAGCAAAATCAACTTTACTACATTGGTGACTAGGGGGGGGCGTGTACATGGGGATAAGGGTGAATTAAGTTGTGTAATTTTGATGACTAAATGTAATTTAAGTTATATATATTGTATATTTTGTACATGTAATTAATTATTTAGTGTAGCGTTAGCTAGAAATCAATTTTAACGGAACAAAATAAAGTATATCGAAGTCATAAAAGTTATAAAAATACATTTCTCGCAAGTATTGAGTGAATAAATAATTATCAAATAGCATTTACGAAACCGTCGTAAATATATATATATATATAACAATTTATATACCAAAATAAATTTAAAACATCGGGTAAATTAATAATATAATTTTTATAGTCTTAAAATGAGTATAAAAATATATCAGGATAATTGTTGAAAGTGTCGGATCAATTATTCAAAATAAATGATCGTGCGATAGCGTTTATTTAATAAAAAAAAATATACGTTACTGAAATATGCAAACCCATGCATGAACTAATATGAAAATGATGTTACTGATGATATGTAGACTAACTCTAGTCTATATGTAGTGTTCTCAATGATGTTTCATGAATACGCAACTTAACCCTTACGGTTACGCGAATTTGATACTCGTAAACCTAGTTTACGAAAAATGATGAATAAAAATCATGAATATAAATTTTTCTCCTGGAATGAATAGTGTTTTGTGAATAGTAAAATTTTGAAATAACCTCTCAAAATATCAAATCGACTTCAAAAACGATAAATAGTAAAATGATGAATAGTAAATTCCCGAGATGAATAGTAAAAAATTTTAAAGTTTGCAAAATGACCGAAAATTGAGAATTGTCACAGGCGCAAAAAGCCCCAAGGTGCAAAGGCGCAAAAAGCCCCAAGGCATTGCGCTTTTTATGGGATTCATGCATGTCGAGAGCCTCGATCTGAAAAAATCCCTATAGCTTGAGCCTTGAGCCGAGGCGCGCCTTAGGCGCGCTTTTTAAACTTTGGTCACGCCTCACACATCGGTTGGTCGATTGTGGAGTCCGGTCGTCACATCGGTCGAGTAGCCAAAAAACGCAACATCGGGTGAAATTTCAACCGATTTCAAAATTAAAACGTTTCCAACTTTTTTGCCCGTTTGGGCACTAAAATAAATAAATAAATAAATAATGACCGTTGCATTGAATACAAAAAAAAAATTAAAAAAATAAAATAAAAATAAAAATAAAATAAAAAATAAAAAAACTTTAACACTCTATAAATACTAACTCAAACACATTTCTAAAACACACAATTTCAATCCAATTATATCTCAATACCTTCAAACACATTCTTTAATATGTCGTTCGAGCTTTTATTCGGTTCTTCTTTGTCTTCCGACGATGAAGAAGTTTTTAGTGAGTTTGCGGATTTTGCCTGGAAGGCTTACAAAGAATCACAACCAAAAGTTCGACGAAGGTACATACGTAGGGATCATGAGGGTGCTCATAATCATTTAGTGGCGGCATACTTCTCCGAAAACCCGCAGTTCGACGCAAGAACATTCCGTCGGCGGTTCCGAATGAGCCGAGAACTATTAACAGAAATTGTTCGAGAGGTAACCGATCACTCTCCTTATTTTCGACAAACTCTTGATGCTAGGGGCGTACCTAGTATTACCGCATTGGTCAAGTGTACTGCGGCCATTCATCAATTGGGATACGCGGTTGTTCCTGATTCTCTTGACGAGAATCTGGCAGTGGCTGCAACAACATCCCGTGAATGTCGCCGTAAGTTTTGCAAGGTTATCATGGAGTTATATGGTGCTGAGTATTTGCGAAAGCCCAAGTATTCTGACCTTGAAATATTATATGTTCATCACGAGCATAAGCATGGCTTTCTTGGGATGATGAGAAGCATTGATTGTACAAGCTGTGAGTGGGAGAATTGCCCAAATAGTGCGAGACCTTGAATTCGAGGCTAACGATGTGGCTTATAAAAGGGGATATTATCTTACTGACGGGATATATCCACAATGGTCCGTTCTTATGAAGTCCATTTCAAATCCTCCCAGGTGATTAAAAAATATTGTCAAGAGGAAGCCGCGAGCGACAAGAAAATATGTGGAGCGGGCTTTTGGTGTATTGAAGAAGTGAAAAATGCTTAAAGTTCCTGCTTTCGAGGTTGTTTAAAAGGATATCCAAGATATTATGTATACATGTATCATATTACATAATATGATCGTTCGACAAGCAATGACGATATGTCCCACATGGTTCAAAGATGAGGACACCAAGCTCATGATCCCTTAAGATCGCATGAAGAATCGTTAGTAGTTACTCAGGAGCTAACGGACGCATCAACTCATCAATACCTAAAATCTGATTTGATCGAACACATTTGAAGAAATCGTCGAAATCATGTCAATGAAGAGAATGAAGTCGATAGTGACGATGACGATGAGGAAGACGACGAAGATTTTTTTTTTAATGTTTTTAACGTTATTTGAATAATTTACGTATTGTTTTTAATGTTTATTTGAATTTCGTCTTTGTAATCTTTTTAATTTTAATGAATTTAAAATTTTGTTTAAAATGTTTGAAAAAAAAAAAAAAAAAAAACGTCGGTCATCGATCGTGGCATCCAGGTCAGTGTCCGGTCGCTGGAGAGAAAAGCGACGTGGCGTTGGTGACCTGGGTCACGATTGTGCCCAACCTTATATTATTAGCCTATTAGAATTTAACATGTACTTGTTTACCTGTAGAGTTGAGATTAATATAAATCAAATAATTTTCATATATTTAATAAATCATTCTTAGCTATTATTTTTCATTAAAACTAATAAAAAAATATATCCTTCACCTTTTCTTTTTAAAATAAAATATCTTGTAAACGGTAAATCGTTATCGCTACGAGAACTTATTTTTCTTTCAGTAAACGGGCACTTTGATATACTTTTGACGAACTTTTTTTTTTCGAGTTTTGTTTTGGTGTTAAAATTTCTTGTCTTAAAAAATCACATGTAATTTGTATGTTAAGAATCACGTGTGATTTTACAGATCACATGGCATAATATGATTTCATAAAATCACATGTGATTTAAAAATAGCAAATCACATGTGATTTCTCTGGACATAAATTTCAACATTTACAAAAAAATGTCGAAAAAAATTCTCGAAAGTATCTGAATGCCCCTTTATAGATAGATGATTTAATAGACTAAAATACACCGTTGGTCCCTAAACTTGGCAAGGTGCATCGTTATGGGACAAAACTCGGCCTTTTCATCGCCATAGGTCCAAACCTTGGCCATTAAATGCCAGAATCGTCCCTTGACCAGAATTGGGACAGTCAAACCGATTTCCTTCGAGGGTATTATAGACCATTCACTTTTTGACCCAACCTAGTTAAAATGTAACCCAACCTTCAACCATATATGTATCGGCTACGACCAAGAGTGAACCCTAAAATACAATCAACACACATTCTACCCAAAGCAAAAGAAAAACAATAATGGCACAAAGCGATAAGGGAAGGCTTTGTTGAGTTCGTTGAGGAAAGCGGTGCCCAAATGAAAAGGGTTTGGGTGTTAAGAAGGAGAAGGAAGAGGATGACATCTTGTTATCAAAGTTTAACGATTTGGGAGAAAGGATTAAAAATCGGAAATTTTGTTTAAATATCTTAAGGAAAGGAAGGAAAAGAAGGAAAAGAAGATGATAGGGAGAGTTGTGGGTCTAGCTAAGTGTATGTTTAGATGATAGTAAACATTTGTAGTTCTTGAGAACATGAAATCGATGAATAAAATTTTGTGTTCTTATTTAAGTAATTGTGTTTGAAATCGTTTTGCATTTCTTAATAGGTTTGACTTACCCAAGTCATACCACAATAGTAAGTTACAATTTGTTGGCTTTCATAAGTTTGTTTGACTTTGGTAAGTCAAAATTCAAGATGTTACAATACACCATTGTCAATACATTGTTGTTTACTGCTAAAGCGTTTGCATTTTCAACCCGTGTTTTGAAACCACTGCCTCTAATTTTTACGATCTGGGGTGTTTGGTTTCTTTGTAACAACTTTTGCGATAAAAGGGGCCGTTTGGTTTAGGCGATACAAGCGGATGTTTGTTGATACATTATGATTTAGTGCTAAAGTATTTGCATTTTCACCACATCTTTTAAACCATTGCCTTTGCTTTTCTTGATACAAGGGGTGTTTGGTTTCTTGATTAAAGTTTTGATGATACAAGGGCTGTTTGGTTTCTTGATACAAGGGCTGTTTGGTTTCTTGATATAAGGGGATGTTTGGTTTTGTTGATACTAATTACACTAAAATACACCCAATATCACAATACAAGAACAGATTAAACAACACATAACCCAAATGATATTTTATCATTAATAAAGTCTGTTAAACATCATAACCAACTACATCAAATCTAATTTACATACCCTTTTTAGCAACCTATATTCCCAAAACTATCACCCAAAAGACCGCCTTTATCTACCCCATGGAAAACCAAAAATTCAGGCATTATGTTCAGCCATTTTCTTAACAAACTCTTGGTTGAACCGAATACCTTCATCTGTTTGACCAACAATCTGTATGAGTTGGGCAAGTTGGTTTGTGTGCCTCATTGGATTTTGGTCGGCGCATCCACACGTCAGCGCAATTCCACGAGGTCCCGAGCTTGATTCTCTTCTATCGACTCCCTACGCTTGATGATTCCTGTCTTGAGATCTTGAATGCACTAAAGAACTAGCTTCCTCGAAATCCCTTCTTGGCGACCTCTTCTTCAAACCAGATAGCCATACGATCATTCAAATTTGGTGAATCAACAACCTCCATGAGTTCGTTTAAAATGGGGAAATCTGCCATTGGAAAATTGTTTGTGTGTGGAAAAAGTGGTAGATGAGTTTATCGTTTGGTGTGCACTAGTTAATATCGTCTCCGGTAAGGGTCTAATAGTTACTTTTTTCACACTCGGTCCCTGAATTTGTCTTGGTTGCCGTTGTCATACTTAAAACTCCCGCCCAATAATCACTTTAGAATACACAATTGGTCCCTCAAGTTGCCAACTTACGTAAAACCATTAGAAGTTTGACTTTGTTAAGTCAAACTTCTAAAACATATCAAATTATCAATTCACTCCAAAACAAATATTGAGTAATGGTTTTGCAATATTGACTTTACAAAGTCAAATACCATTCTATATATTATTGAACATTCCACTAGCCATCCTTATCATCAAACTTCAAATACCATTACGCCTTTTGCACTTAATCTTCCAAAGGTTTTCAATCCTTCCGACATTACGACTCTCGTTCACGGTTAACCCATTCACCATTTTCAAGTATTGACTAACTAAAGTAAACTGAAATGCGGTTTACTTGCTACAATCAAATTAAAATGCTAAATGAAAGTTTGACTTTCGAATGTCAAACTTTCATCACCTACAATCGCACAAACAACAACATATGAACAATCTAATTTTAAGCAAACCATATAAACAATTCTTGTACAAAATTACCAAAACTATTTTGCAACATTAATTGTCCTAGGGTATTCAACCCAAACTTAAACTACAACCAATCAAAGAAATCTACCACGGTGTGGGGAAGCTCGGTGGAGTTTCAACGACTTCTAGCCAACTCCCGTTGTTCTGGTATTTTCATTCCCATCATGACTCTATCGCTTTGCACGATATTGATTGTCTTTAGCGACCGGGAACACGCAAGTATACACTTTATTAAAGTTATTTCATGCTCGCTCGGGAAAAGCTCGAAACACCACCGTCATGGTGGCCATGGTGAATGTGTTTGTGTCTACAACAATGGAAATTTTTGCAAAGGTAGATCACTAAGCGTGTTTGCGACTGAAAAATCAAATAGTGTTGAGATACACAAACATGGCAATTTAGGAATGTTTTATTTGATACATATGCATTACAACATTACACTTACTCGGTATCCGGCATTTTCAAATTCGGAGATGACCGAATCATTACAATGGTGAACGCTACCATAACACTATTCCCAAAATCGACATCGGACGACTTAAGGTTAATCGAGGAAACAAAGGGCACCTTCATCCTAGGATTAGCTTCATGTATCAACTACAAGAAGTTTTAAAGATTAAATTTCATTCTTGTTACACATCTCTTTAACATTGTTAAATTATAAGTTGTAAACCGAAATTGTTCTTACGTGCAATCACCAAAATCCAATGTAAGGGTCTCAAGATTTTGAAGTCTTGTCAAGTGAAAGATATCGGATGTTGTGATTGTCGTCACAACATTATAACGACCTAATGACAAATGTAACTTCTTCAAATTCCCAAGTTTTGCAATATCCCATAGTCTCATCTCGTTTGTACTAGGACGATTCATTTTAAGAGACTCAGTGAGGACAACCAACAATAAAGTCCCAAAGCTGTACAGCTTAGAAAATTGACATGAATCAATTCTAAGCTCGATGAGATTTGGAAAGCCATGAAAATATTCCAAAGTAGCCATAGCACAAACATGAAGTACCGGATGTTTCAACTCACTACGAGTAAAGTTGGGTTGGGAGCGTAACTGGTCACCATACCGGTTTGTAATAATCGGCTCCTCAATTCCATTGTCGACCAAAAACAAGAGCCACTCATGAATCTGTTCATAATGAAAGTTGTCTATTCCAATAATTGATCTTGGCTCTACAAAAAGACAAACTTTCTTATTGGACCCATAAGCCGATTTAAGAATCTAGTAACAAGCCTCCCATCAAACTCGTATGTTAAATAATAAAAGAAATCCTCATCAAGTATGACATCGGTGAGCAAAGTCCACTTAGACCTCCGGTTTCGCTAAACTAGAGGTTCTCACCGCTTCTAACAAAGGCAACCGATTCAAAATGTTAGTGATCACTTCATCGGCATGTTGGTAAAAAGATCGATCGACATGGTTTTGTTGGAAGTTGGGTTGGTCTTTGAGTTAAAAATGAGGATTTATATTCTTGATTTCGATTTGCGGTTTATCGTTTCGGATAATGTTGTTTTATGTGATTGGTAAAGTTGTTTGTTGGGTGGGTGTATTGGTTCCATGCGAAATTAAATGCAAGCGTGTCGGGGAAGAAGCGGCTAGTAGCCATACTCACAATTGGTCCACAGGTTGAAGGTTGGGTCAAAAAGTGAATGGTCTATAATACCCTCGAAGGAAATCGGTTTGACTATCCCAATCTGGTCAAGGACGATTCGGCATTTAATGGCCAAGGTTTGGACCTATGGCGATGAAAAGGCGGGTTTTGTCCCATAACGATGCACCTTGCCAAGTTTAGGGACCAACGGTGTATTTTAGTCTTATGTTTTCATTAAAAGAGTAGAAACTTGGATAGAGGCTTTGTGTGAAATTGGAGGTCCGAATTTTGACTTTTGTAAGTGTTCTTAGCCCCATAACTCTATGTTTTATTGAAGATAAGTTATTCAATCATAATTATTAAAATATGTCTATGTATTGTGTGATTATTTGTTTGTCTTCTCTTCGATTTAACATACTTGACTAAATTAATTAGTGTTTTCTTATGATTGTATGAAACCTAGTTATAGTCTTTAATATTATTGCTTCATGTTAGTGGTGTGCGCATTAGGTATTAGAAAACTAATTGTATCCCGTACCACAGTTAGACGTCTAGTGAAAGGTGACTAGAATTAAGGATTCTCCCACAACCATAAGTCGACTGAGTGGAGATTCTTCTTAAGTATTTAGTGCGTGTGAATAATTATTTGGCAAGAGCGTGTATGCAGGTAACACTTACCTAGGTTGTCACATAGATAGCGGACTTGACCAATCCGTTGTAGAATTATGGGAATATTGACACATTACACTAACGAGAGTGACATGGAAATAAGTTAGAGAATTCAACTAGGGAGTAATACATGATTACGTGAGAACGTTTGTTTACCTATACGAGTTTCTATCAATTTACCTTTTCGTATCTTTAGTTTAGTTTAATTTGTTTAATTATAAGTTATGAAAACCAAACTCTTCAAACCCTGATATTTACTTGCTATCTAAAAAATATAAAAATACAAAAATAATCATCCCTCAACCCTTAGACTTAATTTATTGTACCACTTCGAGCCTACCTCACTATTACCCTAAAGAACGATCAATCCCCTGTGTCTTACATATACTACACTACAATTGTTAGGTACTCTGCATTGGAGGATTGTAAAACTTCTTGTAGTATAATCCGCCGCATTAGGTGTCTAGTGAAACACCCAATGTTCCCAAATGATATGGGTCCGTTTACCCAATTGGAGCGACCAACCCAAAATAGATCTATTCACAACACTCCTGCTTACTATATAATTAACGGTCCATAATATTGGGGACTTAATGGCAATATGGTAACTTAGGCAATCCGTAAATGTTTTATGTACTTGTATCCGTATGTAAAAGCAAGCAATGTATTCTCACCCTAAGTATTTAAAAATGAATATAAACATATAATACTGAGGCAGTGAAATTCACCTCAAGTAATCAATGTATTTGGAATAGTATAACGTAGAGTAACAACGGAAAATCCTAAACGCGACCTAGGATAATAAGTTGTTTTAGGGGAAAAAATGCAACATGTACTAAATGTGTATTAGTTTTACAAAGTTTTATCATCCTTATATACTTGTAGTGAGGTTTTACTACTCAAAACATAGCAAAACACAAGTTTCACCTTTTAATATTAAGTTTTCAAAAGTCTCCAAAAATGAGTTTTGCTCAACTTTAGAGGGTTATAACTTCTTCGTGTCTTATTGGTTTGGGCCATTTTAAATTTCAGTGACAAGTATGCCATGAGGGTTGTAAATACTTCAACTACCCTCTTAATCATTCTAAGTCTAAGGTTCTCGAAAGCATGCCCGAAAATGGTCACTCGTGTTTTGAACACTTAAAAACCCTAGAAAACGAAGTGTTACTTATTAAGTTTAACCCGACCTCAAGTGAACGTATCAAATTCGTTTTAAGCATGTTTTTCTTTGTTAAACTCTCCAAACATAGGTGAACATGTCTACTTTCATTATTGTCTGGCCTCGGTTTGGGGAAATATGATTTGGGTGTCGGTTTATACTAAATCAAACTTGGACCTGCTGTTACACATTTTCAAAATATTTCCGATTTAATTGGGCTATTTCTCACTCATTTTCTAATGAAATCACTTGGTTCAAAAGCATACGTTCATCATTTTTTAGTCTACTTTCCAAAAGTGTAAGCCTCTTATCTCAGTTCTACACCAATTATTTTATAAAATAAAAAAATACACAAGTATGTCAAAGTTGTCCAAAAAAAAAAAAAAAAAAAAGAAAAAAACTTAACCTGTCTTATCAGAACCGTATCTCCTTCGTTACTTAATGTAAAGACTCCATCAAAATTGTTGTGGTTAGGTCTAGGTGTTCTCTACAATAGTTATGGTTACCATTTTTACTCATCTAGTATTTAAAGTGGTCGTTTTCACAGATTACAAACGGACTCGGTTTCTTGTTGGTTTTGACTAACAGTTACATATCATATATTACAAATAGTAAATCAACTTCAAAAATTATAAATATTTTCATGGAACATAGTAAGTCGTATATTTAGGTATGTATAAATTGGCTTGGCCCAGAAAAATGTTTAAGATGGTTTTCTATGTTGATGTTCACGACTGAAAATTCTGAGCAGAAAGTATGTTCACTAATTTATATTTAATTCAAATTTTAACAAAAAAAAGTATACATAGGTGATATAATAAGAACATGGAATGATATATAAACATGAAATGAGAATGGAAATGAGTTTTAGATGCTTACAACTGATTGGTGAGTGATTAGTGCAAAAGAAACCAAGAATCACTAAGAAATCCTAGTTTGGAAGTATAAGCCCTAGCTTTTCAAACCCTTAACCAATAATCTTGCAAAACCCTTAACTAAGCTTTGAATAATTCTTGTTCTTGGTGATTTTACTGTTGAAAATAGGTAGATAAAATGAGAGAGTTTATGTGTTTGTGTTGTGGTAAAATGAGAAGGAAATAAGTAGTAGTATACAATAAAAGAAAGTGCAAGACTTAGAAAAATATCTAGGAGACAATAAGGACATGAAATTAATGGAGAAGTAAGGGGAGGAAGTGGGGGGCGTGGGTTTTGTGTCAGAAAGAAGGGGGAAATGGTGTTGTTAGGTTGTCTAAGAGAAATCTTGAAAAAGAAGTATACTAGTTAATGTTTATTTAACTGTGAGGGTAGAAAACGGTTTGGTTATATTGGATGTAGAAAACACATAAGGGGTCAGTTTTAATAATGAAAGAGAGAGAGAAATAATACATTTTTGAAAGTAAATAAGTATTTAGAGTATTGGTAAAGGTGGTGAGGGTATTGGATAAGTTGTGCATGCATGCGGGTAATTTAAAACGATTTACGTAACGTTTTGTAAAACCGTAAGTAAACGACTTTTAAATCATGCTTATGAGAATGATAATATACTTAGTTGACGAGACTAAACTTAGTCTCATGCCTTTATACGTTCAATGTTGTTTTTCCGATTTACGTGATTTAACCTAACGGTTATGCATCAAAGTTAATGTTCAAATATTCAAAGTAAGTTGTTTTGAGTTTATAGTTGTGTAATGACCTGAAAAATACGAGTTGTGACATTTTGGAAGAGATGTGTGTGGAAAACAAGAAGGGGGGTTGAATAGTTATACTGATTAAAACTTCGTTTTAAAATATTTAGATCGACTTATGTCAATCTATTAAATGTGTGTGTTGGATGTTGATAGATAAGCATATAAATAAACAATGCAAAGATAAAGAGTAAGAAGTACAAAACCACGACACGTGTATTTATAGTGGTTTGGCTACAAGGACACCTTCCTTGCCCTACTCCGCTCCCCGAGTCACCTACTCGAGAGTTTGTAATCACTACAAAACACAAGCTCCTTGTGGCGAGAAGCCTTCCCAACGTCCGCCTACTCTTTTATCCGGTATAGGCTAGACACCGGTTCTTCCACGAGGTAGAACCAAACCTATCACAACGTCACCTACACTTTATCCTACAAGGCTAGATACGAGAGTTCCATTACAAAGGAGGAACTACTACCCAAAACTACACAACACATATCCTAAAGGAGACACATTCCTTATTACAACATCACCAAGGATATCAATATCCTTGGACACAACCTATCTATGTTTGTACATCGATGCACCATATCGATTGTAAACCCTTGGCATCTTTCACTAATGCCCTTGATACGATCTTTTGACACCTTTCACTAATGCCTTCATCATGGACCTTTGGCACCCTTCACTAATGCCTTAGACACGGACCTTCGGCTCCCTTCACTAATGCGTTTGACACGAATCTTCGGCACCTTTCACTAATGCCTTTGACTTGACCCTTTAGACATCTTTCACCTATGTCTTCAACACAACACTTCTAATGAGAGAGGAAAGAACAATCAACAAGATAACATCAGTAGTCTTGATGATGACGAAGCTTGGCAACCCATGGACTTGAGCTTGCTCGACTTCAAGAGGTGGATCTCGCTTTAAAAGGAACCTAGAGAATCACACAAACACAAACTATATAGAAAGATCCTTTGATCTGAGGTTATAGAGTTTACAACACTAAGAGAGAATGTGTGTGAAAGGGTGAGTTACAATGAAGAAATGGCTCACTATTTATAGGCAAGAATCACTCATCGTCCCCGGATCCTACGGATCCCTTGCTTGAGGGATCCGTCCGGTTTATTCCCTGGGATCGTGGGACGCCCTCCTAATGGGTTATAGGTCATGGATCATGGGTCATGGGTTATGGACTTTGGATCATGGGCATCCAAATAGATACAATGTATCTAGAAGATGCAATTTATCTAGTCAATGGGGCATGGGTTAGCTCCATGGGTTATGGATAATACCCATCATGACTTCATGCATGAAGTCATGCAATGGGTCATGGGTTATGGATCATGCTCCATGGACTTTGGGTTTTACTCAACTACATTCAATGTATCTAGTCAATGGGTCAAGTACTTAGATTCTTACCCATTACACTATATACTAAGTATGTATATATACACCCATTATGTAAACACTAGTTGTTATACATATGCATTTCTATAACATGTAAACACTATTACTTGTTTAGTGTTTTATATGAAAATGTAAGTGTGTTAGTAAACTATTGGCTCAAACCATTTATGTATTTTATTTGTTTCATTAAAATAATTTTACGTTTGTTATCGACAAAATATTAGAAGATCGTAAAATATAAATAAATGTTTTACGGCTTATTTGTATTACAATCTCCCCTTTTTGTTGATGACAAAACATAAAATTATTTTAAGAAAAACTAAAATTGTAAAAGTTTGAATTGAGTTTTACTCTTCTCCCCTTTTGGTCGAAACAAAAAGAGCGTCGAAAGAAACTAACACATTGTTTGAAGAAAAACATGTGAAAAGTAAAAAATATGAAAATTAGAGAGTAAGAGATGAGAAGGATTCTCGTCTTAGCTCCCCTTTGACGGGTGCTTCCCTTTGTTGAGGGCGTCAAGTAATTAGGAGGGCTAAACGAGTGTTTTGCAATATCGTTTGCAAATGGTTTCGTATTTTAGATGAACATGCTCCCCCTTGATGAGTGCTCCTTTGTGAGGAGGACGTCAAGTAGTAATGAACTCCTATATGAAAGTATTGCAAGTGTTTTTGCAATGTTTTGATTTGACAAGAAACTCCCCCTTGTTGAGGGTGTCAAAGTCTTCAAGTGTATATTAAAAATCTACAAAACAAATGTTAGAAATCAAGTATATGATGCATAATTTCCTGCAAAGAAGACTCAAATTAGTAAGAAACGTTGTTCCTGTTGCACTGATCCCACGGTTCCTCCCTGGGAGGGATCCGTCTAGGCTAAAGTGGAGGATCCTTTTGCCTACATACTTAAGACAACAATGGTGATGTAAAATGTGATGTTAACATCAAAATGAGTTATGTATTGAGGCACCAAACATATTCTCAAGACAATATGGCATATAACATGTAATATCATTCAATAAAAATACGAGAGATGATATGCAAATCTCTAAAACTAAGAGAATGACAAAAACATGAAGTATGATTCCTAAACCATCTAAGTTAAGCTTAAGACTAGGACACCACTTGAATCCTTAAGCTCAAGGTTGTTTAGGTTTGTTGACCTCATCGAAACGTTCGAGGAGGTGATAAAACATGAAACATAGCTCTTCACGTAGTTCATGTACCAAGCCTTCAACATGTTGACAATGATAACAATCTTTGTCATGGCTCGGAAATGGTGGTAGTAAAAATGGAATGGCTTGAGATGGAAGGTTGGGTTGAGGTTCCACAAAAGGAGGAGGGATTTATGGAGGCACATTTGGAGGTAGTTCAACCAAGGGTGGTGGTGGTGGAATATGTGTCGAGGATGGTGGTAGAGAGGTATCTACTTCAATGTGATCAGGTGGTTGAATTTGATGATTCCTCATAATCCAAAAGGGACCATTTGAGGGTGATGGAGAAAAGGATACCGATGCCAGTGTCGTTTCAACACCACTGTTTTGTTGTTACGTTATTCTCTCTATTGAGGAGAATGTTGGCAATGGTGGAGGATGAGATGGCCTAGAAGGCAAATCCTCTAAGTTGTAGAGATGTGGAGATGAAAATGGAGTGGTGAATGATAAGGCTCTAGGCACTAAGAGTGATGGTTTAGTGGAAATAGGGGTGTTTGGTTTAGGAGGTATAGTAGTGTTTGGTAATGGTAGTTTTGTGGGAACAATCCTTTTAGGGATTGATTTGATTGGTTGAGTTGGTGGAGGAGAAATCCTAGCATTTGTGGATTTAATGGGTGATGATTCGGTTGAAGAAATTTCGTGAACAACACGAGCAAGTTTCTTAGGTGGTCCTTTGGTGGAGGCATTGGCACTAGGAGTTTTCCTCATGATGAAATGATAAGTGGATAGTGATTCTAGAGGTTTTTAGTTACTGAGAATGATGTTGTAGAAGGTGATTTAGAAGTACTAACATGGTGGTTTATAAAGGAAAGAATTTGGCAAGTGAATTTAAAGCTTAAGCCACTAAGATCCTTTAATTTGCAATGATTTGCATGCACAAGAGTCAACTTCAAAGTTGCACTGATCAAGGAAGTCAATTAAGACAAGATGGAGTGTTTAAGTTAGCAAGGAGAAGCTTGAAATGATTGTTTTAGCTAGGATTAGCGATTCTGCAGGCAATGGTTCCTACTTGCCCTCTCCAATGAGGGATCCGGTTTGAAGCTTATCCTAGGATCCTATCTCAGCAGCCAAGAAAAAGAAATGATGTTTTGTAAGGTCTAGTACCTATACATCTTGAGTGTTGCTTGTCTTCTTAGGTGTCTTAAATGAAGAGGTCTTAAATGATCAAGAGAAATGATTGATGGTAGCTAATGATTGCCTTTTATGAAAAGAAATAAGGCTTTATGAGCACCAATGGGTAATCAAAGATGACACTAAGAATTTGAGAGTGTCATGAGTCAAATGATCCTAGAGACCAGATGGTAACTCAAAAGAAATTTGAAAATTCTTTTAAAATCATGATAAATGAAAACTAGTTTTGGCCCATTTTGAGGTAAGGATGACTAAAATCAATTTGCTAAATTGAAAGAAATATCAAACTAGAAGTCTTGAGATGTGAGAATGATGCGCGAGCATTAGGCGAAATATGGTGAGTTTTAGGTGAAGTGATAAATCAAAAGCACTTTGAATGTGATCCTAAGATAACTATGAGTGATGTGAGACCCATCGTCTCGGTGAAGGCTCAGGTGATCCTAAAGAATCATGTTTATCTAGTATGATATGTTCTAGGGTAATGGTTTGATGTGTTGAGGTCTGCAAATCTTTTTCTATTTGCCCGGATCCCACAGATCCTTCATATGAGGGATCCGGCTAGTTATAGCTCAGGATCCAACTCTGCGAGATCCCGAGACCTTCGACGAAAGTGTGCAGATTTTGCACTAGATGATGCATACTAATACTACAAGTTTCTACTGTAAGTAACCACCAAAAACAGGTAAATATCACACACAATCATAACATAAAGACGAGTAATAGTGATAATATTCAAACATCAAGTAACAATGTAAATCTAGCACAATCATAAGCAACCATTGTTAATGAACATAAAAATAACCATAAAGACAAACATGAGTTGAGATCCCTCAGAAAAAAAAAAAAAATGCTAGAAAGTTCTGATCATTGATCATTGACATATCTCCATCTAATCCCTCTTTTTCTTATTAAATTTGGTTAGGGGCATTTTGGTCCTTTTAACATGTTTTTATTTCACCCCAAAACTTCAAACGTAAATAACTTTCAAACGACAAACTTTTATAAAAACCGATTTCACCATAATTTTTAAATTTGATTCTCTTTAATTTGGTATGCATTTTGATATATAATCGTAACTTTTTTTCAACTTTTTAAGCTGGTGTTTATTTTTGAAATTTTTGGTATTTTCATTTAATTTTGACTAGTTTAAAAGCCGAATTTTACAAAACTTAAAACATGAAAATTGTAGGCTTTTGACCATTCTTTACTCAGAATTTGAATCACCAAACCGATATGATATGAGTGAGATATTGCGACGTTAACGATGGCGTCTTACTTATATTTAGTGCATATAAAGTTGTTTGATAAAATGCCTAAAAGATATTTTCTTATAAAAGTACATTCAAATGCACTAATTGGTATACCAAAATACATTTTTGTTATTTTTGTTTATTTTAACGATGAACAACTAAACGATAAATTGATGAACATTGTGACCATAACTTATGAACATTATGATTTTTTCGACAATTGATGAACATTTTGACTTTTTTGAATACCGATAAACCGATGAACAAAATTTAAAAGAATTGATGAATATCTTTTTATTGGTGAACAATACTAATCGATGAACAAGATTAATCGATGAATCGATGGACAACTAATGTATGAACATCATGATTTCTTTTAGACAACCGATGAACAATATAAAAGAATCGATGAACGTTATTTTTTCGAAACTCTTGAACAATATAAAAACAATCATGAACGTTATAAAAATAACGATGAACAATATCAAAAATAATCACGAACTAATGAACATTAATATATATTTTTAATTTTTTATAAATAAAAAGACTAACGGATGAACAAGATCGATTGTACATAATCGAGGAACAATGTCATTTTTATTGGAAATCGATGAACAACACTATTTGTTTAAAAAGCCATGAACAACATGATGAATTGATGAACATTATAATGTAACATCAAAGAAATGATTAACATTATAATGTAACATTAATGAAAACTAATTGATGAACAACTGACTTAAATGATGAACGTTATAATTTCTTTTAAACAAAGATGAACAAATTTTTATGATGAACAATAAAATCGATGAACAACTCGCTTTATCGATGAAATAAAACCACGAACAATAAAACGATGAACAACTCATTTTATCGATGAAATAAAACCGATAAACAAAGTTAAATACAACTGATGAACATTAAAATCGATGAACAACTCGCTTTATTGATGAAATAAAACCGATGAACAATAAAATTAGTGAACAACTCGATTTATTGATGAAATAAAACCGATGAACAAAGTTAAATAGAATCACGAACAACTCGCTTTATTGATGCATACTCCACGCTTGAAAATATAAATAAAATACACAAGATATGGGAGTGAGTATGATACCGCTAATCAACAAAAACACAAGTTGACATCAACTTTCAACATCTTAACACAAAGGCTTATACATTACTTAGACCCAAAGAACTAAAGACTGTAGAATGCTAAAAGCTCTATTGCCATCCATTTAGACCAAAGATATCCTCCATCGATTCATCATTATTTCAATTTTCTATTTATGATTTAAAAATTGATAATAAAAAGTTAAATTGATGAAAAGTTAAAACTTACTCTTTAATGAACACTTTTAAGTTCTAAATTACACAATAGTTTTTCTTACACATTTTATCAAACACTTAATATGCAATTTTATAAACACATTTTATCACTTAATTAGGATGATGATTATGATTCTCGATTAAGGATCCTAACCGGAAGCTTCTAATCAAACATTCCTCCTCATCCTCTTCATCATCATATTCACCAAAAATAACGCATATTATTAGCGACTTACGTTCCACTCAATGGTTATCACCTTTTCATTCATGAAAAGTAGGTGGCCGACAAGAGGCTTGAGAGCGAAGGTGGGAATCTTGATGGTAAGTAGCGGAAGTATTATATGTCATGTGATTAATATGACATGTTATTAAGCAAGAAAGAATTTAACAGTATACAGTGATTGAATTTGGGAAGTAGCTGGAATGAAGATAAGATTTTAATTAAGTGGGAACATGACGAGAATGCCCCCGAATAAAAGACACACCCTTTTTATGTGTAACTGCACCTAATCTTGATCTAATGGTCAAGATTGCTTTTTAGGCTTTTTAAATATTGAACACTTACTGGAATAAAGACGAGTAATAGTGATAATATTCAAACATCGAAGTAACAATGTAAATCTAGCACAATCATAAGCAACCATTGTTAATGAACATAAAATAACCATAAAGACAAGCATAATGTCTATTTCGTCAATCTCTTCTCTTCTTCTTTCCCGAAGTCATGAGGTAGTGAGTTAGGCATTTGATCATCCCATTTATTTGCTTGGATTCTTCAGACTCATTTGGAAGAGTGGGAAGTTGTTCAAAGTAGGTCATGGGGTCGATTTGGAAGTTGGCAATGGGGTCGACTTCTTCATCTTCGTCCAAGAGTGCGAGAGAAACACGAGGCCTTTTCCATTGATCATGAGTCTTTTAGAAGGTTGTTTGGTGGTGGTACCATAACATGGTTGGCAAGAAAATGATCATCATTGATGGGAGAAGGTTGCATTGCACTAACATACTCACAGTCGTGTTAGGAGCATACCATAGGGAAGTACCATGTTGTTGACTCTGAACACACCTACCATTCTTTTCACCATGTAATAGGCAAGGTTGAATGGTCTTTGGTGGATGAGGCAATAGATCATTTGGACAAGACACGCATTGAGATGGTCTTTTTTCCTGACATAACAAATGACATTTTCTCTAAGGATTTTTTCCCACTTTTTGTAAATGGGAATTATCTCGGAGAGTTCCATTTGAAAGGGATCACGATGAATGAGTTCTTTGTTACGGTTGAGACGAGATTGGTCTGCTCTTATCATGAAGATGGTGTCACGAACAACTACGGATCATCGAGAGGAGTGATAGATTGGTTTGGGGTCTAGTGCAAAGGATTGAGCGGATATTGCCCAATCTGAATACATACAAATTCCTTCACATGGAATGCGAAGAATTTGTGCAAGAGGTGTTGAGGGTAAGCGATGGTTCGGTTGTTGACAATGAAAGTGATTGAGATGCTTTCATCATTGTTTGAATGATCCTAACACTTTTGTAAAACTCAAAGATAAAAACCGGACAAAACATTCATCAATATCTAGGAGACAATCAAAGTTAATGCCGAGTAGACTTGACGAATGTCGGTGTTTTCAAGGAAACATTCCTTAACAACACGACCTTCATGGATAAGTCATTTTTCAAGCTTTTTGAAAATTTTGGGATTGGTTTTTGAAAGCTCTTCTTTTCGATAATATCTAGAGAGGTAGCGGACGGTGTCATGGTGATCTTGTTGGGTAGCTTTGGGCATGATTGATCCTAGAAAACAAATATTCCAATTAGGTAAAATTTGTCAAGATGGGTTTATGGTTTTGATTTGTATTAACAATGTTATTTTGAAAAATCTTTAATTACATAGAACCCTTTTATAATTAATTTTTGCAATACCTAATTTTCCAATTGATAATCAATTGAATCTTTAATTGAAAAGTCTAAACCATAAACCCTAGGAAGAAGACGATGATGAATAGAATATATGAGTGTAATTACTTACAATGATATTCAAGAATGAGATGCTTGAGGATATGAAGCCCTATGGAGATGGAAGCAGAAGTTAGGTCATGTTTTGTGTTTGTGGGGAAAGGGAAAATGGATTATTTTGTTTTGAAAATCGTATGTCGATTTACACACGATCCGCTAGTACTACTATGTGGGATCCGCCATCGCAGACGAGAGAAAATGAGTGTTTAGCGTTTATTTTGTAATAAGTTATAAAATAGCTTATAAAACACAACATGTAGAATGGGGTTCCTATTTGAATAGACGCTGGTCAAGGTGTTTTGATGGTCAACTGGTTATTAGATAAGTTAACCATCAAGGTCTCTTTGCGAAGACAGGCATGAGTTTGACGATCTTTAGAAAATCAATGAGGAATACTATTCCCGATGATGAGTAAGTAAGGAAAGTTATGAAGAGACTTTTAGAGACTTTAAGTTAACATCCTAATTCGTGTGTTCATATACTTATATAGAACAATAATTATATGCACATATTATCAACATTTTTATATAAGTGTAATATAGATAGATATTAACTAGTTTGTGTGTAAGAGAACATACCTCAAACCTCTTGATATGGTTTTTAGAGACCATATACCCGAAATACTTCATGAGCTTTTAAAGTAATCCATTGTAGTTGGTAGAAATAGGTTGTGATTACTTTTGGAATCTTCTTTGAGAGTTGACTTCATTTTTCTTTAGATAGAAATGAAGACTTTTGAAGAGTCCTAAGCAAGAAGATTTCAGTAAGAAGAATTGTCGAATAATCTATCACTATCCAACATAAAATAAAGAAATTTGTTTTAAAGATTTCCTCTTTGTAGTTTTCAATCATACATCGGATCGTATCCGCTTTTTAAAGTATAACATACTCTAAGAAACTTGATAACGAAGCTCGTACCAATTGTGGAAAACTAAAAGGGGGGGTTGAATAATTTTACTCATTAAAACTTCGTTTTAAAATATTTAGATCAACTTATGTCAATCTATTAAATGTGTGTTTGGATGTTGATAGATAAGCATATAAATAAACAATGCAAAGATAAAGAGTAAGAAGTACAAAACCATGACACGTGTATTTATAGTGGTTCGGCTACAAGGATACCTTCCTTGCCCTACTCCACTCCCCGAGTCGCCTACTCGAGAGTTCGTAATCACTACACAACACAAGCTCCTTGTGGCGGAGAAGCCTTCACAACTTCGCCTACTCTTTATCCGGTACAAAGCTAGACATCGGGTTCTTCCTCGAGGTAGAACCAAACCTATCACAACGTCGCCTACACTTTATCCGGTACAAGGCTAGATACCGAGTTCCATTACAAATGAGGAACTACTACACAACACCTATCCCAAAGGAGACACACTCCTTATTACAACATCATAAAGGATATCAATATCCTTGGACACAACCTATCTATGTTTGTACATCGATGCACCATATCGATTGTACACCCTTGGCATCTTTCACTAATGCCCTTGATACGATCTTTTGACACCTTTCACTAATGCCTTCATCATGGACCTTTGGCACCATTCACTAATGCCTTAGACACGGACCTTCGGCTCCCTTCACTAATGCGTTTGACACGGATCTTCGGAACCTTTCACTAATGCCTTTGACTTGACCCTTTAGACATCTTTCACCTATGTCTTCAACACAACACTTCTAATGAGAGAGGAAAGAACTATCAACAAGATAACATCAAGAGTCTTGATGATGACGAAGCGGCAACCCATGGACTCGAGCTGCTCGACTTCAAGAGGGTGGTGATCTCGCCTTTAAAAGGAACCTATAGAATCACAAAAATATAAACTACATAGAAAGATCCTTTGATCCGAGGTTAGAGAGTTTACAACACTTAGAGAGAATGTGTGTGAAGGGGTGAGTTACAATGAAGAAATGGCTCACTATTTATAGGCAAAAATCACCATCCCCTGATCCTACGGATCCCTTGCTTGAGGGATCCGTCCAAAGGTATTCTCAGGGGATCCATAGAGACTCCTCTAAATGGGTTATGGGTCATGGATCATGGGTCATGGTTATGGACTTTGGATCATGGGTATCCAAATATATACAATGTATCTAGAAGATGCAATTTATCTAATCAATGGGTCATGGGTTAGCTCCATGGGTTATGGATAATACCCATCATGACTTCATGCATGATGTCATGCAATGGGTCATGGGTTATGGATCATGCTCCATGGATATGGGTCATGGACTTTGGGTTTTACTCAACTATATTCAATGTATCTAGTCAATGGGTCAAGTACTTAGATTCTTACCCATTACAATACTCATTACAATACTCATTACAATATATACTAAGTATGTATATATACACCCATTATGTAAACACTAGTTGTTATACATGCATTTCTATAACATGTAAACACTATTACTTGTTTAATGTTTTATATATGAAAATGTAAGTTGTAGTAACTATTGGCTCAAACCATTTACGTATTTTACTTGTTTCGTTAAAATGATTTTACGCTTGTTATCGACAAAACATTGAAGATCGTGAAATATAAATAAACGCTTTACTACGGCTTATTTATATTAACAGTTTGAATTGGTGATGTAAAATGTGATGTTAACATCAAATGAGTTATGTATTGAGGCACCAAACATATTCTCAAGACAATATGGCATATAACATGTAATATCATTCAATAAAAATAGAGATGATATGCAAACTCTAAAACCAAGAGAATGACAAAACATGAAGTATGATTCCTAAACCATCTAAGTTAAGCTTAAGACTAGGACACCACTTGAATCCTTGCTCAAGGTTGTTTAGGTTTGTTGACCTCATCGAAACGCTCGAGGAGGTGATAAAACATGAAACATAGCTCACGTAGTTCATGTACCAAGCCTTCAACATGTTGACAATGATAACAATCTTTGTCATGGCTCAAATGGTGGTAGTAAAATGGAATGGCTTGAGATGGAAGGTTGGGTTGAGGTTCCACAAGGAGGAGGGATTTATGGAGGCACATTTGAGGTAGTTCAACCAAGGGTGGTGGTGGTGGAATATGTACGAGGATGGTGTAGAGAGGTATCTACTTCAATGTGATCAGTGGTTGAATTTGATGATTCCTCATAATCCAAAAGTGGGACCATTCGAGGGTGATGGAGAAAGGATACCGATGCCGTGTCGCTTCAACACCACCTGCTTTGTTGTTACGCTATTCTCTATTGAGGAGAATGTTGGCAATGGTGGAGGATGAGATGCCTAGAAGGCAAATCCTCTAAGTTGTGAGATGGAGATGAAATGGAGTGGTGAATGATAAGGCTCTAGGCACTAAGAGTGATGGTTTAGTGGAAATAGGGTGTTTGGTTTAGGAGGTATAGTAGTGTTTGGTAATGGTAGTTTTGTGGGAACAACTTTTAGGGATTGATTTGATTGGTTGAGTCAATGGAGGAGAAATCCTAGCATTGTGGATTTAATGGGTGATGATTCGGTTGAAGAAATTTCGTGAACAACACGAGCAAGTTTCTTAGGTGGTCCTTTGGTGAGGCATTGGCACTAGGAGTTTTCCTCATGATGAAATGATAAGTGGATAGTGATTCTAGAGGTTTTAGTTACCAGAATGATGTTGTGTAGGTGATTTAGAAGTACCAACATGGTGGTTTATAAAGGAAAGAATTTGGCAAGTGAATTTAAAGCTTAAGCCACTAAGATCCTTTAATTTGCAATGATTTGCATGCACAAGAGTCAACTTCAAAGTTGCACTGATCAAGGAAGTCAATTAAGACAAGATGGAGTGTTTAAGTTAGCAAGAGAAGCTTGAAATGATTGTTTTAGCTAGGATTAGTGATTCTGTGGCAATGGCTCCTTGCCTCTCTCCAATGAGGGATCCGCTTCCAGCTTATCCTAGGGATCCCATCTCAGCAGCCAAGAAAAAGAAATGATGTTTTGTAAGGTCTAGTACCTATACATCTTGAGTGTCATGCCTTCTTAGGTGTCTTAAATGAAGAGGTCTTAAATGATCAAGAGAAATGATTGATGGTAGCTAATGATTGCCTTTTATGAAAAGAAATAAGGCTTTATGAGCACCAATGGTAATCAAAGATGACACTAAGAAATTTGAGAGTGTCATGGAGTCAAATGATCCTAGAGACCGATGGTAACTCAAAAGAAATTTGGAAAATTCTTTTAAAAATCATGATAAATGAAAACTAGTTTTGGCCCATTTTGAGGTAAGGATGACTAAAATCAATTTGCTAAAATTGAAAGAAATATCAAACTAGAAGTCTTGAGATGAAATGATGCGCGAGAGCATTAGTGAGGAAATATGGTGAGTTTTAGGTGAAGTGATAAATCAAAAGCACTTTGAATGTGATCCTAAGATAACTATGAGCGAGTGTGAGACCCATCGTCTGAGTGAAGGCTTGGGTGATCCTAAAGAATCATGTTTATCTAGTATGATATGTTCTAGGGTAATGGTTTGATGTGTTGAGGTCTCCAAATCTTTTCTATTTGCCCGATCCCATGTGATCCTTCATATGAGGGATCCGCCAGTTATAGCCAGGATCCACCATCGCATCGCAGAGCCTTTACGTAAAGTGTGATTTTGCACTAGATGATGCATACTAATACTACAAGTTTCTACTGTAAGTAACCACCAAAAACAGGTAAATATCACACACAATCATAACATAAAGACGAGTAATAGTGATAATATTCAAACATCGAAGTAACAATGTAAATCTAGCACAATCATAAGCAACCATTGTTAATGAACATAAAATAACCATAAAGACAAACATGAGTTGAGATCCCTAGCAAAGTGAAAAAAAAAAAAAAATGCTAGAAAGCCTATCATTGATTGACATGTGTCCTCCATTCAATCCCTCCCTTTTTTCTTATTAAATTGGTTAGGGCATTTTGGTCCTTTTAACATGTTTTTTATTTCACCCCAAAACTTCAAACGAATAACTTTCAAACGACAAATTTTTATAAAAACCGATTTCACCATAATTTTAAAATTTGATTCTCTTTAATTTGGTATGCATTTTGATATATAATCGTAATTTTTTTTCGACTTTTTGTGGGTGTTTATTTTCTGAAATTTTTGGTATTTTCAATTTCTAATTTTGACTAGCTTAAAAGCCAATTTTACAAAACTTAAAACATGAAAATTGTAGGCTTTTGACCATTCTTTACTCATAATTTGAATCACTCAACCGATATGATATGAGTGAGATATTGCACGTTAATGATGGCATGCCTTAGTCATATTTAGTATACAGTGCTTGATAAAATGCCTAAAAGATATTTTCTTATAAAAGTACATTCAAATGCACTAATTGGTATACCAAAATACATTTTGGTTTATTTTAATCGATGAACAACCAAATGATAAATTGATGAACATTGTGACCATAATCGATGAACATTATGATTTTTTCAACAATTGATGAACATTATGACTTTTTTGAATATCATAAACCGATGAACAAAATTTAAAAGAATTGATGAATATCTTTTTATTGGTGAACAATACTAATCGATGAACAAGATTAATCGATGAACCGATGAACAACTAATGTATGAACATTGTGATTTCTTTAGACAACCCGATGAACAATATCAAAAGAACCGATGAACGTTATTTTTCGAAAAACCTGAACAATATAAAAACAACCGATGAACGTTATAAAAATAGTCGTGAACAATATCAAAAATAACTGATGAACTAATGAACATTAATATTTAATTTTAATTTTTTTTAATACTGATAAAAAAAAGACTAACGGATGAACAAGACTGATTGTACATAACTGAGGAACAATGTAATTTTTTTATTCGGAAAACTGATGAACAACACTATTTGTTTAAAAAAACTGATGAACAACACTATTTGTAATTGATGAACATTATAATGTAACATCAAATAGATGAACATTACGATTTCTTTTAAACAACTGATGAACAATAAAATTGATGAACAACTCGTTTTATTGATGAAATAAAACTGATGAACAAAGTTAAATAGAACTGATGAACAATAAAACTGATGAACAACTCGTTTTATTGATGAAATAAAACTGATGAACAATAAAACTGATGAACAACTCATTTTATTGATGAAATAAAACTGATGAACAACTCGTTTTATTGATGAAATAAAACTGATGAACAAAGTTAAATAGAACTGATGAACAATAAAACTGACGAACAACTCGTTTTATTGATGAAATAAAACCGATGAACAATAAAATTAGTGAACAACTCGTTTTATTGATGAAATAAAATGATGAACAAAGTTAAATAGAATCGATGAACAACTCGCTTTATTGATGCATGACCACGCTGAAAATATAAATAAAATACACACTTTACGGGAGTGAGTATGATACCGCTACAACAAAAACACAAGTTGACATCAACTTTCAACATCTTAACACAAGGGGCTTATACATTACTTAGACTCAAAGAACTAAAGACTTGTAGAAATGCTAAAAGCTCTATTGCCATCCATTTAGACCAGCATATCCTCCACCAGATTCATCATTATTTCATTTTTCTCTATTTATGATTTCAAAAAATGATAATAAAAAAATTAAATTGATGGAAATTTAAAAACTTACTCTTTAATGAACACTTTTAAGTTCTAAATTACACAATAGTTTTTCTTACACATTTTATCAAACACTTAATATGCAATTTTATAAACACATTTTATCACTTAATTAGATGATGATTATGATTCTCATAAGGATCCGTAACCGGAAGCACTAATCAAACATTCCTCCTCATCCTCTTCATCATCATATTCACCAAAAATAACGCTATATTAGTTACTTACTTCGCTCCACTAATGGTTATCACCTTTTCATGAAAAGTAGGGCCGACAAGAGGCTCGAGACGAAGGTGGGAATCTTGCGGTAGAAGTAAAGAGAAGTATTATATGTCATGTGATTAATATGACATGTTATTAAGCAAGAAAGAATTTAATGATAATAATGATTGAATTTGGGAAGTAGTGAATGAAGATAAGATTTTAATTATGGAAACATGACGAGAATGCCTCAATAAAAGACACACCCTTTTATGTGTAATCGCACCTAATCTTGATCTAATGGTCAAGATTGCTTTTTAGGCTTTTAAATATTGAACACTTACCGGAATAAAGACGAGTAATAGTGATAATATTCAAACATCAAGTAACAATGTAAATCTAGCACAATCATAAGCAACCATTGTTAATGAACATAAAATAACCATAAAGACAAGCATAATGTCTATTTCATTAATCTCTTCTTTCTTCCTCAAGTCATGAGGTAGTGAGTTAGGCATTCGATCATCCCATTTATTTGCTTGGATTCTTCGAGACTCATTTGGAAGAGTGGGAAGTTGTTCAAAGTAGGTCATGGGGTCGATTTGGAAGTTGGCAATGGGGTCGACTTCTCTTCATCTTCGTCCAAGAGTCCGAGAGCACGAGGCCTTTTCCATTGATCATGAGTCTTTTAAGGTTGTTTGCGTAAGTGGTACCATAACATGGTTGGCAAGAAATGATCATCATTGATGGGAGAAGGTTGCATTGCACTAACATACTCACGGAGTCGTGTTAGAGCATACCATAGGGAAGTACCATGTTGTTGACTCGAACACACCTACCATTCTTTTCACCATGTAATAGGCAAGGTTGAATGGTCTTGGTGGATGAGGCAATAGATCATTCGACAAGACACGCATTGAGATGGTCTTTTTCCCATATAACAAATGACATTTTCTAAGGATTTTTTCCACTTTTTGTAAATGGGAATTATCTCGAGAGTTCCATTTGAAAGGGATCACGATGAATGAGTTCTTTGTTACGGTTGAGACAGATTGGTCTCTGCTTATCATGAAGATGGTGTCACCAACAACTACGGATCATCGAGAGGAGTGTGATAGATTGGTTTGGGGTCTAGTGCAAAGGATTGAGCGGATATTGCCCAATCTTGAATACATACAAATTCCTTCACATGGAATGCGAAGAATTTGTGCAAAGGTGTCGAGGGTAAGCGATGGTTCGGTTGTTGACAATGAAAGTGATTGAGATGCTTTCATCATTGTTTCAATGATCCTAACACTTTGTAAACTCAAAGATAAAACCGGACAAAACATTCATCAATATCTAGGAGACAATCAAAGTTAATGCCGAGTAGACTTGACTAATGTCGGTGTTTTCAGGAAACATTCCTTAACAACACGACCTTCATGGATAAGTCATTTTCAAGCTTTTTGAAAATTTTGGGATTGGTTTTGAAAGCTCTTCTTTCGATAATATCTAGAGAGGTAGCGGACGTGTCATGGTGATCTTGTTGGGTAGCTTTGGGCATGATTGATCCTAGAAAACAAATATTCCAATTAGGTAAAATTTGTCAAGATGGGTTTATGGTTTTGATTTGTATTAACAATGTTATTTTGAAAAATCTTAATTACATAGAACCCTTTATAATTAATTTTGCAATACCTAATTTTTTTCCAATTGATAATCAATTGAATCTTTAATTGAAAAGTCTAAACCATAAACCCTAGGAAGAAGATGATGGTGAATAGAATATATGAGTGTAATTACTACAATGATGTTCAAGAATGAGATGCTTGAGGATATGAAGCCCTATGGAGATGGAAGGAGGTTAGGTCATTTTTGTGTTTGTGGGAGAGGAAAATGGATTATTTTGTTTTGAAAATCGATATCTCGATTTCACACGATCCGCTAGTACTATTTGTGGATCCGCCATCGCGACGTAAAATGAGTGTTTATGCTTATTTTGTAATAAGTTATAAAATAGCTTATAAAACACAACATGTAGAATGGGGTTCCTATTTGAATAGACGCTGTATCAAGGTGTTTTGATGGTCAATCGTTATTAGATAAGTTAACCATCAAAGGTCTCTTTGCTGAAGACTACGTGAGTTTGACGATCTTTAGAAAATCAATGAGGAATACTATTCCCGATGATGAGTAAGTAAGGAAAGTGATGAAGAGACTTTTTAGACTTTAAGTTAACATCCTAATTGTGTGTTCATATACTTATATAGAACAATAATTATATGCACATATTATCAACATTTTTATATAAGTGTAATATAGATAGATATTAACTAGTTTGTGTGAGAACATACTCAAACCTCTGATATGGTTTTTAGAGACCATATACCAAATACTTCATGAGCTTTTAAAGTAATCCATTGTAGTTGGTAGAAATAGGTTGTGATTACTTTTGAATCTTCTTTGAGAGTTGACTTCATTTTTCTTTAGATAGAAATGAAGACTTTGGAAGAGTCCTAGCAAGAAGATTTCAGAAAGAAGAATTGTCGAATAATCTATCACTATCCAACATAAAATAAAGAAATTTGTTTTAAAGATTTCCTTTGTAGTTTTCAATCATACATCGGATCGTATCCGCTTTAAAGTATAACATACCAAGAAACTTGATAACGAAGCTCGTACCAATTGTGGAAAACTGGGGGTTGAATAATTTACTCATTAAAACTTCGTTTAAAAATATTTAGATCAACTTATGTCAATCTATTAAATGTGTGTTTGGATGTTGATAGATAAGCATATAAATAAACAATGCAAAGATAAAGAGTAAGAAGTACAAAACCATGACACGTGTATTTATAGTGGTTCGCTACAAGGATACTCTTCTTGCCCTACTCCACTCCCCGAGTCGCCACTCGAGTTCGTAATCACTACACAACACAAGCTCCTTGTATGAGAAGCTCACAACTCGCTTACTCTTTATCCGGCATAAAGTTAGACATCGGGTTCTTCCCGAGTAGAACCAAACCTATCACAACGTCCGCTTACACTTTATCCGGCACAAGGTTAGATACCGAAGTTCCATTACAAATGAGGAACTACTACACAACACCTATCCCAAAGGAGACACACTTTATTACAACATCATAAAGGATATCAATATCCTTGGACACAACTCTATCTATGTTTGTACATCGATGCACCATATCGACAGACACCCTGGCATCTTTCACTAATGCCCTTGATACGATCTTTTGACACCTTTCACTAATGCCTCATCATGGACCTTGGCACCATTCACTAATGCCTTAGACACTGACCTCTCGGCCCTTCACTAATGCTGCTTGACACGGATCTTCTAACCTTCACCAATGCCTTGACTGACCCTTTAGACATCTTTCACCTATGTCTTCAACACAACACTCTAATGAGAGGAAAGAACTATCAACAAGATAACATCAAGAGTCTGATGATGACGGCTTGGCAACCCATGGACTCGAGCTTGCTCGACTTCAAGAGGTGGTGATCTCGCCTTTAAAAGGAACCTATAGAATCACAAAAATATAAACTACATAGAAAGATCCTTGATCCGAGGTTAGAGTTTACAACACTTAGAGAGAATGCGTGTGAAAGGTGTAGTTACAATGAAGAAATGGCTCACTATTTATAGGCAAAATCACTCATCGTCTCTGTATCCCACGGATCCTTTGCTCGAGGGATCCGCTCCAAAGGTATTCTGGGATCCAGAGACTCCTCCTAAATGGGTTATGGGTCATGGATCATGGTCATGGTTATGGACTTGGATCATGGGTATCCAAATATATACAATGTATCTAGAAGATGCAATTTATCTAATCAACGGGTCATGGGTTAGCTCCACGGGTTATGGATAATACCCATCATGACTTCATGCATGATGTCATGCAACGGGTCATGGTTATGGATCATGCTCCATGGATATGGGTCATGGACTTTGGGTTTTACTCAACTATATTCAATGTATCTAGTCAATGGGTCAAGTACTTAGATTCTTACCCATTACAATACTCATTACAATACTCATTACAATATATACTAAGTATGTATATATACACCCATTATGTAAACACTAGTTGTTATACACATGCATTTCTATAACATGTAAACACTATTACTTGTTTAATGTTTTATATGAAAATGTAAGTGTGTTAGTAAACTATTGGCTCAAACCATTTACGTATTTTACTTGTTTCGTTAAAATGATTTTACGTTTGTTATCGACAAAACATTAGAAGATCGTAAAATATAAATAAACGTTTTTACGGCTTATTTATATTAACAATGTGGAAGAATAGGAGAGTAAAAGAAACTTTATTGCTTCAAGTTGTAACCTCCCCACTTTTCTAGCCCTATTTATAGGTAAGGAAAACGAATCGGCGAGTTACACTTGAAAAAATCCCATTGGGTCAAAACACATTCAAATAGGCGCGTGACAAACACTCTGCAAATACGCGAGTACATATGACGTCAACACATACTTCATGTGCATCCAAAGGGATAAATCATACACATCTCTCAAGAAATGTCAGGATGACGCCGCCTATAGTCACAAAGACAATAAAGACGAGTCAAATCCCAAAGATAGCGAATAAACCCAAAGAGGGATATTCCTACACTTCCCCGTGTAAAAATTAAGTACCCATATTTCCCAACAAAACTTACAATCCTTATGAAGGTAAAAAGCTTTCATCTAGTCATCATCACAAAAAAACAAATATGATAACAACTTGGAAACAAAGGACCTGAGAAGGAATCCTGGTAGCGCATCACGAACTGGGGGGACTCAGTTACAAAAAGTTCGACATCATATCATCAATGCATGATTCAATATTATACCGGGTGTTGGGGGACTTGATATTGTATCAATATTAGCGGCCCAAGCCCATGAATTATACGTTTGAATCAAGCCCATTACCAAGGCCCATCAATAAACACTTGATGGAAGCCCGACTTAAACTTAAGCCACGCAGGTCGGTAAAACCTCTCGTGATGCATCGGCACGCAAGTACTATCGCCTAAATCGTTACTAGCGGTTAAGATGTACCATCTTATATTGTACCATGGGGACGCACGACAAGCACCATTTTGTACGAGCCAAGGAGTGTACAACACCTGTCCTCCTTGTCTGCTCTTGATTTACACCTGGCTCTCTAGCATCCGTTCATCATCCCCAACAGGTTTATCTCTAAACCCTACAAGTCTTTCTATAAAAGGAGAGAAACACACACAACTTCACAAGTTTCACACACTTGGGCAAATACTACCTCACAACAGTAAAATATGGTTTTTATTTAAGTGTTGCCCAAGCTTATTGATCCTTATCAATCTCATCGGGTCCTTACCGTTCTAAATGAGAAATCAAACAACAAAACCATTCCTATCCCATCTCTAAACCGATTTACATACCATACGTAAACACAAATCAATTGCCTTTGACTTGCCTCCCTTTATGCAATAAGTACAACCAAATATATTAGGGGTGGACTAACTTTTGTTATTGGTTTATAAGCTAGTGAAATTAAAAAGAATATTGATAAGCTTATTTATACTACGTTCTCAATGTTCATTTTAAGTAAAAAGAATGCGGGGAATGGAAGTAGAAAAAAGTGAAGTAATGAAAGAAAGTATACAAAAATATTTGTATTCTTAAGTTATAGTGAAAATGAAAGAAAGTAAAAAATTATATACTCTTTCATGTTCTAAAGTTGAAGAGGAAATAAAATAAAGTTAACATAGTTATAATAATGCCCTTCATATACACTTTATCTTAAAAGTAGTGAATTATAACATGGGAATTGTGATATTTTATATTCCTTTTTTTTTTGGAGATGATTTGCACATATCTTTGGCTTTTGGTCACACTATAATATACAATTAGTTAAAACATAATTTATAAAATGTAAAGACAACTATTTAACGCACAAATCGGAGCCTCTATAAAAAATGGAGCTGTAAATCATTTCGCTTCTTTTTTTGTTCCCACATTTCACACCAAAAACGAGGTGAAATTTTTGAAATAAAAAACTTCCCCTTGTTATCGTTTTGCTATCATTTTCTTTACTAAAAAAAACTTAAGAGCATGAGTTTTTTTTTTATATCCTTTCACTTTCTTTTTCTTTTTACCCTTTCCCTCAACTTGAGATACATAATGTTAGTTTTTGCCTTTTAATTTTCACTTATGACTTATTTATAAGCTTGAATTGGTTAAATCATATAATCGAAATGTTAACTTATCTTATCTTTCAAATATAAAAAGGCCGATGACCTTTTACACTAAACTCTAGAGTAAATTGTAGAAATCGTCTCTATAATTTATCCAAATTGAAGATGCGGTTCTTACTTTTTCCAAAATGTAGGCAGCATGCTTAGGGAATACTTTTGATTTAATTTGTGTCCATGTCTAAAATAAAATGGCTATTTTACATTCGTCGAAAAAAGAAAGAAGACAAGAGGATTTTCATCATTTCACTTTGGGCACGCAAGAAAATTAAATAAAAAGTTTCTCATCGAAATAACTTCCAACCAAACTCCCCTAACTATATCACTGTGTACATTACCCTCTTTCAATATAACATACTTGTAGTATTTAGGGGATGTTTGTTTGAACTTATATTTTGAGTTATGAGTGTTTGTGGTTTCAGTTTATATTTCATAAGTTTTTTCTTTCTTTTTTTTTAATAATAAATTTATGAGCTTATATAAATTTACTCCGTATTATTTCATAATAATCTTATATAAGTTTATTAATTTCAAAATTAGCTGAATAAGTAAAGTTATTTGACATAAGCTAAAATCACATAAATTAATAAGTCAAAAAAACAAGTTTAAACAAACACTTCTAATTTCGTCCAAATACAAATGCTCATTTTTAAAGTTTTTTGAGAGAAAAGTCTAGATACAGAAATCACCCTAAGGGACTGAGATGAGGGAAATCACCCTCATCCTTTCAGACTTCAACGTTGAAAGAATGATTTTACTGGATGAATTAACCTTTACCCAAAAAGAAAAAAAAAAAAAAAAAAAAAGTCTAGATACAGAAAGTAAATTCAGTCTAATTTTTAAAGGAGTGTGCAACTCGCACAATTTATTGACATACACTCAGATTTGAGTATCTTGACATATATATATCCTTTTTATTTCATTTTATATCCTCACACCTCTAATTTCGTACCTTTTTATTTCATTTTATATTTTAACTTTTCTACAAAATAAAGAAAGAAAGAAAAAATCCCTTGCAGTATAGTTGCAGCTTTTAAAAAGTGAAATCGTATATATCCCTCCAAAGTTCATATAATCGTATATATATCCAACCAAAACTCATAATCGTGATATACGTCCTTTCAAAGATTAAAATTGTCATATATATCCAACCAAACTCATAATTGTATATATATCCTTCCAAAGATTAAAATGTCATATATATCCAAATGATTATTTTAAATATATATTGAATAGAAAAATGTATAATAATTATAATTGATGTATAAATGACGATTATAACATTTCTTTTATTTTTAATTTTTCGTGACAATTACAAAATATCTTTATATTGGTTTGAATTTTATTATGTCATTTGATCTATATATATGAGTTTATGTTATACTGAACGACTGATCACAGCATTGATATTCTTATTTAAGATTCATCGATAACGAATACGGTTGAATCATCAAACATGGTTGTTCTTCTTTTCTTAACAAATGGTTTAAGGATATTTTGTAATTGTTAAAAAATAATAATTTAATAAGTATAAGGGTATAATCGTTATTTTATATAACACGAAGTTATGCACAGCATGGTCACGGGTTTTTTCAGATTTAATTTTTATGCTATATGAGTTTTGTTATATGTGTGCCTAACTTAAGCAAAAATCTTTATGTAATGTGGGTATATTCATTTCCTATAACACATTTCTATGATGATAGTTGGTTCTAATATGAACGCCGACCTTAAGTTTGTTTAACGGTGTTTTAAAGTTTTATTTTTTTTTTAAGAAAATTTAACGAATAAAGTTTAGGATTGAGTTTAAAAGTGTCATATCGTTAGGAGGTACATTTCACCATTTTTACAACGGTGTGTAAATTATGCGATAATCTTTATGTAAATGTCGTGATATTTCGTAAATGCGATAATCTTTATGTACATGTCGCATATTTCGGGTACTTATCACCTCTTTTTTCCAACTTTGTGAAAATATAAAAGTTAAGGATCGATTTAAAAGTTTGTGAAAATATGAAAAGTTAAGAAATGGTTTTACAAAGAGTTGGTGTTGAGGGGTATTTTCCGCCTTTTTCAAATTTTTCAAATCGCGAACGATCGCCGCTTAAGGATTGTCGTTTTACCTTATGTTACAAATTAATTGTCGCTTTTGGCCATTTTTTTTCGCTTCGTAAGAATACGGCAATTGCGGACGTGGTTTAATAATATTTATAATGTCAAACACTATAATTAATATATAAAATAACGATTATACCCTTATACTTATTAAATTATTATTTTTTAACAATTACAAAATATCCTTAAACCATTTTTTCGTAAAAGAAAGGTCAACCATGTTCGCTACTTCGAATCGCTGCTCATTATCGACGAATCTCAATAAAATATCAATCGCACCATCCATCGCTCCACGAACGAACTCATATATATATATATATATATATATATATATATATATATATATATATATATATATATATATATATATATATATATATATATATATATATATATATATATATATATATATATATATATATATATATATATATATATATATATATATATGAGGATCATGCATTGATTTTTTTAATTGCATGGATGCATGGATAGATCCTGATCACCCATTCCGATCCGATCTGACCAGACGCTATCTTCACTTGCACTAATCGACCACGTAAACGTTTTTTAATTTTTTCCTTTTGGGATCCTTACTATCATATCTTCTTTCATTTTTTTATTTTTCATATTTTTCCGAGCACTTTTAATTTTTTGATTATGAGTCCCACCGTGATATTAACGATATTATGAGCTCTATCGTGATATTAAGATGTGTGATACTATAAAATGGTGATATTATAAACCAAATGTGATATTAAGTTTTTTGCATGTAAAATTGAAACGTGATATTTAAACATACGATATTACTATGATATTAACAAATTTATTAAAAAGCAGATGATACATTTATGATATTAACAATTATATTAAAAAGAAAAAGTTTCGTGATATTAAAAAAACGTGATATTAACATTTTTATTAAAAAGAATGTGATATTAATAATATTAAAAAAAAACAAAAAGAGTGTGATATCAAAAAGTTAGTGATATTAACATTTCATTTAAATAAGGTTTATGTGATATTAAGATCGATATTGATTTTTACAAAAGTCAAGATCCGATTCGACTTTGTCAAGACGATCTGACTTTGTAAAAAAGTCAAAATCGACTTTAATATCACAATACCTTCATCACGAAAACGATTTTTTTTTTGAAATTTTTTCAAATGATTCTTAATAATTTATCATCTCTTTATTTTTTTAATTTTTCGATTTTCTTGAATTTAAAAAAAAAAAAAAAAACGCTGTGATATTATCCGCACCATCCCTACTTAAAAGGCAATCCAGACCCGATCCCTTCCCTATATATATATATATATATATATATATATATATATATATATATATATATATATATATATATATATATATATATATATATATATATATATATATATATATATATATATATCAAATGATCATAATAAAATTCAAACCAATAAAAAGATATTCAGAATCAGAAAAGAAAAGAAAAAGGATTATAATCGCCATTTTATATATCAATTATAATTATTAGACTTTTTCTTATTAAATATATACGCAAAGATGAAGCTTTGGTTACGGATATATACGACAATTTTAAGGCCGGGCGATATATATAATTACGAAGCTGTACGGATATATACGAATTACGACGCTCATAACTATACCTTTTAAAAAGTACACTAGTAGTTGTGTGAGCTTCAATATTTCAAAATCTCACTTTCCCATCTCCCACATTATACTTGCTTTCACGTTCTTAACCATCACCATCACCACCACCACCACCACCATAAACCACCGTACAACCACCACAACCACAATGCCAACAACAAAATCCTCAAAACCACCAACAACACCAACACCATCAATGTCAACTATGATGGAACTCAAACAATCAACCTTAAACTCCCTCACAAAACTCTCAGACAAAGACACTCACCATATCGCGCTACTCGAGCTCCAAACAATCATAAAAACACTCTCCCAAGACACCATTTCCATCTTTCTAAACACCCTTTACTCACAAACCACCATAACCACCATCACCACCAAACCCTTGTTGAAAAAAGAAGCAATCAAGCTCTTTTCGCTTCTTTCGGACACCCATTGTGATTTAACTATGACCCATTTGAAAAAGATTGTGTCTTGCATTGTTAAGTGTTTGAATGACCCTGATTCGGGTGTTAAGGAGGCGTGTATTGACGCCATTGGGGCGCTGGGGTTTATTTGAGAAAGGGGATGGAGTGGGGTTTGGTGAATTGGTTTGTGAAGCCGTTGTTTGATGCTATGAATGAGCAGAATAAGTGGGTGCAAAGTGGCGCCGCGTTGTGTTTAGGGAAGATGGTGGAAATGAGTAGTGATGATCCGCCGGTTTTGGCGTATCAGAAAATGTGTGGCAGGATTGTTAAGTTTTTGAATAGTCCGAACTTTTTGGCTAATGGGGCGCTTTTGCCTGTTGTTTCGAGCCTTTCGCAGGTTTAGTTTCGTTTATATAGCTTGTTACGAATTTAGATCTATTGTTTTTTTAATCTATTTGATTGTAATAAATAGCTGCGTGTAGAAATTAGTGTTAGGATGTGCTTCTAATGTTTATAGTTTATGTGATGTTTGGATGTTTGGCGCATTCTAATTATCAACGAATTTAAAAGATATAATGACAAAACCAGACATTTTTGGGCAAACGTTTTAGATATTTTGCAAAAAGAGGTGATAGGTAGTCTTGTTTTACCCATAGAAAATTGGTTCTATGCTAGCTAATTATTTTTGCTTAGCCTTTATTCCATTAATAGGGTGAACGTAGTACACATAGGTCATATCAAGGGGGTGTGTGGATGTGCATCATTAAAGGGTTTATTGCAATTCCAACAATCCAAATCAGATAATTAGTTCTTTTTACTTGTATTTGAATGATCGGTTTCTTAAATTCAACTTATTATAAATGGTGATTGAAATTTTGGATGTGCTTATGCCGTACTAAGTTATAATGATCAGATGTGGCGTGTAACACTTTCTGGTTATTTAGGAATCAATAGATATTGTAGGGATTTTTGTGATAAGTGAAGGACATTTTCTTGTGAGAAAACGAAAAATGAATTTTGAAATGCGAGTAAGTCTCTCAGATAAGGTCAAAAGAGGAGGTTAAAAAGGCCTACTTAGATACAAATAGACTCTCCCTATAAAAAAAAAGCCTGCGGGAAGCGCGAAGAGCTAAGCCACTAATGTCGTGTGTTTTTTCGTACCTGGCGTGAAACTAATTCATCAAAACAGTTGATCCTGTAAATGATCACATTAAGAGATTATCAGTCAGTTTATCCAAGCACTGAAAGCTGATAATGTGGCTTCAGATACAATTTCCTAAACACAAATCTGAACACCCTCTAAACGCACATTTAAATACCCTTAAGCTTGTAATTCGATATCTTAAAAGCAAACATCTGCATAGTTAATATACAATCAATATTAGCTTTATGTTGAAATAATTGTGAAATATTTTGTTAATCCTGTTGCAGGCTGGTGCTATTTCTCCACAATATTTGGATCCATTGCTTAAAAGTATTCATGATTGTCTTGGTAGTTCTGATTGGTCAACACGAAAAGCCGCTGCTGATACATTAAATGCATTGGCTTTGCATTCAAGTAAGTTAATTGTAGAAAACCCAACTTCTACAATAACAATACTTGAGGCATGCCGCTTTGATAAGGTTAGTCTTCCTTAAGTTTTATATTAAGTTTGTTAATGCTTTTGCTTAATTGATCAAGATCACACTATTGGATACTATTGATTTTGTAAAGTCAAACATAGTACTTTTAGTATTTGAATCGCAATTGAGTTTTGGTTTTAGTCTTGCACTCTAATGGCTATTTGTCAGTGTTTGGAATGATTATGCGAATATAATTAGCTGTATATAACAGACTGTGAAAGGCAGTGCTTAGATGTGCTTTTAGTCTAATGTAATATTCAGTTAATTACTTGTTTGAGTGTGAAAAATCTGGTTATTTAAGATACTGATGAATATAAAGGATAATGTATAAGGAGGCGAGACAAGTATGCTACTTCAATCTATCAACGCCACTCAACTATTGAAACTACTTTATAGGTGACCCAAGTATATATCCAGCTTTGTTTATATCAAGTCGGATAAAAAAACATGCAGAATGATGAAAACCAGTTTTGTGACTGCTCGATTTGGTATACGCTGAACCAGATGCATAATTTGGTGACTCATAAACTAGTTTCAATAGCTTGGTGCCCTTAATGAGAAAGGTTTTAATACTTGGTGGCCTCCTTATACATCATTATTCCTAAATATGAGATGATCAAAAATGACATTTTTCTGCAAGATTCCTTGAGATTGATGTACATTATTTTGTGACATTGTGCAGATAAAACCCGTGAGAGATAGTATAACGGAGGCACTGCTTCTATGGAAATTTATTGCAGAAGACCGCAAAGACCAAAAAACACCTGCTCCTGCTCAAAAATCTGAACCACCCAAGATTCCAGTAAAGTTAATTCCAGTGAAGGATAGTCAGACCAAGGGTCAAAATATATCTGAAAAGTCAGCTGGAACGAAAAAGAAGGGTCCTCCTTTAAGTGATAAGGAACTGAACCCTGAGTTCTTTCAAAGAATTGAAAGAAGGGTTTCAGGCGTTGAAGTTGTTGTCAATGGTAATATGCAAATTGAAGAGGAGCCGGTGGTCAATGACAACGATGCCGTGGAAAAGTCAAAGTCAGAAGAGAGCTATAAGTCAGATGGAGAGATCAACTTGCAGGACCGTGGTTTGGAACAGGGAGGTGGTGGTCGGTTTTCGAGAAGACGAGAAGTTGATAATAATGGAAGTTGGTTAGGAATTCAGAGGCAGTTACTACAGTTGGAGAGACAACAGGCACATATCATGAACATGTTACAGGTATGAAAATGGGCAGTTACTTATTACTCCGTACAGTAATATAAATCTGAATTTCCAAAGTAAAAATTTAGACGACAAAAGTACCCTAGTCTTGTTCACCTTATCAATTTCCGTTAAACTTTTTATTTTTAAACACAAGTCCATCCTCCCATTGTTCCACAATTGTTTGTGCCTAAAATTTAAAAAAATGATACCCCGTTAACTAATTTATTAATATTTGCAGGATTTTAAGGGTGGATCTCGTGACGGTATGGTAACTTTGGAGAACCGAGTGTGGGGTCTAGAAAGAGTCGTCGAAGACATGGCTCGCAATTTATCATTATCAATGAACAATCTAAAAACTAGCTGTTATATGAACGCCTTTGAAGAATCTTCCGGAAGATCATTAAGCAAATACAACGGCTTTTCTGACTACAAAAGTAGGGGTTCATCTTGGAACCACCAAACTCATATCCGAAACACACAAATAGGATTAAGGAAAGGGGGTGGGCCCGTAAGGTTTGGGGAGGGTCCGTCAGCAAGAAGTGTTTGAAAGCATCAAAAATGAAGCTACACTGGAGGCCATTAGAGGTGCTGCACCAAGTGTCGGGAATTGAGAATCCAGTGAAGAATGGGGACCCAGGTTTAGCGGTTTGGAAAACTGCAATGGATGGAGTTCGTGGGTGACATGGATATGGCGCTGGTGAAGTTTTGTCAAGTGGGGATGATCTTTTGCTTGTAAAGTTGATGGATAAAACGGGACCAGTCATTGATCAGCTCTCGGGTGAGGTGGCAAGTGAAGTTTTACATGCGGTTGCTCAATTTCTTCTAGAACCGAACTTGTTTGACATATGTTTATCTTGGATTCAGCAGGTATGGGATCTTTATACTAAATATATATACTTGCCAAGTTCTGGTAGTACTAGACAAGTTTCTTTAACGACGATATGAACTCAATAGTCAAAGTTGTGATTGTTGCCTCTATTAGTAAAAATGGTGATGCTTTACTGTTTGACTTACGGATTGCATTTTTTAAATTTGATTATGTTTGCAGTTGCTCGATATGAGTGTGGCGAATGGAACAGATGTTGTTAGAATCCCTGCGGAAGTAAAAACGGAGATAATGGTGAATCTTAATGAAGCTTCATCGACTATAGACCCTCCTGAGAATTGGGAAGGTTTGATGCCAAACCAACTTTTTTCGCAGTTGGCATCAGTGTGGGATATGAATCTGCAACAGCTACACAAATAGTAGTTACTGCATTTTATATAACCAGTTTTTGGTATATCTTATACAAATTTGTATAGAAGACTTGAGGTTTAACTTCGTTCTAAAACAATAGACTAACTGATTGGTTTTATATGTGTGGTTTTGGTTTGGTATGGAAACATTTGTTTGGATAATTTGGAAGTGCTTAGAATCAAGGCCAGACAATGTATGTGGTGTTGGATTTTATGTTGAAGTTGTAAAGTTTTTCTATAATGCACTTTTCCATTTATGTTGGTAGGTCTGAATGTGTGATACGACTGCCAGAAGTCTCTTTAATGTTGCTTTAACCGGTTTGCAACTGCATACAAGGTTCTGCGTAAACCTGGAGTGTTCATTTAGGTAGGTTATGTTCTATAACTTCGATAAGGCAGCATTTCAGGTTTCATGTTTCTTCATTTTGTCTTATCGTTATCGAATGATGTCAATAAACGACGCAAAAACAGATACTGTCAAATTGTTACAAAAACTGCATTCAACATCTTTTTTACACTTACAAATGCACATTAACATCGTATCGTCACCTAGATTCCAAAAGCTATATACAACACATGGGATCTATGCAAATCAAAACTATTCTAAAGGACCCCCATCAAGCTCCAAAAAACTCATATGACTAGTCAATTTGTCATCATTTCTAATGAGCAGCCATCAGATGTCAAATGTCATTTACTCGGTTTCTACTTGGCAGAGTACCAATTTTTGGCAAATTTTGCATCAACCGATAAATCAACTTTGAGGATATTTTTGCCATCAAAGGGCTTTGACATGCAATCCACGACTATTGCTTTAGCAACCTCGGCCGACTCTGTTGGCCCTTCCAGTATGACTTCATCATGAACCTGTGTTCAAAATTTCATTTTCAAGATAAAAACTGATTATTTGACTCCTAAAGTCCTAAGTAATCATATACAAAAGTAGATTGCACCAAACACTAAAACGGGTTATTGCAATGAATAATCATATTCAGAACATGCATCAACAGCCTAACGGCTGAGAAACACGCACCTGTAAAAGCAGCTTCCACCCGAGCTCTTTTAGTCGCTCGTTCTTAGATATTTCCAACATGGCACACATAGCAACATCTGCAGCACTACCCTGTTCATAAATATATACATGTAGAACAATTTATCTATTAGATAACGGGTTATTTGCACAATAACGGATGATAATGAATAATATTAGATGTTCAAAGAAACAAAACCTGGACGGGAGTGTTAATAGCAGCTCGTTCGATGTGACCTCTTTGAGATGGACTGGCATTTTTTGTGGACGGGAAAGTACGTGCACGTCCTAACAATGTATATACACAGCCAATTTTGCGAGCTTCTTTTTTACGTGCTTCTTGCCATTTTAGAACTTCTGCTCTGTCACTATACCATCGAGCAACCGTTTCTCTTGCTTCACTTACCGAAACCTACAATCAAGAAAATATTAACCACCATTTTAATAAATCAAATTATATTCTGTTCCAATAATTGGAAATTTACCTTCCAATCACGTGCAAGACCTACAGCAGTTTTCCCATATGCAATGGAAAAGTTGAGCATCTTTGCTTTTCTTCTTTCTGACGCAAACTTATCCTGTGGAGGAAAAGTATGAATGAGATCATTGATGCCTTAAATTGATGCTTGGGTGTGTGTTTTGGAAATCATCATATGATACTGAATAACTAATAACAAAGCGGGTTGTAATAATGGTGTTTAGATGTGCTTCTGCTACTACAAGTTGTAGTTAATTGATAATAACATGTTCAGTATTTGGTACCTTTTGGAAATAAAGGATAAAAGTACCAAAAAGAATGCTTTTTTTAAGAAACATGAGTAAAAGTCTTGCGTCAAAAGACGAGATACATATATATAACTTCATTTTACCATTCAAAAGCGATTTTTGTTGTGGCTTGAAGTACAATATAAACATCATCACTTACAAAATGCAAAATCCAATTTAGTGTTTGGAACAATCTACTGAAATAAATGAATAGTTTTCTTAAATGGGAGTAAAAGTCTACAATGGGTAACAGGTAACTTTTTACTCTCATAGAAAAAGTTGCGTTGCACCTGGTATGAAACTGATTATTTGACCTACATAATCTATTTATCATGTTGCAACAATCAGATAATCAGTTCCAATAATTAAATCCAAACAAAAGGTAATCATTCATAAATTTAAGATAAGAACACGATTTTCTTTACCTTTAAAAGAGGAACGGGTGGACTTTCTTGACCAGGTTGAGGATGCCACTCAAGAAGAACCTCCTTGCTCTCAATTGCATCACGGATGTAAGGATACATGTTCATCGCGGTTCTTGAGTGGAAATCACCACCAGCTTCAAAGGCGTCCAACATACTTTTACAGCCAGCTAGATGTGCAAGAATCCGAAGCTCCAGCTACTCATGTACAAAAAACATGCATAAAATTAATAGTCAGTTTGCGCCCCGTTGAATCTCAAAATTATATGGTGATTTGATATTTTACCTGCCCATAATCAGCAACTATAAGAGAGTTCCCCGGCCCTGCTATAAATGCTTGACGGATCTTGTATCTGTCTTTCTCTAAAGCTGGTTGATTCTGAAATAAAAGATATCGACATCAGCAAAAGTGGTAAGATGGGCAGGTCAGGCGGATTGGGTAACGGGTCAGATTAGGTTCAGTTTAGAATGTCTCATCTTTAGTGTTGGCCGGGTCAGTTTGACACACCACTTATTTCCCATTTCTTAAAAAAACTTAACATAATTAACGCGTTGATTATGACTCTACAATGTTGCACAATCATTCTGATATTTATAAACATCCAAACACCCCCTTAATATGAATGGCTAGTTAATCATGCTATATTAGTACTAGTACTTCTTATTAGCAATTGATGGTATTATGGTAACTAGGATCAATCCAGAACCAAAGGCAACGTGAGATTTAGCTCTTATGCATAACTGACAGTAATAATAAGAGCATTGAGTCATATTGAAATAGACCTGCAAATTCGGCCTCCTAGCCGACAGACGCCCTGTTTCTGTGTTGATATTTAAGGAGCAATGAATGCGTCCATTTTTCCCAGATATATCATTCTTCTGCAGATAACAAAACCAAGAAACTCGTAAACAAACTATTACAATGAGAAATTACAATCACACCAACGTACAATGTGTTTGTAAATTGTTTCTTATGAAGGCCTGTGACAAATGAAATACTATTTGTGCAGATAACATAAAAGCATACACCAAAAGAAACACGCGTCTTCACCCTTTTTTAATGTAAAAAAAATCCTTCAAATTCGAGAAAATTACTTATCTAACCCCTTTTTAAAAGAGTAACAAACAAGACTACCTTCTAGGCTGCTAAGAGTAATAACTTATATACAAATATAATACCATGATTCTCAAAGTTAACTTTTTGGATTCGTAAAATTCTATAAATGTCCAAACACTTGAGTTCCCCAAAATTTACGCAGAATATGGTAATTTTGAAAAAGTCAAAAACAGAGCAAACATCTGAAAACTTCTGCAAAATCATGTTTAGGCGAATTCTTTCTGGTCTAATATATATACAAAAAGAAAATTTTGCTAAATTGCCCACAGAAAAAGAGTTAGATTAGTAATTTTCCAATTTCAAAATTTTCATTGATTTCTAAGTAAACACGGTAATTCAAGGATTCTAACCTGTAAAGGTTCAATGAAGTTGGTTATCAATGAGTTTATAGAGGAATATTCACATAAAGCAGCAATAGCATGACAAGCCTCATGTCCTTCCAACCCTCCTCCAAACGCGTCATAAGCAGTACCATAATCAGTATCTGAATTATTACCAAAAGAATTACTTTTTGTCTCAACCAGCTCGTCAGGGGAATCATCAACGTTTTCATCTGATTCCTCATTGTCCTCTTCTATTATGTCATAGTCCAAAACAACCTTCCCAGCAAGGGTCTTTAAAGCAGCTCCACTCATAGAAGGCCACCCTGATGCAGTGTATGTTTCGGTTTGTAGACCATCACAAATCTTTTTTAATTTGATTTTACGGTTCTTAGTTGCAGTTTTCTTCCCTTCTTCGATTATTTTGTCCACGTTAGGAACTAAAAACTCCTTTTCCGTTGGAAGAGATAGATCTGAATTTTTGCTGCATGAGAAAAACAATGTCTTTCTGAGATTAGGGGATTGTTTGAATATGAGTTCTGAAAATAATAATCTAATTTTGAATCATTAGAGTTATATAAATTAGTTTCTTCTTTTTTAATCAGTTTTGTTCTTAAGGGGGTGTTTGGATAGCTTATTGGCTTACTGTATTTTCAAAACACAACAACAACAACAACAACAACAAACCCAATCCCGCCTAGGCAGGGTATGGGGGAGGTAAAATGTAGACAGATCCTACCCCTACACCAGGGTAAACCCGTGTGTAGAGAGACTGCTTCCAACGAGACCTCCGGCAAGTGCATGTGTGCTAGTGCAAAAGGATAGAGATAGCATACGACAAAAACAATAGGCAAAAGTATAGTAAAAAGCAAGCAAGCAAACAAGCAAACAGGGCATACAGGAAAAGAACCATGCACAAACACACCGAAAATAAATCAATAGCAAAGCGCAACAGAAAAAGAACCAAAAGCCTAGGCACACCAAAAGCAGACCAACAAAAGGGGGCAACACAGAGCAAAGCAAAGTGCTTATTGATTTATTTTCAAAACACAATAAGCCCAAAAAGTGCTTATTGATCTATTAGTGAAGGGCTAAAATTTGGACTTTCTGAAAAGCTTAAGGTGTTTCAAATAAGCTACTAAGTATCCAAAAGTGATTATTTAAGTTCTAAATGACCATAATCATGAATCTTTGATCCAAACATTGTAAAACTTATAAATACTGTTAATAACCATAATCACGAATCCTTTGATTACTTGAGTTCTACCTGTTAATGATGCCGCCAAAGAATAGCTGGCGCAGCTGTGTATCACTATTCACATTCATGAACTTAGCATCCGGGCACTGCTTTGCAGCCCAATTACGGAACCTTTCTGTAGCTTTCTGTTGATCAACTCTTGCTATTTTCTCAATCTCCTGAAGATAAGGTCGATCAACCAGAACCCCATCAGTCTCCATTTTCACCAAAAGCTCACCAAACGGACGCCAATATTGCTCATAAAAGTCAAACAATGTTCCTTTCGTAACTTCATTAAATTTCCACTCTCTATTCGACAATTTACTTTTCAATCTTTCATAAAGCTTGAGAGTACTTATTGAATCTAAAGCCGAATAACAAATCCATGGTTCCCTTTCCAGCCTTTGAAGTTTCTCAACGGGAGCAATAACAATTTTTTTGCCCTCAGAACCATTTTTCAATTCATTTTTTCTACCAAAAATGGTTTTCATCGACACTTTCCCAATTAACTCTTCATTAGGACCTAAATCAGCTCCCGACATGATTCCCTTCGAATCACTAGTAAGTGCTTCTAGCGAATAACCACCTGACATTCTTCTAGAAGAATCCCATAATCGAGCCATGTGCATTGTATCAGCATGGAAACCAGAAAGGGTAAGACCGTAATTTTCTATCACATGGTTATCGAAGCTATAGTTGTGCCATACCTACAAAACAAACAGACGTTTAAGAAATGAAAATTTTCCTAACCTTTTGATGGAAATAGCATGAAATGATAACAAAATTTGGTGCGAAATCTGTTTTGGTAACACACTTTGTTTGCACTCAGACAAGAGGATCACACTTAATAGAAACAAAAAAAAGTAATAATAACTAAAGGTTATCTCTTAAGTTAACCCTATTACAGGCACAACGTCAGAAGAAGAATAAAAGCAACAGATCAAACTTACTGGCATGTCATCATTTTTTACCAAGCAAAATTACCTTAAATCAGTATTTGTGAAAGTGCCGGTTCCTTTTTAAGGGTGAAAACAAAAATGGTTAAATAAAAGAGAAACCAGACCAAAGTTTTTAACCTTTTTATACAATTGGCTCATTATAAAACAGAAAGCGTTAAATAGAAGGTATTATAACCTTCTTAATAGACGGGTCTTCAAAAAAGGGTGAGAATATTTCCAGCATACTCTTGCCACCGCCATCTAAAACATCAACCCAAATACATGTTTTTTCATTTCCAAAATCCGCTTCATGCCCAGAGTAAATGCTGAAACAGATAACCTCTCCATGATCAACAGGTGTTTCTTTTTTCACATCAATATCCGCCACCTGAAAGATAAGCAATCCACGTAAGAACATATGTAAGCAAAGGACTAAAGGTGGCAGTTTTGACCCATTTACTTACGAATGGGTCGATTTGAGTTCTGTTTTATCTATAATGGGTCAGAACAAGTGAAAATTATGAAATAGTTCAAACATGACATACCTCTGTATCACAAGCATGGACTAGATGGCGGTACTGAGTCATGAGTTTGTTAACCACTTCTTTAGCCATGGAGATGTTATCCACTACAAGAACCTTGTCATAAATGCTCATAAGCCTCTTTTGTAAATCAGTAGTGGGATGCCAAGTATCGATTGGTACAATGTATGTCTCCTCATAATCATTACATTTCAGGTCCTTCTGATCAAAACCATTTACTAACTTATCTTCTGTAAACTGTTCCGTTGGCTCTGGGCGTTTCAAATCCTCATGGATGACACCATTCACAGATTTATCTTTTGAAGAGTTTTGTGTTGGCTTTGGACGTTTCAAGTCATTTCGGTTGACGCCATTCAAATACTTATCATCTAAAAGCTTTTGATTTGGCTCTGGATGTGTTTGGTTGACTTGGGGCGATGACATTTGCTTTGACCCTGGATATTTTTGGTATAGTTGGGGCGGTGACACTTCTAACTTTCTTGAAGTCAAATTCCCGTTGACTTGTTGGCTTGAAAAGTTCTCATGTCCATTCATGTTTTGTGTCTCATGTTTATACGGCTCGGTTATGACAGATTCTGCATACTGTGCATTAGACACCGAAACATTTACTTTATTCGAAAAACATGTCTCTTCCTTGATGCTTTTTATCACCTGAGTTGCTTCTGTCCATGTTTCTGGTTCAAATTCATCATTTCTAAATGGGATTCGTTGATGAGCTTCAGTCTTAGGAGTACCAAATGGGATCATCCGAGCGTATGAATTGCCTCTTGTTGAATCTATGCGAAGCCTATAGTCGGAAGGTGAAGTTTGAAGTTTCATCCGATCGTATCTTTCACTTTCATCAAATCCCATGGTATTGAAGTTTGACCGCGAGTTAACTCCAAATGGATTAAAAACCATGGTGACATTGCAAAAACGGTCTCTGGTGCTATTAGGACTTTGAAGTTGCCACCTGAAATGTAGATCAGAAACGTGAGGTGCATAAGAAAATATAATATAGCCATATAGGATGCTTCCGTGAAACAAGCACAAAAAAAATCACACATGAGAGTATGTGAAACACAAAAACAAACATAAATCGCACGAAAAGCATGTGAAACACAAAAACGAACAAAAGTCACCAAGAGTGTTTGGGTGTGCCTTTTGATAATGATAATCAGGAGTCGAAGCTATGAAAAGAAAGTTAAATTCATATATATCGGAACAATCAATTTTCTTCTTTACAAAGTTAAATTCATATATATCGGAACAATCAATTTTCTTCTTTCTTTCAACAACTTCAACTGTTTCTCCAAATGTGATTGTTTGACTCAAATTCATAACAGCGATCACTGTAAAACTCAAAGAAAAGAAGGATGTGTGTGGCATTGTGTATTAAATATCATGCTTTCCAGTGTAACTGTATTATGAAACTGATTCTGATTATCTAGCTCTCTACGGGTTAGCTAATCAGTTCGGATAATAAGGTTAGCCACTTAGGAGTAGCTGCAACAAAGCTTATTATTATAGCTGATTATATGAAGGTCTGCAAAACTGGAGCTTGGCTTAATAACCTGATGCGCCTTCATAATGCAGGCTCGAGCCAAGCTCTTATAAGTGTGCAAGGTCAGCTTGCTATATATTTACAAGCTCGAGTAGCTCAATAAAGGCTCGCCTCGTTTGCAACCCTAACTATACTTACCTAATTATATCATATCACATAATCATATCTAAAATCCAAGACCAAACACTACATCCAGCTTTGGGATGGTAGTTAAATTTAAAACAATCAATTTTCCTCCTATACTCGGGTACCTTCTTATCTACTTAACCAAATGTGATTTCACCCTAAAACAAACAAACTTGACTATTGGCACTTCAGTTTATAGCACATCAAAACACCCCTTATATCTACAACTCTTTGTAACAAAAATCTACAACTCTTTGTAACAAAAAATATCTACAATTAACATATTTTTCCTTCACAAAAAGTCAGGGGGTGTTTGGCATTTTCATTTCAAAAGTAATTATCTTCCATTTATTCTTTTATGCGTTTAGCAAACTACAACATCAACTATACCCAATGGCGTATGGGGGAGGTAGGATGTAGACAGTCACACCCGTTCCCTAGTGTAGAGGGACAGCAATGTGTTTAGCAATATTTAGCAACTAAGAGGGTCCTTGTTTAAGCTTGCTTTGGCGCTTGGAAACTTATTTGACTCGGCTCACAAGCCCATTTTCTTGCTTATTTATTAGCTTAAGAGCTTATTATACATCTTTATGTCACAGGGGGTGTTTGTATAAGCATATTTTTGCACATATGAGAGCTAATTTGACTCGCCTTATATTTCATTAAGCCATTTTTTTCTGGCTTACTTTTTGACTTATTAGCTTATGGGGGTGTTTATTTCAGCTTATTACCGGGCTTAAATGAGCCTAAACCAACGCCCCTATAATAAGCTCATAAGTCAAAAAATAAGCCGCAAAAAATGGGGTTAATGAAAAATAAGCTAACCAAACACCCCCAAAAGTTATCCTAAACTCACTATTTCACTTATCCACTATACCAAACACCTCTCTAACAACAAAAACAGACAAACCCATGAATAATACCACAAAAGACAAAGAACCCAGAAAAAGATAAACCTGAAGAAGCGTTTAGAAGAGGTAAATGAGCGAGAACAAGAATGGCAAAACCACAAGCTATTTGTGGGTGTTGTGAGCGCCATTTTTCTTGACAGCCCAACAAGCTTCCTAGTGACTACTAGTGTTATAGCAGCCGTCTTGATAAGCTTTTGAAAAAGCACTCTCACTAGGGTTTTTAAAGGGTTTTATTGTCTGCTCCAAAACAACTAACATGTGGGTGTCATGACTCACAATTCTTTCCTTAAACCCTTTGTTTATTTTCCACTAATAATAATATCAATTAAAGATTGTTGAATGATTGAGCTTGCTAGACCACATTTTTAGGACTAGTAAACTTCACCGATGGATTCTTTGTCGTGACATGAAGTCCCTCAAGTATGTGAGTGTTTCATTGTACTCCCTTTTAAGTTTTCTAGGAACCGTACTTGACCAAGAGTTCTTGAGTTACAATTTGATAGGAAAAAAAAAAAGGAAATGGAAAAAGATTTATGTTTTCGAGTTTTTTTAAAGAAATGAAAGAGAAACAAAAACGAAAAAGTGATAACTTTTGTTTATAAAATCTTTCGGCCAAAAAAGAGAAAAAAGAGAAAGTTATGTTGTATAAAGACTAATAAACCTTTTTTTAAAGATTTTACATTAACAACTAAATGACATATATATAATTTAAACAAGTTATTTTCCTCCCACTCAAGAACATGATTACTTTCATTTTCCTTTCATCTTTCCACTATCTCAAAAACATATCAACTAACAATTACTTTCCTTTCTTTCTTTTCCTTTTCCTATTCTTTTCCATTTCTCTTCACTCAAAACTCTAGAACCGAGCGAACAAGATATAAGTTGTGTTTCAAGACTTTTTAGTTGTTTTATGTATAGTTTGTTGAGCTGTGATCGTGTGCAAAGTGATAAAAATTAAAAAAAAAAACTATAAAGTCATTCACAATATGACGAGTGTCCCACCAAATTTATCCTCATCTCTTCTTCTTCTTTTCTTTTCTTTCTTTCTTTCTTTTTTTTTTTTTTTAATTTCTGTTAAAAGATATTTTAGTCATTTCGCTTTTTAGTTTCACCCAAAACTTTAAACGCGATATCTTCCAAAAGACAAACTTTAAAACTAAATCGATTTCACCATAAGTTTTAAATTTTATTTCTTTAATTTGATATGCTATTTGATATATAAATCGATTTTTTTTTTTTTTTTTTTTTTTTTTTAGATTTCAAGGGTTATGATTTTCAAATTTTCATATATTCAATTCTACTTTTGTCTAATTTAAAGGTTGAATTACGCAAAACTTAAAACACGAATGTTATAGTTTCTTTCCGTAAAACTCAATTTTGATATGATATGAGTGAGATGTCACATTTTAAAATTGATGTTTTATACATATTTAATGCACACAAAGTGTTTGATAAAATGCTTAAAAGAGATTTTTCTGATAAAAGTAAATTTAAATGCATTAATTGGTCTACCACAATACAATTTTTTTGTTATTTTTAGCTTTTTTTAACTGATGAACAAAGATTAAATGATGAACAGACTAACTGATAAACAACAACCAACTTATAAACTGATGAACATTGCGATTCTTTTAAACAACTGATTAACATTATGTTTTTTTTTTAATAAAAGAACTGACAAATTGATGAACATTATAATTGTTGTTACTAAATTGATGAACTGATGAACATTATGATGAACAACGTAATCTAACTTATAAACAACGTAATCTACTTATAAACATTGTGATGTTAGAAAATTGATGAACAACGTAATCTAACTTATAAACATTGTGATATAACTAATGAACAAAAATAAAGAGAACTGATGAACATTGTGATGAGAACTGATGAACATTGTGATGAAGTGATAAACAACTCTTTTTATTGATAAAAAAGCATTTTTATTAATTGACAACACTTTTTATTAATGAATAGATGAACAACTCTTTTTATTGATGAACAACACTTTTATATTGTTGAACAACACCTTTTATTAATAAAAAAAGAAATCTTTTGCGAACAGAAGTAAAATGGGCAAGACAGTTGATGAACACAAATAAAATGCGCAAGACAGTTGATTAACAAAATCTCGTTTTGATGAAAAGAAACATATGTTGTTCATCAGTTAACATTGTTCATCAATCTTGAACAAGATTAACTGATGAACAAAATTAAATGATGAAAAATACTAACTGGTGAACAAGATTAACTGATGAACAAAGACTAACTGATAAACAAAACGTACATTTTTAAAAAATTTTAACGATTAAAAAACATCACTTGTTGAATCTTACATTAATAAAATGATTAATGATGCGTTGTGGTACAAAAATTAGAGCATTCAACGCAATTTCAACACTAAAAATTCAAGCTAAATATTTCATCAAACACCTTGTGTGCAACAAATATGACTAAAATTTCATCTTTAACGTGCGATATCTCACTCATATCATATCTGATTTGAGTGATTCAAAATTTCGGGTTAAGAGTGAACCAAAGTTTACAACTTTTGTGTTTTAAGTATTTCATGATTCTGCAAATTTGAAGGTAAAAAATATGGTCGAAAATGGCAAGAAAATCAAGACATAATGAATATGTAAAACAAAAGTTTCTAAATAATTAACAAGATTTATACCAGTTTAAAGATAATTAAATTTTAAAAATTGTGGTGAAATCGGTTTTTTCTTAAAAAAATTCGTTTGTGAGTTATATGCGTTTTAAGTTCGAGGGTGAAAAGATCAAATGAGGGAAATTACCTTTTTACCCTTGAACGGATTTTTTTAATAAAATAGGTTGGAAGGGCATGTGTCGGTTGAAGATCGTTTTTTTACACTTTTTAAATTTTCACACTTTGTAAATGATCCGCTACCATGATTTGTAATACCATATTAGCAAATAAGAAGAAAAAACAAACACTCTTTTTTTTACAAGTGTCCCGCTTGCAGACATTAGATGGAAAAAAAACTAATGCAATTTATTTTTCTTTTTTCTTTTTCGCTTGCAGACACAAATAGAAGAAAACGAACGCATTTTGTTCATTTTCTCTTCCAGCTTGTTGACAAAATTACAAATAAAATGTTTATTTTTAACAAGAAACACCTAGATAGTCATCATGCTATGTCTGCGGACTATGGAGTAATTATGGGTGTCAAAAAACCCGACCCGGACCCAAACCTGATTAAGCCTACTCGAGTTAGGTTACTCAAGTCAATAATTTTATTCGGGTTATTCGTGTCTAACCTAAATACTAAATAGGGTCGGGTATCGGATTGAAAATGTTTGGCTAACTTGGGTTCAGGTCGACCCGATTAACCCGACAAATAGGCAATTTTAGTAAATTTTACTCATATTCGGGGTGACCTGAACCCGATTGGACCCGACCTGAATTGGCCCAAACCTGACTAGCATGGACTTAAATAGGGTCGGGTTCTGATATGTTATTTTTAGCCTTGACCTAACACGAACTAACCTGAAATGATCAACCCGACCCGATTAACACCCATAGGAGTAATACATTTGTATACATTCTTATCAATAGCTTAATTGGTTTTCAAGTGTAACATTTTGAGAACATGAGCATGCATCCAATAACATTGGTACACACTTTTTTGAGAAATGAGTCAATTTAAACATTATTTTTCACACATAGTCATTGAGGTAAAACGCGTGAACCGATCAACATTGCTAGATATTACATTTTTTTGGGGCAAATAACAGCAAAAGGTACCTAAATTAGTGGTTATTTTTCAATCAATGTATTTAACCTTTTTTGGCATAAAAAGACAACACATTTATTTTATTTTATTATTATTTTTTTTCCAATTTGGGATTTTTCATTAAATATTTAACGATTATTTGTTAAATTTAACATTTCAACTCCTTTGTCGTTGCCGCCACAACTACCACCAATCGTTGTTGCTACCACCAACCCCACCCACCACCACTACCACAGACCCCATCCACCACCACCAACCACCACCGCCACCACCAACCCTACCCGTCACCACCACTAATCACCTCTGCCACAACCAGCCACCTCTGCCGCCACCATCCACCACTCACCACATCATCCTCCACTCCGATGGTGATGATGGTTGGGCTTGAGGGTGATGGTGGTGGTAGATGGTATGGTTGTGATAACAGCAGTGGGTTGGGTTGATAGTGATGAGATGTTGGTTAGAGGGCGACAACGGTGGTGACGACAATGATGGGTGGGGTTGGTGATAGTCGCGCTAGTATTAGGTATGTGGATTGGTGGTGGCGACGATGGTTGGTGGTGGTGACAATGGTTAGTAGTGGCAATGGGTGGGTTGGTGTTAGGGGGGGGGGGGTGATTGGTGGTGGCGGCAATGATGGACATGAAAATGTAAAGTTTAATGGGTGATCGTTATAGATTTAATGAAAATTCTTCAATTGGCAAAATAATAAGTTGACTGTCTTTTCATGATGAAAAAAATAATAATAATAAAAAGTTTGATACCTTGATTGAAAATTATCCTAAGTTGTGTATTTTGTGTGTCATTTGTCTTACCTTTAATAATTATAAGATTAGTTGGTTTGGATATGGTGTTATCACGGTTATATGTTATCACGCTTGTTGAAGACTAAGACTCGTGTATAATATCGCATCGAACTTGAAATGAAATGCACTAAGTAGTTAGTTGCTAGAAGGAAAGTTAGTGTGCTAGTAATAAGTTAATGCTATCAAGACTTAATGCCAGAGTGAAGATTAGTATTCAGGTTGTTATTAATGTTGTTTGTAATTATAAGTCGGTTTAGATAAACATAGAATGTTTAGATAAGTATGTAAATGATTTTATATACTTAGAAAAGTATTCTTATCTTGGGAATACGAGTAACCCTAATAGGACTCCTTATTCTATAAAAGGAGGCCTAGGGCATAGAGATAGATCGTATTGTTTTGGTATTATTTTGTTAGCTTCAAGGTTGTAAACCCTAATACTTGCTGAGTATTCAGATTATTCATCAATAATATTGAAGCGTTTATTCTTTGTTTGTGTTATTCTTAATATCAATTACTAGATTATGCATAGTGTTTGATTAAACTCAAAACAATTTCTAAACTAGTTGTGTTAGTTTATCTAGCATAACTTAATCTTTGCAAGCTAAGAGATTAAGATCAAGTACTCAACTGGGATCAACACTCAGAGTCATTTAGGCTCATTTTTGTCTGACTATATTCTATATAATGTTTTTTGTTGTAAATGGTCCGGTAAATCTCATAAGAACATTTATACAGTTGATGTTTTGTAAAGTAGACAAAGTAGCCGTTGACCTAATGCATTACAAATTCTTCTTGCATTACAAATTCTTCTTACCCAATAAGTGAATGATTCGATATGTCCGAGAAAAGGTTTCACGATATAAAAATTTTATGAGTTGGACTCCAAATTTGCAATAGGTTTTATGATCCGAAATAAAGAAAATTGATTCTTCCCGCCATTAATGTATGCATGGGTGAGACAAGATGGGTAATGAGCCAAACACTCCTATAGGTTTATCTTATGGAAATGCAAGAGCTCAAGTTCAAGACAAACAAGCTCAAGACTATACAACGCTAGTGTATTAGTACATAAGATATCCCATGCAACTGCTAGGGTATTAGTACGTAAGATATCTCTACATATGGAGCCGCAAGTACATGGAAAATATCACTTCAATTGCCTTGAATGCTAGAAATAAGTTGAAAATTTTCTCGGTGAGTATGATGAGCCCGCACTTGATTCAAATCTTAGACCACATTCGAAAGGGCAAATGATATGTTAATCTCCGGATATTGAACATTGTATCCGATCAAATTAGCAATAATATGAGTTTTGTGCATTCGATGGCTTTTGGTCCAATCGAGTCAACACTACTTACGACTGATGGACACATAATATACCAAGTTACTCGCCATTGTCCGCTTAAAATAGAATAATAGTACTATTAAGGTTTACTACCAGAAGCTTAAGGGACTTTGGGGTGAATTGGATGCACTTGCGGCTCCATATGCTTATAGTTGTAAGTGTGTATGTGACAATGGAAAGACAAATGGTGAAAGGGATCACAATAAAAGACTCATACAATTTTTCATGAGACTTGATGAAAGCTACACTAATGTCAAAGGGCAAATTCTCATGTTGCAACCACTAACCATAGTTGCAAAAACCTACAGTAAGGCAAGAAGAGACTCAAAGGGAGGTTCCTAAGCAACACACATCCACACCAGTTGATCTCAACACTATGAAAAAGGATATGGATAAACAAGGTTTATCCCAAACAAACCCTACAATCCTCAAAACATAACTACTAACCAATACCAAACACCAGCTCAAAGTGAAAGAAGAAGCAACTTTAGGAAGGGAATCACCAGCACCAACTGTAATAGGGAAGGCCATTACAATAATGAATGCTACAAAATTATAGGCTATTCAGTGGGCCATCCACTTCACAACAAATATGTTCCACCACATCAAAGGAATCCACAGAACACCAAGGGTAAAGCTGCTGTCAACATGATCATGGGAGAAGGTGAGACTCCTTTGGAAAGTACTGATCCTCAAGGCTCTGAACAATCAAATTCTGGAAGCTTTGTGAGTGCAAGGATGGATATGCTGCAAAATCAACTTAACCAAGTATTGCTAATGCTCCAAAACAAGGATACTAATCCCAACCTTATCCCATCCTACATGGCGTGTATGTTCTCCATCCTACACTCTTTCATTGCTTCATATGTCTCTAAGTTATAGGATACTTGGATCATAGATAGTGGTGCCATTAATAGTATCTCGATTCTAGTTTCACTTATGTTCAATATCAGAAAATGCCAACCACCAACCCTTGTCTCACTACCCAATGGTCATGTCACAGAGGTACACTTAATAGGTTCAATTTGCATACACAATGATTTCATACTTCATAATGTCCTATATATTCCCTCATTCACTTACAACCTCATCTCCATCAGCACAATTTTATCTAGACAAGATTCTACATATAGCAAAGACACATATTTTATCTAGAACATGATATTAATAGTTAAATTTAAACAACATGACAGTTAAACAAAGTCAAATCCTTTGTGCAACAAAAATCTATACAAATGTTAATCGATATTAACACATAATGAAAAATTATGTAAAACTCATACGACCGTATTATAACTATATAAGTATTAAAATTTTAATATAATCTTAGAGAAAATTGTAATGTATTGTAAACATTACAATGGATTTATGAATTATAACAATATTTAACTTCAAAACAAAGTTATTTAAATATTATTACCCGTTATACTATTTTCTCAATGATCGTCTCAGGGGCTCAAAACTAGTCTAAACTATTGTAAGATGATAGTTGTAGCCAAGCAATACAATTTTAGTCCCTCTTGTTTCTACAAATAGTAAGTATAAGTTTCATTATACATTGGAGATCGCCATCCGTAGTTGTGGAAAAATTTCATCTCCATTTTCAACCCATTGCAGATACAATTCTAATGCAAAAATGTCTACAATTCATTCTCAACATATCTCCCCAAATTTTAACTGGTTGATGCATAAACCTGTGCTCAACCGCCGCTTCAAGATGATATGGTCCAAGTCCTTTTATAAAGGTCATCAACCGATGTTACATGTTGGCGATAAATAGTCGGGACTTGGAGAAGGATAATCATTCTAGCATCTCAAGTTACAAAAAATATATGTTTATTTTAAGATTAAAATTCTAAGTCTAAACTATTTAGCATTATTTAGATACGGGTTGTGGACTTACACAGTCTAAAACTTACTTGGTATATGGAAAACATATATGTATATAGTTAAGGTGGAATTTGGTCGAGCGACGAGGGTTTAGTTAAACTTAACCAAGTTTTTACTGTCTTTACACCGTAAATCTATTTTAGTCTCATTTTTATGTGAATATAGTTACATATTGTAACTGTTAATCTTGTATTCAAACATTTTGGTTAGGAACATGGTTGGAAATTTTTAGCCTGATTCGAAGCACTACTATTATGAAATTTTTAAATAGATGAAGACCCATTGACACAGTTTGTATTTTCGCCCGTTCTTACAAATTTATATTAAAAAATAATAATAATAACTTGAAAGTATTGCATTTTGTTTTAGTATGACAGTGAATAAATGCAATGAACAATGGTATATACTAATTTTATATATCGTCTAAAACTTATAATAGTATAATTAAAGAAATCAAGTCGCAGGAGAATCCTCCTGGCCTCATCCAATCGAGGTCCGGTTTGCATCATGAACGCGGTCAAGACCAAACTTAAAAGACACCACCATTTCTAGAGCCTCAAATGGGAAACGGTGTACACTTTTATTAAAATAATCGATTATAATAATAAAAATTAATGAATGTAAATAACGGAAAATTAAAAGTCGACAAAAAGGGTAGAAGGAAGATGCACACTATGAACGATAAACAAAGAAACAAAGAAAGGTCGTGGAACGAGGCTCGTTAAACACGATTCTTTAAAACAGGTTCGCATGTCTGTTGGTACAACGTCCAAAGTCATGACACGACCGACAACTTTCCCGAAAGATTATCAGCGTATGCGCTTCGATCGAAGGATTGCGGAATCTCCTAGAAATGGATCATCTTCTATCAAATTCAAGAGAATCTTAGTTATGATCCATCTTGACCTAATAAACCCGATTTAAACCCATAATGTTTCTTGCTATCAACCATGAATGGGTGACGTGTGTAAGGTCATGGGTTACTCCTATATTAGCTTCCACTCTACATGACTTAGAGTCTACTACCTTTATCTTAACATTACCCGGATTACATGATTTGATGAGTGAATTGGGGCCTAATTCAATTCCTAAATTCACATCTAAAGACGGAAAATTGGGTAAGGTTTTTGGTTGAGGCTCCGGTTAATCAAAACTAGGAAATTCCGTAGGACTAAGAGAAATGTTATCACTACAAGCGTTCAAACCTACATCCTCTAATGGTGTTTGGTCCAAAGGTTCTATATCAATTGGGGTTCCTATATTCTCTTCTTCCTCTTTCGGGTAAGTCATAGGCGGTGTGTATTCCTCATATGATGGTAAGGCTTGTGGGCTTAGAGTTTTCACCCCATTCTCCATTATATCTAGATCACCTATATCATCGTGTGTTTTAGTATAATCTAACCAAAATACACTCCTAAGTATCTCAAATCCTTCTTTAGCCATTTCAGATTCTTGGTCCGAGTCATAAGAATCATTCTCAAAAATTTGATCACTATGTTCTATTTGCCTAAAGGATTCCTCATGCGTGTCATATGTTTTGAAATGTATCCCACACATGCAACTAAGTAGTTCAACTCTAACCATCTCACAATCTTGTTTGGGCTTAGGTTTCATGTTCTTAAAAACTAGGTCTTTTTTTATCATGGTGCCTAAGATCGAATAAATCCTCGTTATCTGTTTTCTTAAGATGTGATGTAGACAAGCCTATGATTTCATTCAACTTATGGGTTACGCTTAGGAAGCTTTTTTCAAATTATTTCCAAAGGGTCTCACTAAAAGGAGTTGATCCTAACAATGATTATTGAATAGAAGCCACACAAGCACAAAATTCATCAAATCCATTTAACTTTACACCCGTCTCCTCTTATATATCTCTAATATCACTCACAAATTCATTAGAACAATAAGAAGCAATTCTATCTACGAAATACAATTATTCCTCATTTGTTAGTGATTCAAATGCAACTTCACTTGCCATAGTGACAAATGAAAAGGGTTTTACGAACAAAAACACAAAGAAGAAGATAGACTACAAGAAAGCTAATAAAAATATCACTTGATAGGAATCTAGTGAGTAGACCTAAACGAAATAGAAATCAAACCTAAGCAAAAACTATTCCTCGGCAGCGGTGCCAAAAACTTGATGCGATGGTTCGGGGTCGAGAAGACTTCCTTTTCTACAAGCAAGTTTTTCAACCCTCTAGGCAGTGAACCTAATCGTTGTAGTGTAGTATGGGGTAAGCCTAGGGGATTGATTCATTCTCTAGGAGAATAGGAATGCTAGAAAGAGATATATGACGAGAAGGTAAGGTTGAGGGAGATTCTTTTTAGTCTTTTTTATGTTTTTTAGAAAGTAAGGTAAATATCTCGGGGTATAAGAGTTGAGGGTGGTACTTCTACCAATTCTAATTACTTTTATAACTACTTACTAATTAATTACTTAAACTATGGATAGATTATGCTTAATTGAGGTGTGCTCGTATGATGATTAAAGATGTGTTTACTTAGATGTTCTTACTCCCTATTTATCTCTTTTGGTCGGTTGAATTGTCACATCCTCATCTTAATTGGTGCGTTGTATTCCGTTTGGTCGTAGGGTGGTGCCTAATTCCCTAGTTCTATGAATTGCAACTCTCCTCCAGACTATCTGGGATCGGCGAGTACAATGGTATCTCCCCCAAATACTCTACTATCCTTAAGCTACAACTCATGCAATAAACACAACGAATGAGCTAACTGCACTCTTAAGCTTTTTTTGCTATTTAGGACGTTCAAGCTCGCAACAATTAAAGAAGAAGCCAGTTTTTCTTACTCTAGCATCTACCAATTAAGACAAGAGACAACCTAACAATAATTAACAACTAGGTTTCATATATCTAAGCAAACACAATGATAATTTAGCTACTCATGTTAAACAAGCAAGCATACACACATACAATTGAACATGGGGTAGACATAATGATAATATGGATTAACAAACTTATCTTATGATGTAAAGAAGCGGTATGGGACCCTTAGATATCGTCCATCGGACTACAACCGAATTAGGGTTTTCTCCAAAGTTCTACCTCCTTTAAAACAAAAATCGAATTCTATATATAGATTTACAAGTGCGACGACGTCTTTTGCTAGCGACGCAGCCAGTCACCGTCATTAGGGTTTCGCTTGGGCTAAGGCATCGTTGGGACGGCGCGCTTAATAAGTGCGACGCCGCCTTCATGAAGGACTTCTTCGAGATTGGTTCTTGGTCGTCGGTGTGGAAAATGAGGTGACGCCCAAAGTTTAGGCGCGACGTCAAGTTGTAGAATTTGTTTTGAGCCTTCATGTGTATTTTGATCAAAACTTATATAAAGGGATGGCGTCGCCTATTGGTTGGGACGCCGTCAGGTCTGCTGGAGGGCCTTTGATCTTGAGTTTGCCATTTTCTTCAAGTTTTCGCTCCTTTTCGTCCAAATATGCTTCATTCCAGCATTTTGCTTCCAAAAGACCTAAAATGTAAAAAAGAACAATTTTAAGTAGTAACGGATATAAAATGTGTTGATTCAGGGCTTAAATGACCCCCTAAAAATGTATTTTTTAAATCCTTATCAGAACTCGACATTCCGCTTAGTGTCGTAAATTGGTGTAAGCGAAGGTGTACGGTTTTATCCGCCATAAGAGAGCTTGTTGGTATAGTGTCGGTGAACTCTCAAGTGTGATACTCGAGGAGTGGAGTAGGGCAAAGATTGAGCTTTGTAGCCGAATCACTATAAATATTCGTGTCTTGGTTTGATCACTCTTTCCCTTTACTATTCTATCCTTTTTTACGTTTTTATCATTGTTTATATTCTTTGTAGATTGTTGCTTTGATATTACATAAACTTCGAATCTAAAAGTCTTTGAAAAGAAACTTGAAAAACATTTTAAAAACGTAATTAAAACAGTAAAACTATTCAACCCCCCATTCTAGTTTTTACAATTGGTATCAGAGCCAGGTTAACCAAGATTATTTTAAATATACTATATTTTAAAACTTGAATCGATCTATGGATTTCGAAAAATATCAAAAAGAGCAATTTATGCAAAGGCCACCACTTTTCGAAGCTGATTGCTTGATTTATTGGAAAACAAGATTCGAAACTTATATAAAATCAAAATATCTTGATCTTTGACATGTTATTACTAAGGGTGACTTTAAACCTATTGAACAAAATTCAGAAACTAAAAGGGATGAAGTAGTTCCATATGAAAAACAAAGTGGTAATCTTTAAAAGAAATTAGCACATAATGATGAGGCAAAAATTACCCAACTAGATGCAATGTACCTAGTCATTGGGTTATGAATCTTGGGTCATGGGTTATGGACTTTGGGTCATGGATCATAGATAATATCCAACATGACTTCATGCATGATGTCATGCAAAGGGTCATGGGTTATGGATCATGCTCCATGGGTATGGGTTATGGACTTTGGTTTTTATCCAACAACATTCATTGTACCTAGTCAATGGATCATGGGTCATGGGTTATGGACTTTGGTTTTTACCCATTACAACATATACAAAATATAAATAAACGTTTTTATGGTTTTTTTGTATTAAGAGTTTTTACCCATTACTTACCCATTACAACATATGCAAAGTACATATACATTTCTATAAAATGTAAACAATAATTGCTTATTACACGTATACATTTTGATAAGATGTAAACAATATTACTTGTTAGTGTTATATAAAAATGTCTTTGGTTTTATATAACTTATTTACTAAACATGTTTTGATGGTTTTAATATGTTTAGTAAAAGTGTGTTAGTAAACTATTGGCTCAAAGCTTTTACGTATTTTATTTATTTTGTTAAAATGATTTTACGTTTGTTATCGACAAAACATTAGACGTAAAATATAAATAAATGTTTTTATGGTTTATTTGTATCAACAAAAACCTTCCAATGATGGTGCAAAGAAGTTTACTGAAGGTCCAGAAAAGGAATGTGTTAGTGATGATCAGGAGCAGAATGATAATGATAACAGTCTTATGAAAACAGAGGAGATGATGGAAACAGAAAAGGTAGTGGAGAGTTCTTAGAGAGCAGGAGATGAGATAGAGCAGGAAGTAACAAAGAAAAAGAAACTTGATGAGCAGAAGGAGCAAGAGTAAAGAGAATTGGATGAAGAAAAAGACATATCTGAAAAACAAAAGTTAACAGTGATTGCTTCAGATGCTGAGGAGGAAATAGTTGATGTTGTTCCTTTAAACGTTAAAGCACCTTTTATTGGCTGGAAAACTGGGTATCATGGAAAGACATGCTGGTGGGAAATAATGAGGGCTGGTGGACAGAGATTTAACTCTTTTGGATTGATGCTCAGGATATTTGATAGAGAAGATTTAGAAACTCTTTAGGAACTGGTAAAAGCTAAGTATGGATATACCAGGTCAGATGATATCTTGGATAGGGTTCTTTGAGGAGACTTGGAAGTGATGTTTGAACCTCATCATGAAGATAGTGTTTGGAGGGAATAATGCAAGAATACAGTTTTGCAATGGAAGGTATATCAGTTTTGTGGAGTTCATACTGTAGCTATGAATGGATTTCAATTGATAGATCCTGGATTGAGTCCTACAACAGTTCATCAGATGCTTAATGGAAAAGTTAGAATTCAAATTGATAGATATGATGAAATGATTTACCAATTAATCAAGAAGATGGAGTACATCGTAGAGCCTAAAAATAAGAAGTAAGGTGTTTGGAAGCATGCACCTGGTGATTATCAATGCTTTGAAGGAAACTTGATGATTTTAAAAGGAAATATCAAGTTTAGGGGAGGATTGTTGGGTTTCAAATACTTCTAAATACTACTGCTGCTTATATAGTTAAGACTGCTCATGGTGATTAATGGAAAATGCTCTAAGTATTATTACTATCACGGTTATATGTTATCACGCTTGTTGAAGACTAAGACCGCCGTGTATAATATCACATCGAACTTCAAATGAAATGCACTAAGTAGTTAGTGCTGCTAGAAGGAAAGTTAGTGCTGCTAGTAATAAGTTAATGCTACTGAAGACTTAATGCTGCCAGAGTGAAGATTAGTATTGCTGGTTGTTATTAATGTTGTTTGTAATTATAAGTCGGTTTAGATAAACATAGAATGTTTAGATAAGTATGTAAATGATTTTATATACTTAGAAAAGTATTCTTATCTTGGGGAATACGTATTGTAACCCTAATAGGACTCCTTATTCTATAAAAGGAGGCCTAGGGCATAGAGATAGATCGTATTGTTTTGGTATTATTTTGTTAGCTTCAAGGTTGTAAACCCTAATACTTGCTAGAGTATTCGTATTATTCATCAATAATATTGAAGCGTTTATTCTTTGTTTGTGTTATTCTTAATATCAATTACTAGATTATGCATAGTGTTTGATTAAACTCAAAACAATTTCTAAACTAGTTGTGTTAGTTTATCTAGCATAACTTAATCTTTGCAAGCTAAGAGATTAAGATCAAGTACTCAACTGGATCAACACTCGAGTCATTTAGGCTCATTTTTGTCCGACTATATTCTATATAATGTTTTTGTTGTAAATGGTCCTAGAATCTCATAAGAACATTTATACAGCTTGATGTTTTGTAAAGTAGACAAAGTAGCCGTTGACCTAATGCATTACAAATTCTTCTTGCATTACAAATTCTTCTTACCCAATAAGTGAATGATTTGGATATGTCTGAGAAAAGGTTTCACGATATAAAAATTTTATTGAGTTGGACTCCAAATTTGCAATAGGTTTTATGATCTGCGAAATAAAGAAAATTGATTCTTCCTGGCCATTAATGTATGCATGGGCGGAGACAAGATGGGTAATGAGCCAAACACTCCTATAGGTTTATCTTATGGAAATGCAGTAGCTCAAGTTCAAGACAAACAAGCTCAAGACTATACAACTGCTAGTGTATTAGTACATAAGATATCCCATGCAACTGCTAGGGTATTAGTACAGAAGATATCTCTACATATGGAGCCGCAAGTACATGGAAAATATCACTTTCAATTGCCTTGAATGCTAGAAATAAGTTGAAAATTCTTACTGGTGAGTATGATGAGCCTGCACTTGATTCAAATCTTAGACCACATTGGGAAAGGGCAAATGATATGTTAATCTCCTGGATATTGAACATTGTATCTGATCAAATTAGCAATAATATGAGTTTTGTGCATTCTGCATGTGCCTTTTGGTCTGAATTGAGTCAACACTACTTACAGCTTGATGGACACATAATATACCAAGTTACTTCTGCCATTGTCCAGTTAAAATAGAATAATAGTACTATTAAGGTTTACTACCAGAAGCTTAAGGGACTTTGGGGTGAATTGGATGCACTTGCGGCTCCATATGCTTATAGTTGTAAGTGTGTATGTGACAATGGAAAGACAAATGGTGAAAGGGATCACAATAAAAGACTCATACAATTTTTCATGAGACTTGATGAAAGCTACACTAATGTCAAAGGCAATTCTCATGTTGCAACCACTAACCATAGTTGCAAAACCTACAAGAAGGCAAGAAGAGACTCAAAGGGAGGTTCCTAAGCAACACACATCCACACCCGCTTGATCTCAACACTATGAAAAGGATATGGATAAACAAGGTTTATCCCAAACAAACCCTACAATCCTCAAAACATAACTACTAACCAATACCAAACACCACCAAAGTGAAAGAAGAAGCAACTTTAGGAAGGGAATCACCAAGACCAACCTGTAATAGGAAGGCCATTACAATAATGAATGCTACAAAATTATAGGCTATTCAGCTGGCCATCCACTTCACAACAAATATGTTCCACCACATCAAAGGAATCCAGAACACCAAGGGTAAAGTCATCAACATGATCATGGGAGAAGGTGAGACTCCTTTGAAAGTACTGATCCTCAAGGCTCAACAATCAAATTCGAAGCTTTGTGAGTGCAAGGATGGATATGTCGCAAAATCAACTTAACCAAGTATTGCTAATGCTCCAAAACAAGGATACTAATCCCAACCTTATCCCATCCTACATGGCGTGTATGTTCTCCATCCTACACTCTTTCATTGCTTCATATGTCTCTAAGTTATAGGATACTTGGATCATAGATAGTGGTGCCATTAATAGTATCTGCATTCTAGTTTCACTTATGTTCAATATCAGAAAATGCCAACCACCAACCCTTGTCTCACTACCCAATGGTCATGTCACAGAGGTACACTTAATAGGTTCAATTTGCATACACAATGATTTCATACTTCATAATGTCCTATATATTCCCTCATTCACTTACAACCTCATCTCCATCAGCACAATTTTATCTAGACAAGATTCTACATATAGCAAAGACACATATTTTATCTAGAACATGATATTAATAGTTAAATTTAAACAACATGACAGTTAAACAAAGTCAAATCCTTTGTGCAACAAAAATCTATACAAATGTTAATCGATATTAACACATAATGAAAAAATTATGTAAAAACTCATACGTGCACGGGTATTATAACTATATAAGTATTAAAATTTTAATATAATCTTAGAGAAAAATTGTAATGTATTGTAAACATTACAATGGATTTATGAATTATAACAATATTTAACTTCAAAACAAAGTTATTTAAATATTATTACCCGTTATACTATTTTCTCAATGATCGTCCGTGCAGGGGGCTCAAAACTAGTCTAAACTATTGTAAGATGATAGTTGTAGCCAAGCAATACAATTTTAGTCCCCTCTTGTTTCTACAAATAGTAAGTATAAGTTTCATTATACATTGGAGATCGTCATCCGTAGTTGTGGAAAAATTTCATCTCCATTTTCAACCCATTGCAGTATACAATTCTAATGCAAAAAATGTCTACAATTCATTCTCAACATATCTCCCCAAATTTTAACTGGTTGATGCATAAACCTGGTGCTCAACCGGCCAGTTCAAGATGCATATGGTCCAAGTCCTTTTATAAAGGTCATCAACCGATGTTACATGTTGGCGTATAAATAGTCGGGACTTGGAGAGAAGGATAATCATTCTAGCATCTCAAGTTACAAAAAATATATGTTTATTTTAAGATTAAAATTCTAAGTCTAAACTATTTAGCATTATTTAGATACGCGGGTTGTGGACTTACACAGTCTAAAACTTACTTGGTATATGGAAAACATATATGTATATAGTTAAGGTGGAATTTGGTCGAGCGATTTAGGGTTTAGTTAAACTTAACCAAGTTTTTACTGTCTTTACAATCGTAAATCTATTTTAGTCTCATTTTATGTGAATATAGTTACATATTGTAACTGTTAATCTTGTATTCAAACATTTTGGTTAGGAACATGGTTGGAAATTTTAGCCTGATTCAAGCACTACTATTATGAAATTTTAAATAGATGAAGACCCATTGACACAGCTTTGTATTTTCTACTGCCTACAAATTTATATTAAAAATAATAATAATAACTTGAAAGTATTGCATTTTGTTTTAGTATGACAGTGAATAAATGCAATGAACAATGGTATATACTAATTTTATATATCTGTCTAAAACTTATAATAGTATAATTAAAGAAATCGAAGTCGCAGGAGAATCCTCTGTGGCCTCAGTCCAATCGAGGTCTGGTTTGCATCATGAACGCGGTCGAAGACCAAACTTAAAAGACACCACCATTTCTAGAGCCTCAAATGTGGGAAACGGTGTACACTTTTATTAAAATAATCAGATTATAATAATAAAAATTAACAGAATGTAAATAACGGAAAATTAAAAGCTGACAAAAAAGGGTAGAAGCAGAAGACAGACACTATGAACGATAAACAAAGAAAACAAAGAAGGTCGTGGAACGAGGCTCGTTAAACACGATTCTTAAAACAGGTTCGCGTCTGCTTCTGGGTACAACGTCCAAAGTCATATGCACACCGACCGACAACTTTCCCGAAGATTACCAAGCGTATGCGCTTCGATCGAAGGATTGCCGGAACTCGTCTGCTAAGAAGTGCGTTTCAGATGTCTCGAAAACTTAATGACAGGAGTTTATTTTATAGGCTAAACATGTCTGAAAACTGAATGACATGTGTTTGGGCAAGCTTATTTCAAATAGCTTATGAATTTTGCATAAAAAGCTAATAAGCACATTCAAACATATGTTCGTGTAAGCTATTTGCATTTTGGATAATCCCACAAGCTAAGATGGTGTTTGATTGCTTAATTTGTCTACTTTGGAGTATTTGTATAAAACAAACTCTTGTGCTTATTTGCTTAGTTAATAAGCAGGTAGGTCGTGACCTAATTATATTAAAATGCTTATTTGAAATGGTAGATTACAATTTTACCCTCATCACCTTATGAACATATATATAACATATGCAAATGGTTATTTCCTATCTTATTCAATTTTTTATTCATAACTTATCTGCTTATGTCAAAATAAGCAAAAGTGTAAAACTTGAAAACTTGAAAATGATCAAGAGCACACTACTATACATCCCAGGAGAAGCAAAGTGTAATTACTACCTGAAACTAAGTCGACATATATAATACGAAAGAAGAGAAGCATGCTCCCATCAATTTAATATGTTGTTAGGACATATGTTCTTGTGATGGCGGTTTTTAGATTGATTATTGTAACTAAGAAAATTGTAATATAACATCGGGCTGGTTTTGTTTACATAGCCATTAACCTTTATTATATATATGTGTATATGCAATAATAAACTTAGCTTGACATAAGCAATAATCTATATAACTTTACTGAGTGATCATGGATAAAGATTCCAGGACAGTACTAATACGTATCATGGACGTCAATTCGTAGCCCTTGCATCTTCCTTCCAATCGGAGTTTAATTCAATCCATGATCGCGGCCTCACACCAAACACAAAAAACACCACCATTTCTAGAGCCTCAAACACTTTAAGCTTGTCCATAAACCTATTCCAAACCCCGCTCACGATACAATAGTTGTTGTTATATGGTGGCCGATGGTGGGCAGCATGTTGCGATCTAGATACCAATACTCCAACATCTTGCAATATCACCACTATTGGTGGTAACTTGCTCTTAGTCATATGAGTCCAAGCATGACAGTATTGGCTAAGCATGACACATCCACTAGCCACCCCTATGAACCCCATAAACACAGGACGATCATGATATATTAAATCAATTGGCAGCATTGTAAACGTAATAAAACACCCCAACATGTTTAAATTGTTCTCAAACTCATGTTTTGGGATCTCCGAAGACAACTTATGGTGGCGTTGAAACTCCTCAATTTGTGAACCAAATATTGGAGTGGAAGCATCACCGTAGTTGTCAATAAGCCAATGGTAGACACCGGTCACAAGGTCAGCGACAATGTACCCTATGAAGCAAGCGATTATGGGTTTAAACCATATGTGTGACTTGATTGATCCAATGACAGAACTAACTAAACAAAGCAATATTGTGCTGCATCCGTGGCTAATTCTACATGATGATACCAAGTCGATTTAATACTTGGGTCATCAATTTTGAGTCGATTAACGACTTTTTGGCTGGTTGATTAGTTGTTTGAAGGACATTATTGAAGTTTGAGCTGGGGTAACTAGGGATTTAGTGTATATATATAGAATGAAATGCTGTTGCTTTCATATTAAAATTACATCCATATATAGTATCTACATATTTGATCAAATATGCAGCTTTTAATTTATGGTTTCGTTTTGAAACTTGTTGTGGACTAGGAAATAGATATTTGGGAGTGTTTGGTTTGGAAATATATATGAGAATGAAGGGATAATCTCACTTTCTTTGATAACGAGAATGACCGAAGAGAGTGTTTGGTTGTAATCATCGCTGATTAGACTCTTAACTTCAAGAAATTTCCTTTAATACTTCGTTACCTAGTCATGGCCTGATAAGTTGTAATTTATGCAGGAAAGTTGTATGAACACCAGCTTTTGGAAGAAGAACTATCCTAACACGATACCTTGGTTAACAATGGATGAAATACATATATACTACGACACGTCGTGTGTTATTGAATTAAAAATGGCGTGTTTATTTAAACTACGCTTATATTTTAACCTTATACTTTCAATAACACACGGCCTTATCCTTTCATTTTTTTTTATCCGTTCTCTTCTTTTATACTGATAGTCATGAGCAGGACGCAAGTGTCGTGTGTCATTGCATTACGAATCATGAAACATGACATCAAAATGGTCGTGATGCATAAAAATAAAATTTGTCCTAAATGGGATTGAAGTTACCTAAGTTATTTACGGCTCCTGATTTAGTATTATCACAACTCAAAAGTCGAATGTTGTCATTGATGATGAAGAATTACAAATCGTGTAAGTTGAAAAAACTTTCTAAATATGTCATGAATGAGTAGCTGAGCCCAAAATTGATGTATACGCAACATTCTTAACTAGGATAATTTGAGGAAATTAACTTATTATGTCTAGCCTATTTTCTGAATATGTAAATGTATATCAGTCTCGTACTCTCGTTTAATTGTGAATGCAGTTATAACAAAGCTGTTGATCTTGTACGTATTCAAACATTACAAAATTTAGTTAACAACATGCATGCTTAAGAATTTTTTCGCCTGATCGGCACTGTTATAGATTTTTTGAATAAATGGAGGCCATTTGACCCATTCTTACAAAATGGAGAAAAAAAGAAAAATAAAACTAAACTAGAAAGTATTGAATATTTAACGTAGCAAAGAATGCAGTGAACAATGGTATATACTATATACTTATTTGATATATCAGTTTGATTTGAATCTTATCAAGTATCATGGAATCAAGTCGTTATGAGAGAATCCTCCGTGGCTTCGGTCCAATCGGAGTCTGGTTCTCCCATGACCGTGGCAAGACCAAACTTGAAAAAGATCACCATTTCTAGAGCCTCAAACACCTTATTCTCATCCAATAACTTGTTCCAAGCCCCACTCACAATGCAATAATTATTGTTATATGGCGGTCGGTGGTGCGCCCCATGTTGTGATCGGGATACCAACACCCCGGAGTCTTGCAATGCCACCACGAGTGGTGGCAGCTTGCTCTTAGTCCCATGAGCCCAAGCATGGAACTGTTGGCTAAACATAACGCACCCACTAGCCATCCCAACAAACCCCGATATTACGGGTTGATCATGGAAGATTATGTCCATAGGTAATACTGTAAAAGTAACTACACGCGCTAGAGCTTGTAAGTTATTAGCAAATTGTCTTTTAGTAATGGTCCAGGGCCACTTATGGTGGCCTTGGAACGCATCAATTTGTGAACCTACTAGTGGAGTTGAGGCATCGCCATAATTGTCGATGCCCCAATGGTATACACCTGACCCAAGGTCCGCAAACAAGTAACCAACAAATCCAGATAAAATGGGTTCAACCCATATATGTGAATCATATGATCCAACTATAGAACTTGCTAGGGAAGCAAGTACAGTTGTGCATCCTGTGGCCACCCATGCTCGATGGGACCAAGTCGATTTTAGACTTGGGTCGTCAGATTTTGGTGGAGTAATGAGGGGTGTGGTGTTTATGACGAGTGGTTCTAGTTTTGGTCTAGTCTTTATTGGAGTTGTTGCGGCACAATAGACGACATGGTTGTTGTGTCGTCTATTGTGGCGGCCTTTGGAAACCACATGGTGAATGTAGTGGTTTTGTGGTAAAGTATACATTATTTGGTTTTGATTTGGGTGGCTTGGTGATGTTGGTATGTTACTATATGTAGATTGAACTAGAAAAGTTATTGGTGTTACTTATTTAGTCTACGTGGGTTTATTGGTGTCGCTAAAGAGTTGATAACAGTTTGTGGTGCATGATGCAAGTTCGATTCGTCCCATATGATATATGGTGTATGTTACTTCAAAGCTTGTTGTGGACAGAAAAATAGATGATGCACTTTTCTTTATTAAAATAAGTAGACGTATGTGACTGAAGTAACTAGGTTGGTTTCGAATATGCTTTATAGTGTTCGGGTTTCGTGGTCCTAGCCAAATCTGAGGGAAGACAAGATGGGCTACCGATCATAGCCTTCAAAATTCAAAGGCCTCAAATTTAGCCCATATGTTAGATAGACAGGTAATTTGCTTGAAAAAGATATATATCAAATCATAAATAGTAAGGGGCGTTTGGTTCAAATAGAGGAATAAGAATGGGAAAGATAAAAGGATACTAAGGGGTGCTTGGTTGGGGTAATGGGTGGTGAATTTAAAAGAATGATTAAACACTACTACAGAGTAGATAACGAATCATTGTTAATATCGTGAATGGGACATTACCCAAGAATCGAGCCAGACAGAATGATTACCCACCACCACCACTACCAACAGCCGCCACCATCAGTAGCCACCACCAGCCACCACCACCATTAGCAGCCACCACCACTAGTAGCCACTACCACCAGCAACAGCCACCACCACCAACAGCAGCCACCACCACCAGCCACCACCACCACCACCAGCCACCACCACCACCACCACCACCAGCCGCCACCACCACCACTACTTTGGAGGTTAATGTGTTTTTCTTAAACCAAACACTATCAAAGATAATGTAATTAGTATTGCATTACCCCCAATTTCCATACCCCACAATTTGTAAGGTAATGCTCTATTACCTTGTTTCGGGTAATGATCCATTGCATAATAGTATACCAAGCATAAGTAATGATACCAAACATGTCCTAAGATTCTATTGTATAGATGGGCCATTAGGTGAAAAAAAAAAAAAATAAATAACCTCTAAAGTGCTCAAATAATTAGGTTATGATCATACGACATGACCTTTATTTCTTAAAACTAACTAAGAAAAATCTATATATAAAATTTTAAAAAAAAATAAAAAAATAAAATAAAAAAAGGTATGATGAATGAAAACTCAATCATCACTTTCTCACTATATGATACAGTAATTCTTTTTAATCATTTGATCATTCTTTCAGTATTTTATTACTACATCCGTCCCGTATTAAGTGTTCAGTTTAATTTTTTTAAGTCTTTCTTGTTTAACTTTTGTCTTAAATTATATTATTTGTGTTATATAATATTTGATGCAAAATATATGAATTGATTGAGTTTTAAATGTATTTTCATTGGTATAATTTTTATCAAGTATTATATAGCACAAATAAAAATATTTACAATCAAAGTTGAAAAAAAAATCACAAAAGTTAAAATGGACATTTAATACGAGACGCGGGGATTATTTTTTATATCTCGTGTGATTATGTGAGATTATGTGAATTTGAAAAATCATCAAATAAAAAATATTATTATAACTTTACAACAAGTACAAGACATGTGATGATTTGAAATTGAGAATCAACTTTCTTTATCATCAATAGTATTTTATTTGTTTATTATTAGGTTAATATACAAATATGTTATTAAATTTTTTTAAAAAGTATGTCTATTAAACTTTTATTTTGTTCACTTAGATTATTGAATTTTGAAACTTTATTCACACTGGTTACTGAACCTTTAAAATATGACATTGTTTTACAAAACGATCCTTGTGGTTAGTCTGGTTTCACGGATTTTGTCCCTAAACCACTATTTCTGTTAGTTTGACCGTTTTTATATGCTTTCGTTGGTTTTTTTACGTGTTCGCCCGTTTTCCTATATTTTCACACGCTTATCCGTCATTCCATTTTATACGCCGTCCGCTTTATACGCCGCCACTTTTCTTATGTTTTCGCCAAATTTTTACATTTTCACCATTTTTGTATGCGCCATCCGCTTTATATGTTTTTATCATCCGCTTTATAAGTTTTTCGCCAGTTTTTCTTACGTTTTCACCCGTTTTCTTATGTTTATATCCGTTATCGTCCGTTTTAATACGTTTTCATCTGTTTTTATACGTTTCGTCCTTTTTTATACGTTTTCGGCCGTTTTCTTTACGTTTTCATATGCATTTATTCGTTTTCATCTGTACTTGTACATTTTCATCCATTTTTATAGGCTTTCGTCAATTTTTCTTACGTTTTCAACCGTTTTCTTATATTTTCATACATTTTCGTCCGTTTTCATATGTATTCTTACGTTTTTAAAAGTTTTTTTTACGTTTTCATACATTTTAAAAAACGTATTAAAACAGATAAAAACATATGAAGATGTAAAAAAATCGACAAAAACTTATAAAAACGAACGAAAACGTATAAAACGGATAAAAACAGATAAAAACGTACTAAAACGGATAAAAACGGACGAGAACGTATAAAAACGGACGGTATAAAAACGGATAAAAAGGGACGAAAACGTATAAAAATGGACGGTATAAAAACGGATAAAAACGTATGAAAACATAAGAAAACGGGCGAAACGTAAGAAAACCCATGAAACAGAGTAAAACTAATGAAACGAGTAAGAACGAATGAAAACGAATAAAGATGTATAAAATGGCCGATAATGTATAAAACGGTTGAAAACACATAAAACATATGAAAACGCAAAGAAAACGGCGAAAATGTATAAAACGGATTTAAAACATATAAAACAAATTAAACGGATAAAACGACGAAAACATATAAAACGGACGAAAACGATAAAACATAAGAAACGGAGAAAACGTAAGAAAACGATCAAACTAATGTAAATAGTGGTTTATGACTAAATTCGTGAAACCGACTAAACACAATGACCGCTTTGTACTTAAAAATAAGAATGTCATCATTTTAATTGTTCAAAGAACTGAATGAATAAAGTTTCAAAGCTCAAGAACTTAAGTGAAAAAATAAAGATTCAAGAATTGTTGAACTTTTTGAAAGCTTTAAGAATATATTCAGATATTAATCATTTATTATTAGATTTATAGTTTATTTTAAAGCAAATTTTCTACTGATATTATTTTTTATTTAATTTTTAATTATAGATTTAAATTAATGAATGTCACATATTTTGTGTGGGGCTAGTCTGTATGTTTATGATATAAAATTGAAACTTTCTATTCATTGTTCATTTTTTAAAGCCTCACTTTTAAAACCTCGTTTTGTGTGGTCATGTTGAAATTGAGATTTATTTGGCAAGATATATAGCCACATGTATACTAAAATGAATTTTCTAACGTTTTCTTCAAGTAGGCTTAATAATCTTGTCATGTACTCGTTTGTGAAATTATCAACCTTATTTGATGAATAGGTTTGGGCTTCTATCGCTTAAAAATAAAAATAAATAAATAAATAAACTATTTTTGAAATTGCTTAAAGCAAGAGGTATCATAACGAAAGTCACTCGCCAATTCTAGGTGGAGGGCTCGCCGGTTTCCGCCACCCCTCGCCACCATACCAAGGTGGCTCGCCACTTGCCCACTCGCCATTCCCACGACATGAATAAGACAAAAGATTTGCAGTGTTTGTTCTGAATAAGTTGCAAAGATTATATACAAATAAGAGTTAACAAAATTAAGGATTAATATATGAACCACTACTAGATGTTTGGGATCATGTTCATGTTTGTTTGAGGTAGATATGATCGATGTTTAATGAATTAAATTTTGAGTGGGAGATGAAAGTGAAGGCGCATGTGACAAAATTAAAGTTAACATGTGGGAGTGAAGGACAACCAAAGTGGCCACGTCAAATTAACTACAAGTACTTTTTATACATTAAAAACAAAAGTTATATTTTGAGTAAAAAATGTAAACAATTTATATTGGGACCGATATCAATAATCAGTGATCGTAAATACGAGTGATTGGATGCGTACATTTTCTTAAACCGAAGATAGAAAAAATTTATTGAGTAAATTGCAAAATCGTCCCTAACTTTACTAAATGCACGCTTTCGTCCCAAACGCTAGAAAGTCAGCAGATCGTCTCGCGGAAACTTTTGCAAGAAAATCGTCCCTACTTAGATCAAACGACTAAAATAATTGCCTCTATATTACTTTTCATTTACAAAAATGGTCATCGCGTTTGGTAGCAGATTTTGCAAATTTAGTCATTTTTTTATGCAAATTGCAAAATCGTCCCAAACTTTGGTAAATTGACGTTTCGTCCTAAACGCTTGAAAAGTAAAGGATCGCCATGCGAAACTTTTGGGGCAAAATCGTCCCTACCACATTAAATGACTAAAATACCCTTCTCTCTATAAAACTTTTCGCTTGCACCAATGGTCCCCGTGTTTCGCCAGTTTTGCAAATTTAGTCCTTTTTTTTTTTTTTAATTTAACTTTAGTATTAGTATTATTTTTTTATACGTCGTCCGCTTTTTTTTAAGTTTTTGTCCTTTTTCACGTTTTGTCCGCTTTTCTCATGTTTTTCCGCTTACACGTTTTTCTTACGTTTTGTCCGCTTTGTCCTTTTTACGCTTTTCTAACGTTTTTATCGCTTCGACGTTTTTGTCGTTTTCTCGCGTTCTTGCTTTCACATGCTTCGCTCGTTCTTTTTCGCTTTTGTATGTTTTTCACGCGTGTTCTGTTGTCCGCTTTGTCCCTTTTTTACGCTTTTCTGTTTTCTCACGCTTGTCTATTTTCTCTCGCTTTTTCCGTTTTAGCACGCTTTGTCCGTTTTCACGCTTTGTTCATTTTCACGCTTCATCCGCGAACACGCCGCCTTTTTTTTTTTTACATTTTGTCCGCTTTCTTAATTTTTTGTTTCGCTTACACGCTTCACCTGTTTTAACGGTTTCATCGTGCCACCCGTTATAAAACGGGTGAAACGATGAAAACGAAAAGAACATAAGAAAATGAACAAAACGTAAGAAAAGCTATCGAAATGTATGAAAATGGATGAAAACGTAAGAAACCAATAAAACATATAAAACGATGAAAATTAAAAACGAAGAAAGACGGACGGCGTGATAAAACATAAGAAAACGGCGAAAACTTATAAAAACGAACGAAATCGTATAAAAAGACAAAACGTATGAAAACATAAAAATGTAAGAAATGGGACAAAAACGTATGAAATGGATAAAACGTAAGAAAACGGACAAAACGCATTTAAAACGGAAAAACGAGAGAAATAGACAAAATGTGAGAAAACAGACAAAAAACGTTAAAATGGACAAACGGACAAAAAAGATAAAACGCGAGAAAACATACAAAAACGGAAAAGAACGAACAAAACATATGAAACCAAGAACTCGAGAAAAAGCGGACAAAACGTATTTAAACAGATACAAAACGTAAAAAGGGACAAACGGACAAAACGTAAGAAAACGTATGAAAACCTGGAAAACATGAGAAAACGGACAAAACGTAAGAATAAAGGACAAAAACTTTAAAAAAACTGACGAAACGATAAAAAATAATACTAATACTAAAAGTTAAATTAAAAAAAAAAAAAAAAAAAAAAAGGACTAAATTTGCAAAACCCGGCGAAACACATGGACCATCAAAAAGAAACCGAAAAGTAATATAGAGAAGGGTATTTTAGTCATTTAATGTAGGCTGGACGATTTTTGCCCAAAAGTTTCTCACATGGACGATCCTCAGACTTTCCAAACGCTAGGACTAAACGCAATTTGGCCAAAGTTTAGGACGATTTTTGTAATTTACTCAAATTTATTTAAATGAAATAAATTTTATTGTGTTTAAAAATATGAAAAGAATAAAATGATGGTCACGTACCCAGTCAAAAGGCCGAGGTTAATTGTGAATGCGGATATTTTTAAGTGAGTTTGTTGGAGTGATGTGGAGCTGATGTGACAAGTAGCCTAAATGAAGAGTATGAGCGCCATGACACCCCACGCCTTAGGCTAAACGGAATAATAACAATACTCACTCACTCCACGCCGGTACCTCGCCTTTCTCTCTCTACTTTACCACTCACTCACCACCCGCTTTAACACTCACTCACCACACCAAACCCACTCACTCCACATCATTTTTTTTATTTAATTCATTCATATTAAATAAAACGAAATGTAAACGTAAAAAATAATTATAACGTAAACGTAAAAATATTAAAACGTAAAACTTTTATTCATGCATTAAACTAAAACGGTACATAATAAAAACTAGAAAGAAAGGATACATAGATTAAAACTTAAACGTAACTAAACTCCAAATTATATTTCGCCGATCCTTGCCCCACGGCAGATCCATTGCCTTGCTACCGGTCTCCTGCTATGCTCGAATGGTTGAAGATACAACCGCATGTCATGTTGTTCAATCTCGCCTCACGACATAACACCTCCTTCGCTTGATATCCAAAACGCTAAGCGCCTCTTTCTAGAGCCGCCACCGCTTACCATCAACTTAGCCAATGCATCTTCATTAACATTCGAGGATCCCGAGACCGATGATTTTGACCTCTCTTTCTCCCGTAGCTTCGCTTTATCCCCGCCTCGTGGTTGTTGTTGAGTTTCCCGCGACTTCATCTTCATCTTCATCTTCATTGTCGCTGCCAAGATTAATATTCGTGTTAATACTAGCATCCCTGCATGTGTTGAACGAACTTGTACCAGCTTGACTGCCTTTGCTACCTCCTTGCGACTGCTTCAAGTCGAACCGGTATCTTTGCCATTTTGATGATTTTTAAAATCTCCCAACAATGTAAAAGTTTAAATGGAACGCCTGCTTCAATTTCATAGTGTTTCAACGCCTGCTCAATGTAATCTGCGTCTCACCCACTAACCGACCCATACGAATAATGTTGTTGTAAATCCCACAAAACCGAATGCAAGCGGACGCATCGCCTTCCATTTTCCGTTAACACTATCGTGACGCTCGACGTCCAACCTGCTTTGTTTTACTCATATAGTTCAATATCTCAACCCAAAGGCCACTTGCTTTTTAGTGTTGCCACCAGTAGCTATCTTCCGATATGGAAAGCCAACCTTTACACAAAATAATTTCTTCGTCTCTTGTCCACGGAATCTGTCGCTTGTTCACGGAATCTTCGGTTTCTACAACCCTTTTTTGACGGTTACGGCTCGCCTTCTTCTTCTTTTTTGGTGATGTCGCGACATGTTCAACGGGAGCTTCTTCATTTTGAGTCTCGTAAGGATTGTGTTCTTGCCAATAACCGGTGTTCTCATTAAAAGGTGGTGACATTTGAGGCAAGTAGCAGTCTGTAAGATTAAGTGCATTAATCGGAGACCTTGGTGGATCCATACGTGATTGCGACGAACCACCCATTTGAGTTTCGAGACATACTCTGGTTGTGAAACATCGAGACCGGACGATAATCCCGAAACGCGCTTGGTTGTGAACCATAAATATGAAACCCGTGTTGTTCCGATGCCGGTGCCGGGGTTTCGTATGGTTGGTTCGGTAAGCGGGTGGTAGTACACTCGCGGGACGAATACGCTTGTGTTTGGGCGATGGGTTTCGAGATTAAACGTGCCTTCTGCGTCGTGGGATTGCTCCGGTTGAGGGTTCTTGGTTGACGCTTGTCGGACGGGAGTGTTTTGGTGAGACATATTTAAAAATGAAGATGGTGAAGAAATGGTGAAGAATTTGTATGAAGATGGTGAAGAAGATGGTGAAGAAATGGTGAAGAAATGAAGATGGTGAAGAAGATGGTAGCCTCAAGAGTTGCCTCACGCGCGAGCGACTCACGAATACACACAACTCACGCGTGAGTCTATTATAGGGCAAGTTTAATGCCTCACCGCACAACTCACGGCGAAAATGTTATTATTCCGCCTAGCCTTAGTGGTAAAGACATCTTGGGAGAGTCAAGAAAAGTCGAAAGTTGTCATGAGAATACTGGTTATATACCATTTCCATCAAAGCTATAAAAATGTTAACCTCTCCGATAAATAGCCTGAACAAGAATCATTTTCTTTATTTTGTGTTTAGGAGCCTTTTATTTCTCCAATTTTGTGTTTTGATTTGTAGTCGTCTTTTTCCTAATATGCATGAGAGAGTCTAATAAGACTGTTTGGATCTCAAAATTTATTCAAAATAACCTATTTTGTATTCCGATGCCAAAATTGGAATTTCTAGTTTTTATCATTTACTTGTACCGTTTTTGAAGGTACCGAAACACCTTAATTTTGTAGTTCCGATACCGTACCGTATATATGAGATTCGTATAATAGGTTCGGGCTTTCTATCGCCTTAGAAAAACTATTTTTCAAGTGGCTCGGTGGTAAAGACATTCAAAAGTTTCAAAAAATACTCACTTTTAACTTTTTTAACTTTATTAGGTATTTAGGTGTACATTTGGGATGAGTAGAGAAAAGTCGAATCGGTCACGAGAATACTGGTTATATATCGTTTCCATCAAAGCCATAAAAAGCTTAACTTCCCAGATAGATAGTCATGGAACGAACCTCTCTCTAAAAGTATAGTTCTCTTCAACCTCTCTCTAAAAGCCCAAACAAATCTTAACTTTTCCGGCGGTCGGTTTTGGCCGGCCGTCTGGACCTCCTTCTCCATCTTTTCTTGTACTTTTTCCTTCCCACAATAAATGCCCTTACTCACAGATCTGTCATCTCCCATCTTCGCCGTGCGTCAGTAGTCGCCGCCGCCACCGCCTTCTCGCTTCGCATCCGCTACCATCCGGCCTCTTCGCTCAGACCGCTGCGGTCCGTCATCGATGGCTTCTTGTCATGCCTTGGGTTTCGACTTTAGATCTGCTTTGGTTCAGTCGACTCCTTTAACGATGCCCGCTTTTATCTTCTATGTATGTTTTATGTACTTTATGTATTTTTGTCAAGCTACATCTTCATATGGTTGTGTCTACCAAAAGCTCACTTTGGTGATTCCCCCTACCTTTGTATAGTGTTGTTGTAGTCTGTCACAACTATTATGGTGTATGTCTTATTTTGGCTTAACTTGTTACCCTGTGTATTTTGTTTGGCAAGTCGGTTTTGATTTTGCCCATTATATTCGATGTAACTTGTTGTGTTCAAATTACCTCAATTTGTGAGGAGTGAAATGTTATACCTGTTAAAAAAAAGATAGATAATCATGAATCATTCTCCCTTTTTACATGTTTTTTTATCATTTTAAATGAACTTGAAATATAGTGTGGTTCAATGTAAGGTCAGAAACACATATAAGCTAAGATGTTCGATCGATGGAATATGGGTTCACACATATATATAAAATTAAAAGTCGATTATTGGTATGATTTAGGGATGAGCTCTGTATCAATTTCGTACCAAATTGGTACCGAATTAATGGTACTTTATTTTTCTCGAACATAAAATTGTGTACCGGTCTCGTAATGAACGGAATTCCGGTACCGGTACTCGTTATAAAATTGTACATACTCATTTTTTTTCCTTTTTTCTAAAACCAAATCAACACAAACCAAAAACGAAGATAAATATACTTACTTATGTTTCGTCTTAAACAACAAGATTAACTAGCAATAAGCATAACTCATTAAATAAATGTTGTGTGCAAATAATGTCCAGTACATATTCACGTTTGTATTTAACAAAGATACACATCATTAACAATTTAAAACACCCTTCATTTTTATTTGATCTAATGTATGAGATTAATCCCAACAATTTAAAACACCCACTTTCATCATTTTTTTTCAAATATTAATATATTTCAAACCGTTAATCGTTAAGCGGAAAAAAAAATATCATTGCGACGAACATTTAATTATCTTTTTATAGATAGGCACTTTGATATACTTTCGACAAAAAAAATCGTTGTTAGGTCACAAGTTTTACAACACAAGCTTATAAGAGAAGAGATAAGCGATCAACAAGTAAACAAGCACACACACATAATAATAGAGGCACGGTTTAGGCTTAGGTGAATGTGAAAAGAAAACTTGAACAACCAACCCTCAAATGAGGGTTTACAAGAGTTTATATAGGCAAGGAGCCAGGCAACACCTCTCCTTCCCTATTCCTTATTGGGCTTGGATCAAGCTTATGGGCCTTCTACATAAGCTTGACTCAAAACAAACATAAACGCCATAATAAAGCTACCTATTACATATGAAATATAAATACTTGAAATATCGCTTTAGAGTGATTCCAACAATCTCCCCTCAAGTATATATGAATGTAAACGGTGAAGGCGCTGATGTAATAGTAGTCGACGCCTCTTCGACATTCTTCTTCTTGTGAGAGGAATTGCTTTGATTCAACAATCTCCCAAAGGTAGAGAGATCGCTATCTTGAAACAGTTATGCTTTGACGCCATCTTTAACTTTGTTCTTTGATCATTGTTCTTTATGGTGAAAGTGATAGTATGTTGTTGTCGCATCGACCGCCTCAGTTCCGCTTCACGCTCAAAGGCCTCCACGCCATTCTTCAACATGCTCACAAGCTCTTTGACGCTGGAAATCAATCTTGATGAAGTTCTTTAAGTCTTCGACTTTGTAGATTCTTTGATTGAAGGAGAATCATTCATCGTTGTGTTGCATTGATAGAACTTCCATTAGTGATGATGTTGGCGTGAACATGAGAAGAATCAAGACGATCATCCCGCCCCCGAGCTTCCATAAGAGGAAAACATTTCAAACGGTTAGTAATAAGCGGTTTCGCACTTACAAGTTTGAACTTCGAGAGTGTCAACAAAGATAGTGAAGACACAACTTAATTTTACAAGGGCCGCTCTCGAACTGAGTCCCACAAGTGAGATAACACGATGTAATCAAGTACATCTACAGTCGATGAGTCATTGAGGTACACCGAGGCATCACCACGATCAGATCGCTTGAGACACACCGCGTAATCCACGGGAGTTACCGGCGACCGCCGTGGTCGCTTGATGTCGACCGCGGAGTTTCCATTCAATCACCGAGGATCACGTATGTGAACCTCTCATAAATGTTCTTGACAGATTGCTAAGATCTGAAGGACTCGATATGAACCATCGATGATCTTATTGTTGATCATCAAGTGATTAAATGTCAAGTGTACCTAAGAGATCTTTTGATGAATCTCGGGCTCTAGACTCAATAGTGCTTTTGGTTTTCCCGAGCGGAGACAAGGGAGAGGGTCTCCTTCTTCAATACCAGCGATCTCTAAGAGAAAGCTAATAGTTTATGTAGGTTCCCAGAGAATGAAACAAGCTTCGCTGAGAGAAACTTGAGTGGCAAGAAGGTTTAGCGCATGCGCCACCGGGTCCATGACTTCACTTTAATCTTCAATACGGTGTCACTATGTGACAACCAAGAGCATATGAATTGAACCCGTGTCCGCCTCTAAGTTGAATAACTGAGGGCTATTTCTTTTCACCCTTTACTTTACATTTCTTTTGATTCTTCAACTCCTTCTTTCTCCGATTCTCATTTTCTCCTTTTACAATCATTCCTAAGGACTTCTAACACTAACTAATGGTAGTGTCCTTGGGTAGATCCTCCGACTCCAAGCGATCATAGGACGGTTATTCCTAACCTTAGTCACCTTATAACCCATGACTAACCTATGTTTGCCATTAAAACCATCGTGATGTGAAAATATCTCAAAGGGTTTGTAAATAAAAACATGTTTGAACCACTGTGAGATAAGTTTTTGCATAAATACCCTCCACATGTGCTTAATAGTTTTAATGGTTAAATGCACAAAGAGGAAAGAGCGCGCACTTTTGAATTGATTCACCAAGATAGACAATCCCCGCGAGACACGGTTACGCTGTATAGTTAAAGAGTTACATTGTCGGCTTTTAGGTGACAACTAGCTCTAATAACTATCTTGAAGGTGTAGACAAACCTCGAAGGTTGTCATACCCGCCGAGTTCATGTCTATCAAGAGTTTCTAATGGTACTTTCTACTTGGACAAGTCCTTCATGAGACACGCTTACATCACTAGCGAACTAGCTTGAAATTATTACACGTCCAGACAAGTCTTTTCGAAAGTTACTAACAGCTTAGTACCGCTAATTCAGAGGTTAAGTCCGAGGTACATGATTCATTAGTATTTTGTACAACATATTTCTTATCACACAATTTTTCTCCCTCAAAAATGGCATATAAAATGTTATTTTTGAATGTTCGAGAATAAATATGACCATTTTGAGTGTCGCGAAGAGTGACCACTATGAACAATTTGTGAACAAAGTTTTAATTAAATACTCCCCTCAACTAGTGATATAAACGGTTGAGGTTTTAAAATCATATGGGAAGTACTTGTCTTTTTGAGCAAAACCTTGAAAAAATGAAAGGTTTGATAAGTTTTACTCAAAAATAAGAAGCTTTCGCTCCTTTTATAAGGATTGTGGCAATCGAGGCGCACTACGTGGTCCTTTCTTGACCATTACGGGTTGTACATCACATGTGTGCACAAGCCATCCACATATGTAATCACACATCCAAAATTATAAGAAGGAAACCATTTAAGGGTACCGTGGAAGTGCAAGATATTCCTGAGAGCAAGACCGGCGTTGAAAGCCGATGATGTTCCTCCCGAGTCGACCACCAACATAGCTTTCAATCCATGAATCGATCCTTCCGAACAACCGCTCATCAATCAAGGTGATGATACGCCTCACATCCCTCCTTTCCCGAGAGTTCCAATATTAGGATTCCCAACTTTCATGCGATATTGTTGGGAATTACGTGAAAGTCCGGATTATGCCGATATTAATGCCGGGTGTTTCTCTTGAAGTGAAGTGGATTCTCGAAGATTTATTCTATCAAGTATAATAGTGATTAGTTTGTTTCTACCAAGTGTCTATTCCGTATTTAGTTTATTTAGTGTGATATACATGAGCTTTATTAGGAAGTGATTGTGTATATCTTATTTAGTTTTATGATTATACGCTTCTTGGAAAACGGTTTAGCGATATTGTTTAGGGTTCCTTATCTATAAAAGGAACACATTAGAAAGGTTTATGTACCGATTAGAAAAACTCGCTTTAGTTAATAAAAGATCCATAGAGGATCAAGAAGTTCTTAGTTATTTGTTACTTGTGTTTATATTCCACCGATAAACATTAGTAGTAGAGATTGTCTTTATTGTGCTTGTGATTACATAGGCATACATAACGATCCACGAGCTCAAGATCTATCAAGGTCTTTGTTTGTTATCAACAAGTGGTATCGAGCCTCGTGAGTCTCTACGATACTAAGGACAAGCTTTTCTAAACACCCATACAACCATAACAAAACATCATGCCCGGTTCAGATGTCGACATCGAACTCACCAACAACCAAAACTCCACCCATCCGCAAAGAACTAAGTCCGCCGAATAGCAATGCTAAGTTTCCTTACCTTAAAAGGGAGGAATATGATCTTTGGGCTATGAAGATGCAAACCGATCTCCAACATTGATTGGAATCTATGGCGTGTAATTTTGAAGGGGAACAGTTTGAAGAGGACTACCACGGATGTCACGGTAATATGATGAATGTTCCTCCCAAAACCGCCAAGAGTTGCTGCGCTCGAGAGAAACAAAGGTCGAACTATTCTTCCGCAAGCTATTCCCGAGGATCACTTGAGTGATTTTCACTTCATGCAAGATGCCAAAGATATCCGGTTAGCGATTAAGGCTAAGTTCGGTGGAATGAGGAGTCCAAGATCAAGAAGTCCATGCTAAGACAACAGCTTGGGACTTTCGTGATCTCTCAAGAGAAGGAATTCACAGGGCTATGATAAGTTTCACAAGATCTTAAGTCGCTTGAATCACCACTGTGCTGCGGATAATGATGATCAGAATTCTAAGTTTCGAGGTCATTACCTCCTTCCCGGCTACATGTAAGCATAGCTTTAAAAGCTAAAGGTGGTTTGACATGATGACCTTTGATGAGTCAGATAACAAACTTAAAGCTCTTGAACATGATGTAAAGTTCTTCGATCATCTTCATCGCTAGTCATATCGCATTTGTTGGAGCCTCTACTCCAAAGTCAAGCTATGGTCCAAGCCCATATCCATCATCATCTAATGTCGCTCCTTCATCAAGCTCTCTTCCTAGATCCGCAGGTATTATGGAAGATGTTCTTGGATCTTTCTTTGTCGACATGATCCTCGCAGAACCGGCTTATGAGGATTTTGATCAAGTGGACCCACTTGAGTTTGAAGAGATGAAGTCGAGGTGGCAAGTGGCCATGCTTTCCATGGATATCAAGACCTCGAGCGCAAGGTCAAGTGACGGTTTGGATTCAAAGGACGCGATCCAAAGAAGGTTTGATAAAAGGAAGGTTAAATGCTTCACATGCCAACAGATAGGTCACTTTTCTAGAGAATGCAAAGACAGAAAGTCGGTGATGAAGTACGATACTCTACTTATCGCCAGACGGAAGGATGCAGAACTTCAGCGGATCAATCATGCGTTGGTCACTCTTGACAAAGAATGTGGACCGGAAGTCGCATGAGAGTCCGATAATGATGGTTCCGAGAATGTTGGGTTGATTGCAGTCGTATTTGAGGATAGGCATGATCGATTGCCTTGATGGGCATCTCTCGTGTACAAAACTGCTTTGTTTGGTCAGAGTGAGCGTTATAATGAACTCAAACAAGCTTATGATATTATGGAACCAAAATATAATGAATGCTATGTGGAAGTAGAAGCTTATAAACAGCTTTAAAACACTAGAAAGACAAAAGGTTTGGTTACAAAAGAATGAAATAGCTTATGGTGAGAAAATAGGTGTTTTAGAAAGAGATCTCGAATGTGCTACAAATGAATTAAATGGTCCGAGAAGTTAAGAGCGGATGTAGAGTCGAAAATCTAGAGCTTAAGGAGAAACTTAAGGAGGAAATTGCTAGGAATAATGAGTGGATGATGAATGGTAATAAGTCGGCAAGTCTCATTTATAGCGGTCAAGCTCCCAATTCTACAAAGGGCTTTAGGTTTTAAGAAATATGTAGGCCTAGAAGCTAGGATGATTCACGAGATCTACACCATCGTGCCTAGCTAATTTTGTGAAAGAAGGTGACCTACATGTCAGACGTGGTCCAATTAGAAAGTAGCATATGCCCATTGACCTTTCCACTCTTAATGACTTTGATGGATCACACCATCCGTATGGCAAAAGTCAAAAGACTCGCTCGACCTAATACTTCTACTAATGACTTTGTCTCTTGTGTTAACAATGACAAGTCCTCCAAGCAAGTGGTCTACAGAGTGTGATTCAAATGACAAGTCCGACCTTCCCAAGTCCGACCTTCCCAAGTCTTCACCCCGCTCGCACCCAAGACTACTAATAAGCATGACAGAGTTGTCGCTAAGGAATGCACTTCCAAGACAGTTGCCTCTCAAGACTTGCTTTTTAATTCTTTGCATAATAATATCAAAAAACAATTCTTTTCATGGTTTTGGTTTGAATATCGCTTGTAAGAATACTTCTTTGGTTTGAATAAATCTTCTTCGAAAGAAATGTTTTGTGTGTGAAGTAAATCTCATTTAATTAAGGATTGTGATTATCATGAGCAAAGAATGAGTAGATGTGGTGATTCTAGGAAAACTAGACCAATGTGGACCAATGTTAATGATATACCAACTTATGTTCCACAAGTCGCTAATTATAATACTTCTTTTCCTTGGAGAAGATCTTTTGAAACCATATGTTCAACCAACCAAGAAATATTTTAAAATGGTTTTGGCCTAGATATGTTCACCCTATAACCGATGGGAGAGGGCTTTGATATCATTGTCAAGACCTCAAGAGTTGTTCTTGAATAAACAGAGACCTAAGTTTCATTGGAAACCCAAGAACAATTGTGGATCTTATACTTCTACATGGCACAACTCATATGATCCATAAGGCGTGTTCAAGTCAAGAATGACTTGAGCCCATAGTGTACTAATTCTCTGATATTTTTTTGTTGTTGTAGGATCATCCCCTTAAGCATAAAGATGTTGGAATTGTTGACAATGGTTGTTCTAGAAGTATGTCGGAAGCAGGGACATGATGCATAACTTTATACCTATTGAAGGTGGAGGCAATGTAACCTTTGGAGGAAGTGATGGACTAATTACGTGAAAGGGACCATCAAAACACCTCACCGGACTTTGAGAATGTTTATTATGTCAAGGAACTTCAACACTTCAATTTGTTTTCAGCCTCACAAATCTGTGACACTAAGAACAAAGTACTCTTCACGAGAGGATGAATGTCTTGTCGCCTAAAGACTTCAAACTCCCGTAAGAAACTTCAATTCTCGATCAAGGTTCCTCGCAATATAATCTTTATACATTCAACTTAACTAATGTCCAACCAAGCAGTGACTTAACATGTTTGGTGGCTAAAGCATCTGTGGACGAGTCCACTAAATGGCATGTAAGATGGCCCATGTCAATTTTAAGACCATCAACCAGCCTCTAAGCCGGGCCTAGTTCAAGGTCTTCCGCCAAAGTATTCACCAATGATCATAACCGTGTTGCATGCAACAAAGGAAAGCAAGACAGAGCCTCATATAAAGGAGTTCCTCATCTACGAACCATTATTTCTCAACCTCTTGGTTTTTCATATGGATCTGCTTGGTCCAACTAAAGTGAGAAGCATTGATCATAAATATTTTTGTCCGGTGATCACCGATGGATTTAGTAAATTTTGTTGGGTTTTCTTTCTAAGGACCAAAGATGAAACATCCAAGTATTAAATGACTTCATTACCCTTATCGAGAATCGAGTTGAACAAAAAGGTGAAAGGTATTAGGTGTGATAATGGTACGTAGTTCAAAAATGCAATTCTAATAGAACTCGCAGGATCAAGGGAATAAAAGGGACTATAGCACTCCAAGAACCCTCAACAAAATGGGGTGGCGAAAGAAAAATAGAACCTTAATAGAAGCCGCAAGATCAATGCTATGCACTCTAAAATTCCTACCATGTTTTGGACCTGAGGTCACAGGTACACTTTGTTATGTACTTAATAGAGTGTCCATTACTAGACCACACCTTAAAACACCATATGAACTTCTTTTGGGAAAGTTCCGCTTATTCATTACCTTAAACCGTTTGGTCGCCAAGTGACAATTTTGAATACCAATGATCCTTGGGCAAATTTGATGAGAAAGGCGATGATGGTTACATTGTGGGGTATTCGCTCACGAAGAAGGCGATCGGGGTTTACAATGTATCTCGCTAAGAAGATTGAGGAGACTTTGAACTCGAGGTATCTTGAAGACAAGCCTAATGTTCAAGGACGGGGTCATGTTTGGTCATTTGATCTTGACTACTTGACCGATTATTTGGGTTATGCTAGGCATATGGCTAATCAAAATGCGCATTCAAACATCTCCATCTACTAGTGCGTAAACTTTGAAGCTCATTCGGACAAAGGTCCGATGATGATGAACAACCCATTGTAGTGCCTTCCTTCTCTCCTAACAATTTTGTAGGTGACACTTCTAAAGATTATATCGATGTGGGTGAAGATGCATTCTATTATGTCAAGACCTTGCCAGTCAAGAAACAAGAGTATGCACCAACTTAGATCTTGAGAGGAATGTTGAAAATAGTACAATGAAGCTCTGGCGAAACTTTAATCACCGAAAGTAGTTCTGCTTTCTCCTCACCTCTCCAATTCGGCCGAAAGACATGTTGACTCTACCCTATGTCCACTAAAGTGTCAATGATCTTGGTGAACCCTATACAAGGTTTCCCAAACCTTCAGATCTTGGTCATCATCTACCTAAAGCGGCATCTTCAACACACCTTCCTATGATACGACTTTGAACCCATGCGACTAATCTTGATTCTTCCATTGATGTCAACACCACCACTACTACAAGGATCAACAATGTACATCCACGCCTAATATTATTGGTGATCCTCATGCCCTGTTAGAACAAGAGGTACCGTGGCGCTCAAAATATGGACAGTGGCTTTTATCTCTTATGTCTCAAATCGCCAGAGAGACAATCACACGTACTATCAACATTGTCTGCTTGCTTGCTTTCTCTCACGTGGAACCAACCAAGGTTACTCGTGCTCTTGAAGACTCAAGTTGGCTTGAAGCAATGCGGGATGAGATGCAACAGCTTCAAAATCAGCAGGTTTGATATTGGTACCACTACCGATGGTAAGTATGCTATTGGGACAAAATGGATTACAAGAATAAGAGATGCTAGAGGTGTTGTCATTAAAAACAAAGCAAAGTTAAGGTACGCGGGGTTATAGACAAGAGGAGGATCGACATGATGAAGTGTTTGCACCTGGCAAGAGTTGAGGCTATACGGATTTTCTTAGCTTATGCATCCTATATGGGCTTTATGGTCTATCAAATGGATGTTAAAGGAGCCTTCTTGTATGGTGAAATTGAAGAAGAGGTGTATGTCACTCAACCTAAAGGATTTGAAGATCCGGATCATCCTAATCATGTTTATAAGGTGGTAAAGCTCTCTATGGACTACATCAGCACCCGTAGCCCGGTATGCTAGGCTTTCTACATTTCTGTTTGAAAGCATGGTTACTGTAAGAGGTGCAATTGATAAGACTCTTTTCCTAAAGAAGAATTCCACCGACATTATTCTTGTGCAAGTCTATGTGGATGACATTATCTTTGGATCCACAAAGGAAGCTTGGTGCGGTGAGTTTGAGGAGCTTATGAAGGAGAGTTTCGAGATGAGTGCAATGGGAGAGATGACTTTCTTTTTGTCTTCAAGTTCAAGCAGAAACCCGATGGTATCTTTATCACCAGGACAAATATGTGAGGACATCTTGAAGAAGTTTGGTATGGAGGGTGTAGGACCGCTACTACACCTTATGAAGCTCCAAAGACAAAGACCAACAATGAAGCCGATCCACTTGTGAATGTTCATTTGCATGTGTTCATGATTGGGTCTTTGATGTATTTAACAGCCTTCGTGCCCGATATTACTTTTGTCATGAGTGTTTGTTCGCGACATCAAGTTACTCCACCGACTTCCCATCTCAATGTCATTAAGAAGATCTTTAAGCACCTTAAAGGCCAACCTTGTTTAGGTCTTTGGTACCCAAAAGAATCTCCTTGTTGGAAGCTTATAGTGATAGCGACTATCTTGGTGCTAATCCGATAGGAGGTCCACCAACGGAGGTTGCCAATTCCTTGAAAGAGATTGATTTCTTGGCAATGCAAGAAACAAACTATCGTGGCTACCTCATCTTGAATCAAGCAGTATGTGGTCAGCTGCTAATTGTCAGGATGTTCTTTGGATTCAAAATCGCTTGTTGGATTATGGGTATAATTTCATGAACACAACAATTTTTATTGATAATCAAAGTACCATATGCATTGTTAAAAATCCAGCTTTTCACAATCGAACAAAACATATTGAAATCGTGCACCACTTTATAAGAGATGCATATGATAAAATTTGATAAATGTGGTCAAAATTCATACCGATGATAATGTGGCGATTTGTTAACAAGGCTTTTGAAGGACCAAGGTTTCAACACCTTGTGGTCCATATTGGCATGCTTAACCCTTAACCGCAAAGTTTAAGGGAGGCATAAACCTCGGGGAGGCATATGCCTCGGGGAGGATTTGTGTATAACTTGCATTTTGCTATGTAATTTTGTATATTTGATAGATTTTAACTAACTCTAACCTCGCTAATGTAATTTTAGTGTGTTTCTTTGTTGGTTTGTGTATGTTTCGTGTTTGTTTTGCGAAATGGTCGTCCTCGATCGGTTGAGATATGGTCATGAAAGCTTAAGTTTGTTTCACCGAATTCATTGGCTCAAGTGTGCTATTTGTTTCCTCTCGTAGTTGAAGTACCGGGTTATATGAATCAATCAAAAGAAGTACGTAAGCAAATAGATCATTCATTCATTCAAGAAACAGCTGACTACAATTCACAGAGTACTAGCAACATCAAAAGCATCTACATGATCTAATAGTCCTAATCTATTACATATCATCTGCTCCAACATCTAAAGATGAGCACGATGAGCATGACCGTCACATCTTTCACACTAATAGTCATTGGATATGCACGATCGCCACATCTTTTGGCACTAAATGTCGGCTATGCCTTTGTGAAAGCATAACCAACTCTAACAGATGCTAAGGATCAAAATGGAGAGGATGGATTGATGAAACGCAAGTCGGGGCGATTGTGGTAGAGAGATGAGAAGGAAAGATTTTCATTTGCGCATCATCTACTCTTTCAATCATACATCAACTTACATCATTTTCCTTTTTCCGCCCTCAATACGATATGTGATGATGCACCAAAACTTGATGCAAAGAGACCAAGCACCACCTTCTTCCCATAGGGAGTGGTGGATTTTGCTCCTCGGCCTTCGCTGAGGCCCAGGTGCCGAGGTTGGGAGTAAGATGTTCCCTCATTATAGGATTCATCGTAATCTTCACAGACACACTTGGTTTCTCCACACTTTCATCTTCGATGAGGAGAGAAAGGCGACTTCTTTGGTAATGGATATGGTTTTGGAAAATAGTGAAACCATGAATTGGTATCTTCACTAGATGATGAGGATGATGATGAGGATGTTGTTGTGAGATCTATGATCTCGTGTTTGTTACTCATGTTGAATGATGGTTAATTTTGAAGTATTGGAGGAATTAGGTTTGAAATATTATTTGGGATTTTGATGAAAAGTCTATGTGTATTGGGAATGTTTTATAGCGGGTTCAAGTGGTAAGAGAATTAATGCGTGTGGGTGAAACAGTTAAAAGATATTCTTGAAGCTTAGTGAGTAAGTCTTCATTTCGCGATTGTTCTACTTGTTGTAATGGTTTTCATTTCTACCGGGTTATAAGTAAACCGAGTAAAAGTAGAAGTCCACGTCATCCTTGGTCAACTTTGACCTAAATTGGGAAATTTCTATTTATTCTCTACGCATATTTTCGCCCACAATAAGTGATTCGATTATTACTCTCATTAAAAACACTTCCTTTGTGCAAAATCGTAACCCTAATCTTCAAAAACCTCATGGCGCTTCAATTCAAACATGATCATAATAAGGTTGCTTTTCTTGGATCCGCTCGAGGAGATGAGCTTTATAGGCCGATGATTTCTTTCTTACTAAGATCAAAGATTGTATATGCATTGACACATTCTCCGGATGCTATATATGAAACTTTGATTACTCAATTTTAAGCGTCGGCGAGAAAAGAGGTGATAATTGAGATAGTTGCAAGTGTTGATGGACAAGTATATGTGTGACGTGAGGAATTGATCGAAGACAACTTCGCTTGATGATGAGAATGGAATTTATCATTCGATTCTACAATGGTACTTGAAGGGCTTAGAGCAATTGGATATCAAAGTTCGAGGACGATATGTGGTTGAAAAACAAGCTTTGTCCTATGTGGAGGTTCTTGGTTCATACGTTGCTACGGTGTTTGAGCAATAAGTCCGAGGATGGGATCGAGTTTCAACACAAATGGGATGTGGTATTGTTTGCTTATCTAAGGGTTTGACTTATAATTTCTCTAAGTATATCTTTGATAATATGGTAGAAAACATAACTAGGAAAAAGGGTAAGTTTTGATGTACCCTAGGTTCTACAGATGATATTGAATGTTTCTACACAAACCCGTGCTTTTCATCCCATAAGTGTTCGACTCCTAAGTTATTTGCTACAATGAGGACTAAATTTGAAGGGACACATTTTCCTTTGTTAGTCGCCATGCTACCTCGGGAGAATGAGACCGATAATGAGCTTAATGTAGTTTTACCTTCTTCCAATCCTACGATGGAATTCTTTGAGAGTCGATGATGAGGTCCTTACATTGTTGCTGAAGCATCTATACCTTCACCAAGACCATGTTCTAGTCCAACATTTATCCAAGTTCCTATTGATGAAGTTCAAAGTTGATATTGATGTATTGCCTACACCTAGTCCCGTTAGGAATCAATTTGGTGAAGGATGTTCTAATGTTGATCGTGTTAATGTTGCTTGAGCAGCCTCTCAAGTTCCATTTTCAATCGAAAGCAATTGATGATGTTTCGAGGATCCTATTTCACTTACTTCATTATATGATCCGTGAACAAGCTTACGTGTGGTGACTGGTTTTAAGAAAGAACTTACGAAACCAAATCTGTTCTTGGTCGTAAGATTGTGGAATTGGAGACTAAAGTTGAACACTTGGAAGAATTGCAGTCGTAAGGATAAAGAGATGTTTGGTTTCTTCCGGGAGGAGGATGAAGAGAATCTTAATGAATCTCTTGATATATTGGCTGATGTGGCACTTACATCTGATGTTTCTTCTCCTATTGCTAAATCTTCACGAAGAAAGGAGTCTAACAAGGAACCTATTCTCTATACTAGCAAAAGAAGAAGACAATCTTTGGATAAGGTATCTGCTGACAATTCAAAGGAGCTAAATATGGAGGATGCATCTACTGATGGTTTAGTGAAAGAGGTTACTACTGATGGTCAAACTTCATCTATACCAGAACATTCAAATGTTTCACCTTCAGCAGATGATGAAGAGGTTTTTTCTTGGGAGAATGTATAAGTTGAATGCTTCATCTCAAGTTTTCTACACCGCTGAGGAATTGTCTCAACCTATTTCCTCCGATGTGGGTTTGATTGTTTCTTACGAAGCTCATATTGGTTCTCATGAAATTGGTTCTCACGAGACATCTTCCGAGAAAGACGAGGATCCCGTGATTACCGATTTGTTTGAATTGGGTAAAGTGACTAAAGAACAATATCAAGCTCAGTGGATTGTTTGTCGATTATGAGAATATCCGGAAGAGTCGTGTTGTGGCTAAATTTCTTCAAGATCGGTATGCTTGATTTGTCTCCGAAGAAAATTAGAGCTTGATGCATTCTTTCCTCGATTCTCGATGATCAATGGGATGGTTATATTTGTCAAGGTGCTTGATCTGATCTAGCAAAACTTATCTTAGGAGAATCTTTTAATGATGATAATTTTGTGGATAAAATGGTTGCACTTGGTAATCAAAGGAAGAAAGAATCTGCGTGACGAGAAGAGCTCTTATTGAGCGAGGAGAAATAAAGCCAAAGAGAAAACCTATGATCGTGCTCGAAGAGGAATTATATGAGGAGAATTGTGAAGAATCTTTGCTATATATAATTACGGTATGACAATGAAGCAAATTATGACTTTATCGATGATGCTTTGATTAGACAAGATCATATGGTTATGAAGTTCTCTTCTTACGTTCTACTTCTTCTCATTTGGCAAATAGTGATTCAATGGCCGATGTTCCTACTGAAGAGGCGAAAAGTTGAAATTGTGGATAATTTTGATCTTGTTTTGCCTTGATGGTATCTTGATTGTTCCTTCCGATACATCTTCGATGCTATTCCTTCTTCCGATGTGGATGTTTCATTGAATCTTCTTTGGTTTCTTACGAATTGTTGTCCGCAGTGGAGCTCGGTGATTCTCTTATTCGGAGACCGATCTACAACTTGATACGATAACATTCTTTGATCCGGGAAAGCGAGTTTGGTTACAAGAAGTTCGGATAGATTGGCTAAGAAACATGCTTCAAGAAATACTACTTTAGATCTTAAGGTGATGAATCTACATTTATTGAGGTTGGATCTATTGAAGCTTTTCTGAAGGTACTCATGCGGTTTTGGTTAATTGGACGGTGGAAAACTTAACATTGCTTATAGGTTTTGGATAATCTTGTTCTTGAGTTCAACTTCTTGAAGGATATTCTTCATTTGGTGAATAGACATGATTTGAAGATGTTGTATGAATATGTCGGTCAATATTATAAGTTTCATTCAATAGCCGGTTACGGTTTATATTTGTTGGGTGATCTTCGTGTTATGTTTGATTCGATTCTCCACATGGTAAAGGGTATTCTATTTGGAAGAATTCTCATAAATGGGAGATTGAGAGTTGGAGATTTTATCCTCTGCCTTGTGTTCGTGTAGTCCAAACTACATGTGGGATGATTTTGTGTATGCTATCGATAGGCTTTATCCTTTATCGATACTTTTATGGAAAGATTGCTAAGACACAAGTTGGAAGTGCCTCTAATCCGGTTGGCAATGATGACCTTCATGCTACTCAATGTGTTGGTTTGATTAAGAATCAACTTCTATCACATAAAGGTTCATCTTGATTGTAATATTTTGTAATATTTGTTTTCTTTCTTTATTTTCTTAGTTAAAAAAAAAAAAAAAAAAAAAAAAAAATGCTTTTGGTTTATCTAACTTTTCTTGCGGGTTTGTTGTATATTTTTTTGGTTATTGACTCACGATATACTTTAGGTATGTCAAAGAGTTAGCTAGTCCAAAGTGCAGCTTTGGTAAAGACACATCAAATCATTGATAAATTGTAATGATTTGCTAAAATCATAGGGTATACAACCACCTATGCTTTATTCTTTGAGTGTTGTATGGTTTTCAATTCACCATGGTTTGTTCTGTTTGGAATCCAAGAATTGGCTAGCCCATATATATGGTGTGTGGTAAAGGCGGTGGCATTCCATATTTGGTTCTCAATTCACCAATTCTAAGAATTGACTAGTCCCGAGCAAGCGGCTCGGTAAAGACATTTCAAATCCGTTTATATGGTTCTTTGGTTTGCCCATACATCGATGGTTATCGGTGTACCATAGTTTCTGAACCGAAACATATGGCTACTCCAAGAGTGATGGCTATTGGTAAAGAGACATCCAATCCATTTATTTTCAATGATTCACCTCTCACGGGAGTTAACACACCGGATGTGATGAGAATAGTATGAAACTAATCTGCTTTGATGTACCTTTTGTCATTTGTTCTTTGCAAAGATATGGAGTTTCGAGTTTCTTCATCATAGAGATGTTTTTTTGAATTCTTTCTTTATTCTTTGGTGTTCGTGTTCAATCCTCATTCTTGTATGATCTATCAAGCTGGAACTTAACAAGTCAAATTCCGGTTTAGGGAGGATTGTTGGGAATTATGTGAAAGTCCGGATTATCTTTGATATTAATGCCAAGTGTTTCTCTTTGAAGTGAAGTGGATTCGCGAAGATTTATTCTCATGAAGTATAATAGTGATTAGTTTGTTTCTCTGAGTGTCTATTCATTATTTAGTTTATTTAGTGTGGATATACATGAGCTTTATTAGGAAGTGATTGTGTATATCTTATTTAGTTTATGATTATACGTTTCTTGGAAAACGGTTTAGCGATATTGTTTAGGGTTCCTTATCTATAAAAGGAACACATTAGAAAGGTTTATGTCTTGATTAGAAAAACTCGGTTTAGTTAATAAAAAGATCCATAGAGGATCAAGAAGTTCTTAGTTATTTGTTACTTGTGTTTATATTCACGATAAACATTAGTAGTAGAGATTGTCTTTTATTGTGCTTGTGATTACATAGGCATACATAACGATCCACGAGCTCAAGATCTATCAAGGTCTTTGTTTGTTATCAACATATATCCTTCAATGTCACGCCAATCCATCCCTAACCATCTTCAAGGTATGATCCCAATTTGTGGAGCTCACTACCGCCATTAAGCGTTTCTTGAGTTCACCGCGTAAACAACGCCGAAAGGTTTCTTTGATGGCGTGAGTTGTTTAAGCCGGTTGATGTCGGGAAGATCAAGCGTGGTGGAGTGAAGTTTACGTTTACGATATGATTCAATGACCATCCGATATCTTGACCGTTCTTTGATCACGATCGTCTAATGAAGATGAGAGCCGACTTGATAAATTCACGTTGAACTTGATTGAGAATTGTCTCATACGACCACATGCTTTGGCAAGATACATGTCTTGATGTCGTTGAGGACAAGTTCTCAAAGTCGACCGAGAGAATCCATAGTCTGTTCATCTTGTCGTTTGACTATGATATTCTTTAAGAATGTAGTCAACTTAGACTTGAGATCAATGTGTTTGATGGCCACGATGTCCTTGTTTGTACACTTCATGTTGAGACTTGAACCAGGCGACACGTAGTAGATTCTTTAGCGTTCGGGCCAATGATGAATCCCATACAATGCATCTTGGTCGTATGCTTGCGTTGTCGAGAAAACAAGTGAGTTGCACGTTCCTCGATAGCTATGCGATTAGAGTAAATGGCGGCGGGAATGGAAGAGTCAATGATGTAGTGTATTTTCTCGAACCATAAGCACCATGGAGAAGAAATTCGGTCTTTGTTGAAGAAATATCGGAAGAATCCTTGGTTCGTCTGCTTGGCCAATGGTCGGTAGAGGTTTGGTCCAATCGGTGTAGTATGGAGGATTGTCCCTTTGTGAAGTCAATGTTTGCTTCGGATTGAGCCAATCCATGTTGTTGGACATAGCTCGGCGATGTTCTCAAGATGGTATTCGACCTCGAGGGCGCTTTGAGTCGTCTTTCCATAGTTGAAAAGCTTCATTCTTGATTCGCTTCAATTGATTTTGTCATTTTCTTCACATGGGCTGTTCTTGCAACATTTTTGCATGCTCATTGTTGAACCATCTACCAATTCTTGACCTTCATCGGGGTAGGAGTTTGATTGACAAGTGTGGAGAACCATTCAAACTCTTGGTTTTATCGTCATCTAGCCGATGATCGACTCAAGGGTGAGTCGTCTGCTCTTCTTTTGGAAGGCTTTGATGATGAAGTGGTTTCGCACTTGTTTGGGTGAGGTGGGTTGTTGTCGGGGCTCGAGGACCTCTTCATCGTCACCACCCATTATACTCAAAGTGATCACCGGTTTATGAGTCGGGGTGGTAACTCGAATCGTCGAGGTTTATCGATGAAGACATCGAGGTGGAGGAGACTTATGTTGAGAAGAAGTCCGTGGTGGAGGAGGTGGCATAGATGTGGATTGACCGCATCGCTTCGGCGTTTAGGTGCGAGTCCTTATCCTTATCATCGTCATCTCTTGGCGTTTGGGTTGATCGGTGACTCCTTGCATGATGAACGGGTTGAAAAGCAAGTAGACCTTGAAAAATTTAGCTTCATCCGGTAAACGTTCGGATCGCTTTGACATTTGCATCACTAGTTTAGCGATTAACTCAGATTCGGAGATCGACTTCTTTGGCCATTGTATGTTTAACCAATGCGGCGATGTTAGGGGTGATTTGTCTGAGAATACTTCTCTAGTCACACGGGACAAGGTCGAGAAAGAAACTTGTGGGTTTGTTCTCTTGCTGACTTCTCCAGTTCCTTTGGACTTTGGAGCGATATCCCGAAGGTACTTTTGAGTGTAACCTTCAATCATTTCATTTAGTTCCCCAGACGATGACTTCATGAATTCTGAATAGCTTTCCTATCTTCCGCATCTCGTCATTCTCATCATGTAAGTCTTGCATTTGTTCGACATACCAATTAAGTTTTCTTTGAAGCATGTCCTTCTTTCTAACTTGTTTGTGACTTTCACAATTCTTGCATGTGTTTGAAATCCAAGATTTAGGTGGTTTCTTCACGGTTTGGATGATGATACGGTTGACTTAGTTGATGGTGGTGGTGATGAATGAGATGAAGAGTCCGATGATGAGGAGACATGAGGAGACTTCATGTCCTTAGGAGTTCTCGAGGTTTTCTCCTTTGAGTGTGTTGGGTGTCTAGAAGAAACTTTGAGTAATCATCCTCGTCATCCTTAGACTTTTCTTTTTCGCCACTCGTTTCTCAAAATCATATTCAATAGTGTCCTCCATGTGCTTTTGTAGTTGCGGAAGAGTGGTGGCACCACTCCTGTCGGGTTGATTAACCGCATCGGGAGATGGTTTAGGTGGGCGACTCCACTTGATCCTCCAGGCCACCCATTTGATCTTTAGCAAATTCTTCGGCCTTATGAAGGTGTCGACTTTGTGAAACTTCTTTACGTATCCTTGATCCAATTGCTCTTCTTCATCTTGAGCTTTCATCACGAGGTACAAGTCGTGAGTCTTCCTTTAATAGTTTGGGGACTTGGAGGTTTTGACCGAGGAGTTTTCATCCTTGCGTTTGAGTATGTGAACTCTTCATCTCGAGTCGGTAGCCTCGAGTCCTCGCCCCGAGTGCTTTGCGGTTCAAGTGAAAGGATCGGAGTGGCTTCGAGAAGGAACTTTCTTCTTAGGGTGGGTTTCCTCTTTGGAATGGGTTTCTTCTTTGGAACATTCCTTTGACTATCTGTACTTGTGACACTTCCCTTTCCTTTTCTCGGGTTCTCCTTACAGGTGTTCGGAAGATTTTTCGTCGAGATGACCAACTTTGCCTTGTCTCGATTGCTTCGAGATACCTTTAGTACGATTCGAGCTTTCGACATCTTCGCCAGAAGAAATCGGCGACCTGACACCTTGTTTCTTTGTTGATGTTTCCTTGATTCTGGCAGACGAGAATAGGTTCCGTCAACATGTCGTGATTGTCGGGGTCATTGAGCCTCTTGGGAATGTCGTGATGAAGTCCAAGTGCTCTCGGATCAACAATTTGGTATATCCGATGTAGGGAATCTTTGAGCCAAGTTTTTGAGAAATGTCATCATGTCATCCCAAATCGAGCTTCGATAGCGATGTGTTTCTTGTTGACCAATGCCTGAATATTTGAAGTTCCATGAGCTTAGGGTGCTCATCGTCACAATGTCGCGACCGAAGCAGACTTGGTGATGATCATGTAGAGTGTTCTCCATGGTTGAGGAATACTCTTAAGCTCTACGCGAGAGTGTTTGTTGATTACTCGTAGCCTCGTCATAACCGATATCGATTAAGAATTGGAGAGTGAGCTCTTGTTGAGGTGAGGCATATAGTTTGGTTGGATCGACTTGAGAATTAGGAGAACACCATTTAAGTCTGCGCAGTGTAATGATGACTTGTTTGTGATTGAGTCACCGTCACGGCTTTGTCCTTTGACCACTTTCCATAGTGTTCCGAACTGTTGGATGTAGATCTCGTGGGGCAGTTGCGAGTGAGTAAGCATGTTCGTCACGGATGAGTCCTCGTAATATCAATAGCAATAAGACATGAAGATTCGGAGCAAGTGAGGGTGTCAAAGTCAACACGGAGGTTATTCTTTCCTATCTTCATTGGATAGCCATGAGGATAAATATCGACAATGGAGAGAACTTGGTGCATCCACATTCATTTGTTCACCATGTCGTGATCTCGAAATAACATTAGCCAAAAGAACCAACATATCGAGAGACATAATGTTAGTCAATGGAAGGTCTTATTGTCTAGTTATTGAATGTATAGTGATAATGATTGTTACGAGTCCTAAGTCACTTGTATGTTCAATAGTTCATTGATATCGTGAAATGTTTCATGAGTTAGTTAACTTTAAGTTTTAAAGTTTATTTTATCACTTATTGTTCACAACATATCGCATTTATTTAAGTTTATTAGTGACATTTTGGATTCGTGATGATATGATTAGTTTATTTACAAGTTTGAACAAGTAACAATTCATCATGAAGGTCAATCCAGGTTGCGTTAGCTTTGGCAAAGTTATGAGACAAGTATGATATGTGCTTAGGCGAGACCGCGCAGAGAATCTATCTTCTACGCGTGAAGAAATGTTACGCGTGAGAAAAAGAGACATTATGCGTAGAGCTTATGCGTGAGCATATATTAACCTTACGCCGTAAGGCTACCGTAAGAGTCGACCTTAAGCGTGGGGTCATCGCACGCATATCCTTCAGTGATACGCGTAGTCCATTGTAGAACCTTATGCGAGGGCGGCGCCAGTAAGACTAGTCTTACGCGATAACAAGCTACGCGTGGGTGATCCTTATGTAGATTAATAACCACCTTGATTTTGAATATTACGGTGTGCAAGCCCTAAATAAATCATCATTTCAACAAAGTTAAAACATATAACATCTGCTTAAGACCAATCAAATCACATTTACATAGTTGAGCGATTCTGCCGTAGAATATCTTAACGCGTAGACTAAACCCTAATTCTACGCAGTATCAAATCTAGCCATGGATTATGCACCAAAGTTTTTCCTCGTATATCATAGAAGTTGTGAGAGCATGTAGACCAAGTTTTAACACTTATTATGCAAATAATCAAAAATATCCAAAGTTTATGAACTTTAAACCCTAGTTTCGAATTGATGACCAATTCGTTTCAGTGGCTATAGACTATGGAAATCATCAATTCAACAACGCAAAAGCATAACCCAACAGCCTTTTTAGACCAAAACACTTCACATTTGAAAACACCCAATTCGACTTATAAACCCTAATTTTCAAAATCATCAATTAGTGAACTGGGTGATTTTGATGGTTAACAAAGTATCATTGATGTATTATGAACGTTTTGACACAATCATTTCACCCCAAACACACATCAGTAGTTGATTGTGTGTTCTTACATAGCGTAGAACACCAAATCACGCGAGAACACGCTTTAGCCGAGGATTTATATGAGATTCAAAACCATTGTTTAAAAACATGATCCAAACACGAAACACTTACAGATTGATAATCAAAGCATGGATTTGTAAAACGAATATGGACCGTGGATGATATTAGGTGAAATATTTAATGTGATGGGAATAAATGTGGTGGGTGGAGTATTTTGTATAAAATAACTTTAAGGTTTTGATTATAGTCCCTCCACCTTTCCTTTTTCACACAAAACCTTTTAACTTCCATTTTGCTACCAAACCAAGATTTTTGGGAAAGAAACTTGACGACACTCCCCCGACTTGAGAAAATAATGAAAGGTTGTTAATGAAGTCCAAGGAGTGTCATTTGAATCAGAAATTGTACCACCATTTGTAAAAGAATCAACCGAGATGTGATAACATGCAAGTACATGATGTTTTGAACAGCTAATGGATTATTTTCTCCCTCAACACTTGATCGGTAAAAATACCGAATTTTGAAAGATTAAAGTGTTGAAGAGATGTACTTGCCATGTTGAAAGAAAGATAGATTAGAGAATATTTTGTTGTTTTATAGGATTTTATATTTTTGTATTTTGTTTTGAAAAATTTATTTACAAAAGAGGTTTTGTGTTCGGCGGTGTTTTAAGACTGCTTTTAAGAGGTCATCCAGCCTCTTGAGTCAACACCTCATACCAATTCGTGGACCAACTCATTAAACCTAGCGGAGGCAAGGCTTTGGTGAGCAGATCCGCCAATTGGTATTCGCACTCCATAAAGTATAATTCAACGCACTGCTCCACGTGGTCCTTGATGAAATGATAAGCGTCGATCGATGCTTTGATTTCGAGTGTTGAATCGAAAGTTGACGAGATTTCAATGGCACTCCGATTGTCATGATACATCGGATTCATCAAATACATAACCATAGTCTTTGAGTTGTGTTCTCATCCAAATGACTTGAGCACAACACGCGGACATGGCTACATATTCCCGCTTGATTGATGGCAAATATGTACAATCCTCGCTTTGATTGCCAAGACACCAGCCTTATCACCAAGAAATTGTAGAGCCTCACAGTACTTTTCTCGAGTCTAAGCATCCTGCGCGGTCAGACGTCAAAAAGCGATTAGTTCAAAACCGTAATCCTTCTGATACCGATCCCCAAGTTAATGGTTCCGCTGATGTATCGGAGATTCTTTTAGCCTTAGAGAGGTGGGTTTCATTGGTCGCGATCGATAACGGAGCATAGATAAACGGCAAAGACAATATCAGTCTCGCTAGTTGTTAGATACATGAGGGACCCAATAATACTTCTGTATTTGGTGGGTCAACTAATTTCCCATGTAAATCAAAGATCTAGCTTCTTGGTATGAGTCATTGGTGTGGCATAAGTATCAAGGTTTTCATTCCAAATTTGTTTAACAATTCAAGGGCATATTTGACCGACTCGGGAAATACCACGGGTGATTGATGAACTTGGGTCCTAGAAAGAACGAAGTTCACCCATCATGGACATTTCAAAGTTTTTCTTCATTAGTTTTGCAAAAGCGATTGAAAACTTTTTATGTGTAGACCCAAAATGATGTCATCCACGTAATTTGAACAATTAAGATGCGCCCCGTGATATTGTATAAAAAGAGTTGGGTCAACCGAGCCTTTGGTGAAATTATTGGCAATGAGTAAGACGATAGCTTATCGCACCATGCCCGAGGGCTTGTTTGAGACCATAAAGGGCTTTGTTTACTAGAGACATGGTTCGGGAACTCAGATCAACGAATCCATCCGTTGGGTGATCATAGACCGCTTTTTAAGTTGCCCATTGAGAAACGCCCGCCCGCTGACATCCATCGACAGACCGTCATGTTCATATGAGCAATGAACGCGAAATATCCGAAACGACCTCAAGACGAGCAAACTGAGCAAAAGATTCTTCAAAGTCTATCCTTCTTCCCGACGATAACCCTTAGCAACTAGCGGTGACTTGTTTCGGATGACATTCTTCAACATCCAATTTGTTTTTCCAAATCTATTTTAGACCAATGACGTAGACTCGCTGGTCTTTCAACCGCCCCATACTTCAAGACGCTTGAATTGGTTGAGTTCTTCTTGCATGGATTCAATCCAGCTTGTCTTTTGTCATCAAGGCTTTAATGTTTTTAGGTTCGTTGGCGGCATGCGAGTGCATAAATGCAAAGGTTCACCATCCGAGTGAAGACGTTGTCTCGTAATAACCGGTTGATTCGGGTTGCCAATAATGTTAGTCGGAGGATGGTCTTTAGTCCATCTATGTGTAGAGGGTTGATGTTGGTATACATTGTGCGAGATTCTCGAGGATTCAAATGGTTTGTTGAAGATTCCGCGACATCTCGTGCGTGAGTCTCATTGGCAAACGGGTTGAAGAACATTTGGATCAAAATCTGCAGTGGGGTACTTCATTGAGAATATCATCGGTTGGTTCATCAATGTTGGAAGCGGTGTGTTCAAGCTGCTGTGTTGGAGTCAATTGGTGTAGCATGCATCTTCAAAGAGTTGTTGTAGCGGTGTATCGGTATAGGAATATTATCGTTGTGCAAATGAAATGCGGATACACCAGAGCATCGCTCATCAATATCGTCCACTGAGCGGAGGAGCAAATAACCTTTCCATTTGTTGACGAGTTAGGTGAGGGCTTTCTTCAAATGATGATGGGGTTGAGGAAGTTTAAACGGTTGTGACCGGTTCTAAGTCGTATACTCGTGGCCATTTCGTGAGTTCATCGAAATGAGCATGAATCGCTTCCATTACCTCCTTAGTTCGACGATTCCGCATTCGAAACCTTTAGAATTGTCACGAGATCCAATAAAGACTCAATATCGACTTTGGCTTTTAGCTTTCCAAAATCATCACGATCATTATTTGGATAGCAAAGGGATCCAAATACATGAAAGTGTTTGAGGTTCGTTTATAGTTGTGGACAAGCTCAAAATGTGTTTTGTTGTGTGGCGTTTTGTGATCATAGATCGGTTTGAGTATAGCATGCGGTGGATACGACTTACGCCCATAAGTAACTGGAAGTTTAGCATTGATCAACATTGTTCTTGACTTCCACTAACGCTCGGTTTCGTCTTTCAACAACTCCGCTTTGTTCAGTGTCCGTGCAATAGATGTTTGATGTTTGAATTCCCACTTTCTCATAAAATTCACGAAGGGTTTTGTTAACAAATTCGGTTCCTTTGTCCGTCCGAATAATCCCGACGGTGTTGCATGGAACACAACTCAGATTTGTGAGAAAGGTGATGATCATTTGTGGAGCTTGGTCTTTGCTACTAAGAAAATAGCACCCAAGTCCATCGCGAGTAGTCATCAACAATTACTAAGATGTAGCGCTTTGTCGCTGATTGTTTGCCTGGCGCGATCGGGCCACACAAATCCATGTGAAGAAGATGAAGCACATCTTGAGGCTGTGTTCCACCTTTGAAGGAAAATGAGCACAGTGCTTTTCCTTATTCACGGTCGAGCAAAGGTGATCTTTTGAATACCGAAATCGGGAGTCCTTCAACTAGTTCAGGTTCGAGCAAGGTTGGTGATGGTTTGAAAGTTTAGGTGAGAGAGACGACGGTGCCATAGCCGGGATTTTGTAGATGTTGCCTTTGAAAGTAAGCAAATGGGAGAGGAAGCAACCATGTCTTGCATAGAGATAGTGTAGAGACTAGAATTACATGAGCGGACATAAGGTCATTTCCATGTAGATCACGAATGAAACAAGTTTTCTCCCAAAGCAACCTCCAAATCTCCATCACAAAATTGACCCATCGAAAGCATTGTGACCGAGGCCTTCCACATAGTAAACCCCGCTTATTTCAATGTTCCCATTAACATAATCTCCAGAGCTCTATGCGATGGCGCGAAGTCGTGGATTCGAACTGATAGTGCCAATGAACTTTGCAATAAAGTTTGATAACAGCTTAAGGTTGTCATTATGTGTGGTGAACATCCGCTATCAACAATCGGAGAATGATCCATACACTGCATTACACGCATTTCGACATGTATGGAATAGAGTAGATGTGGAACCCGAAATGTTAGAGGTTCCAAGGTATATATTAGACATACACACATTTAGAATTTTAGGCATCCACTTAAACTTAGTATGTTATATATCCATTTACGCCATCTGTAACTACTCTTTGCTTTAGTCTTAGTGAAAGCACTAGGTGGTACTACATTCTTAGGAGGTGAGCGGTAGCTCTTGTGATAGCAATGGTCGCTTTAGAATCTAAAGAAGGTGGTTTACCAAGCCTGAGTACTTAGAATGATTAGTGGCCTAGAGGTATTCGATTCTTAGATTCCGTAATCTAGAGATTATAGCTTTAGCAACACATTTGTCATGACAATCGAATTCATACTCTTTTGACAAATATCACAAGGTGCATCGACCGAATATCAAAGGTACTTAACGGTTTAGCATCTGTTACATCACTATTTCTATTACATTTGCCGACGCAACATCTATAGTGGAAGTAACATGAGTTTTATTCAGATTCCTAGGGTGTTCTTCTACTTTAGCATTCCTTATTGATCTTTTCTTAGGTCGCAACTTCCCATTCTTCGCTTGAGTGCTCTCCTAGTCGAAGCGCGGACGCTTGAAAAAAGATGCAACTATTCCTGTTTAGAGAGGAAACACATTAGCAACTTGTGATTTGGCCGGGGAATTCTTGGTTCACGATTACTAAGTGTATCGGTGCTAATCTCTTAATCACAAGAGGGCGGAGTTGTTCATACTTTCCTAACATTTCCTGTAACTTAGAGATGGTGTGAATCGGGATCTTGATTTTCGTAGCGAATATTACCGACAAAATTCATGACATCTCTAGTGTGAGCAAGATAGTGATCAAGTTCATTAGATGCTTCAAGTCGAGTCTTTTGAGTAAATCAAATATGACACCATATTCTCGCTTAACTTTTAAAGTTCTTGTTCATATTTTGAGATTTGACTTTTCAAAGACACGCTTTGATCATCCAGGTTGCTCAATTTTATGATCGGAAGATTTTGCACTCAATTGAGCGATTTTCTTTGAAAACCGAGTTGATGGTTGTGAATATCTTTTCACACCAATGAAGACGACGCTTTGCATTGTTAATTTCGTGTGTGTGTCGCTATTTTCGCTTTTTAAAGACTCGATCGAAGCACATTATCGGTGTTCTCCATGATATAATTGAGCTTTCAACAATATCGGCTAGAGATATGATCGGATGCATATGGCAACGAATAGAATAGCACAACATTATGGATATCAAGACAGATAACATCTTCCAAGAGTCGATCAACATCTTTTCTCACAGCTTCTTATGCTTTTGTGTTAGTAATAGATGTTTGCATTTCTCGAAAACGTTTTCATTACCCAAGTTCATATGAAAATCCTTTTCCCGAGCAAGTGCACAACTTTTCAAGTTTTTAACATTAGGTAAAAGATTTTTCCGAAAGATGTCTCTTTGTTCTCTCGCCTTGAGGCGATTGAAAATGTTCAACTTTGATTTCGTATCGATATTCTATCTCATGTTGTAAAATTTTGAGGTCGCCCATGAAAATGTCAAAATATCGAAGGATTTTTCGATTTTCGGTTTTGAGTTTACTTCACTAATGGAAGGTAAAGGACCATAAGTTTGTGCAAATCTCGCTTTTGGGATTAACGATAGAAGACTCGTGTGTTTGATGATAACCCCAGGCGTGTTTGAAGAATCCGTTGGTGTAACGAAGCGACCGCGTTTTATAATTAAAAGGTTTGTTGTAAACAACATTTTTAATTTTGATCGACTCGCGTCTTACGTGATCTAATTCCTCTTGATGATGGTATTCAACAACACTCATGACAAGATTATCAATTTTGTATTTTGCACTGAAACTCGTGGAGTCGATTTGAATGTTTTAGTGAAAGCTTAGGTTTGTAATCGCCTAGATTTTTCCATATCCATTTGGATTGGGTTTTAAGGTAAACTTTTCAATAGTCATTCTTGATTCACCATGTTTGTAAACAACGCTTTAAACTCTTTAAGTTTGTTTTTCAAACCGAGAATTTATAAGAAGGTCATCTACCCGATTCGTTGAATGCTTTTTGTATCTGAACTCGTTTTGACAATTTAACAACTCAACCTTTTAGCTTTTTGATTTTCCAAGGTGAGAGCGTTAATTTGCTTTTTATGTTCATGTTTCAGCTTGTTCTAATTAGGACAACAAAGCATTCTTCGAAGTGCTAGATCACGATCCGTCGCTTCTAAATATTTTTCGCTTTGATGAGATTTTGCAAAGCGGCTTCAAAACCTTTTTCACGGTTTTCTTGAGTTTTGAAAAGTTGAGTTGCATTTGTAAACATTCAAAATCCTTGGTTAACGATGCATTTTTACTTTTTAAGGATTGATTTAATGCATAGCATTCCTCCATTTTGATTTTATGGTCTTGAATTAACCGAGCAAAATCCGGATGAGACAGCAATGATCATCTTGTTCAACGTGAGTCTCAATATGATCATTCTTTAGATCCTCAAGCACGACCACGGAGTTCAATTTGATTATCAAAGGAGACCATAAGGTCATCTTGATCGTCAAATGTAACTTCTGTGGTTAACTTGAAAATCATCGAGAAGAAGATGTAGAAGACTCATTTTGAGATCACCGATCCAGCGGATTCAGATATTGGCGGAGATATTAGTTCTGATATGATGATGGTTTGTTCGTGCACGAGACAAGCCATCGATGTCATACATCGGGCTCAGATCACTCATGTGCAAATCATGCATATTAGCTTATCAACATATACAAATGCATTCACCGCAAGTCCTCCATATCATCATCCGACTTTGCATACGCCATAAAGCTCTGTTCTTTATCCGTAAAGAGATCCACCGACTTCATCCTTAAGAGCCGAAGTAAGGCCTCTTTGAAATAAGCCTTGCCCCAGTCCTTGGCTTTGGGCATGCATTAGCTGTGTGTCCTTCTCATTGCGCTTGTAGCTCAAGACCATTTAACCGATTCGAGAATTCTGCTCCACCACTTCGAGCTCATTGTTATTCCTACCCACAAGATTAAACCCTCGACCACCGCCCATCCGGACGCACCATAATCACGATTTTGAACTTCAACACGTCCATTGTTCACAACACTTGAGTCCGTGTGTTAGATGAGGAACGAATCGATTGTTGGATTTGTTGGTGTAACTTAAAAGCATTAGCAATCATCACAAATCCTTGTTGCAATGCTTGAACGGATTCGCTTCCTCGATCGCTTCATCGACATATGCTTGAGCATTGTTCTCGTATGGAACCAATTGATTTTGTTGAGGTTGTGTTGTGAAGGTGGGTTTGAAGCGCTTGGTTGAGTTGTCGGTTGAGAGGATAATTACATTGAGCATACAAGGCAAGTTGTTGATTGTCCGGTTGTGTCGCTTAGCAATTTGAACTCTGAGAACCTTTCCCGATCAACTTCCTTTTCATGAGGCTTCAAGTAATCGTATAACAATCCATAAGTAGAATGATGCATATTCTTCGCTTGATGGAGAAAAATGACATACTTCTCCATTCTGGACCAAGACTACTCAGAACTTAGTATTCACCGCAATTCTTGGCATAATGATGTTGTGGTTTATCCAAATCATTGATGATATCGAAAATCGATGATGATAGGACCTCTAGTGTCTCTCGTGTTCAATTAGGAAGTGTTCATGGGCCAAGTAAATTTTGGATTCCAAATCCTCCCTGATTGAGGCATGATCCTTCCATAAGAAGGCTAATATGATCCCACATTTTGTGTGCAATTTTGAGCATCAACACTACGAATAATTGGGTTTGGTAATCCTAAGAGGATGTATTCCATTGCAAGTTCATCGACTTCATAGTGTAGAAGTTCAGAGGATTTAAATACCTGTGATAGCAATGTTGGTTTGTTCATCTCGGTGGAACAGTTTGGATCTCCTGGTACAATGACGGTAGGCATCTCAAATGGACCTTCCAAGATAACCTTCTTTAAGAACTTTCCATGTGGCTTCTTGATCACGTAACCTAAAGAACCTTATCACCCATTGATCGTAGTTTCCGGAGTGAGCATTGGAGGTCTATCAGTGATCCACTTCATGAATTGATTGTTGGTCGCTAAAGCTTCACATCTTTGCAAACCAAGTGGGTTCCTTCATAGTGCTTCGTGATGGATGTTGATTGAAATCGTTGTGTAGGGTAGAGTTTGAAGACTGGTGGTGGTTGAACCATTTGTGGTTGTGGAATTGCCCCAAGTTGTGGAGTATGTTCTTGATTAAATTGTTGTTGATAAATGGCTTGTTGTTGATTCCATTGTTGATGTTGTGGGTTAATTGTTGTTGTTGTTGATGATTATAAGTGTGAGGAAATAGTTAGTGTATGGTGGTTGAGACATGATGATAAACTTGTGGTAATAATGGATCTTTGTAGTCGAATGAACCTTTGTTGATGAAGTATCCTCAGGCGTAGAAAAGACAAGAACCAAGTAGCACTTATGCGTAAAAACACCAAAAGTTACGGTAACAATGAGGAGTTACACGAGATTTTAGCTTACGGCGTAAGTAGGATAAAAGCACCAAAGTTGGCGTAGACAAAAGTTAGGCGAGAAAGTTGTCGTGGGATTACCTTATCGTGAGACCTTAGTTTACGCGTAAAGTGAATCTTATCGAGAATTTCTACAGTGTAGCTGCTTATCGTAATTTTAGGGTTTTTGTTCAATGATCTTTACACTTCACAAGCAAAAGATATCCAGTTCGACGTATTTTCGCACTTATCCAAGTAAGAAAACACGGATTAAACGAGAAAATTGAAGATCAAACCAAGGAACAATCTTACGCGTAATTTTAGGGTTTGATACGCGTAGGATTACTCGTGAACTTTGATTACTGTCCAAATGTGTTTCTAAACCATTTTTGTTATGGAATAGCTTCAATAGTACCAAAAGAACACAAAAGTGAATTTTGATGTACCAAACGCTAAGCGGGTTACGCGTAGAAGCCACACCTACCTAACAAAAACAAGTTTAAAACGTAAATCAGCGTAAAGTTTGAAACTTTTGCCAAAACAAGTATTTTAACACCTCAAAATATTGAAAGTACAAGAATCTTGGATTAAAAGTGAAAAAACGAGTTTTTATGATAACCAAAGATAGCGCTATCTCTACGCGTAAGATCCAAAACCAAAACTTCAAAACAAACGAGTACACCCAACTATTTGGCGATTGATACCATCATAGGTCACTAGTTTTACAACACAAGCTTATAAGAGAAGAGATAGGCGATTGAACAAGTAAACAAGCACACACACATAATAACAGGCCGGCGGTTTAGGCTTGGGTGAATGTGTGAAAAGAAAACTTGAACAACCAACCTCAAACGAGGGTTTACAAGAGTTTATATAAAAAGGAGCCAGGGCAACACTCCCTCCTTCCCTATTCCTTATTGGGCTTGGATCAAGCTTATGGGCCTCTACATAAGCTTGACACAGAACAAACATAAAGGCCATAATAAAGCTACCTATTACATATGAAATATAAATACTTGAAATCTTGTTTAGGGTGGATTCCAACAATCGTATTTTCACGTTTCTTTTTTAAGTTTTTCGTTTTTTTACGTTCTATGAAATTTGCATTAAAATTCATATATGATAAAACACTAATTTGAATATCACATGTGATATTATGTAAAATCACATATGACATACATATCATATCACATATCATATTACATATCATATATGATTTAACACTAATATCACATGTGATATTCAATTTAGTGTTTAATCATATATGATTTTTCATGCAAATTTCGAGAACGTAAAAAGCGAAAAAATATGAAAAACTTGAAAAACGAATTTTTCTTTTTTCGAAAGGATATCAAAGTGCCCGCCTATAGAAAGATAATTAAATGCTCGTCGCGACGGTATAAATATTTTCGCTAACGATTAACGGTTTAAGAGATATTTAAATTATAACAAATATGTGAAATAATAAAATTCTTTTAATCTCAACCATTAATTTTTTAAATTGATGGTGAAGATGAGTCTCTTGATATAAGAAAAGTTTGGTATGTAAAATAACTCTCCTACAACATTAAACATAACTCATTAACGTAGAAATCATTAATATTATTGAAATATAATGGATGATGATCGGGTTAGTTTTATGGATGCAAAGTTGATAATGTTATTGATTGATATTAGGTTATGGTTTAATTGTTGGGAGGGTTTGTAAAGAGTCAACTATTGTTACTGCATCGTTTAGGAGCCTTTATTTCTCCAAATTTGTGTTCGGATTTGTAGCCGCCTATTTCCAGCCGTAGTATGCACGGGAGAGTCTATTAAGATTGTTTGGATCTCAAAATTTATTTAAAAATAACCCATTTTGTTTTCTCGATAAAACCAAGATTTCACGCTTTTATCCTCCACCTTACTGCTTTTGAAGGTACCGAATTTTCTCCACTTTAACTTTGTAGTCCCGTAACTACCGTATAATAAGAATCGGTATGGTTTCGGTTCGACCCGAGCCTCAGTCAAAATGCTCATCCTAGTATAACATATAGAAAAATGATTGTTGGACCTACTAATCATGCCTACAAATGAACCTAATGATTTGATTGGT